>JAWWMP010000001.1:66165057-66182941 GCA_035047865.1 Dendrocincla tyrannina
ACAAAAAACAAACAAGCAAAAAAAAAAAAACCTAGAAGAAAAAAAAGCCATATGGGGCTTTTTTCTTCTAAAGAGACAGTTGCATACAGATTCTGTCACTGACAGGCACATCAGAGAGCAAGAAAGAGTCAAAATGAACAGGGAAAAACTCACATTTTGCAGCAGTGAAGAGATCAAAAGAGGTTACTTCTCCCTGTTGCCGTCCCAGGCATCTCCCTGGACAGCTGGTCTCTCCTACTTGAAATACCTGCCTCCTTCGCAACAGCCTACAGGATCTCATGCTGGGAAATGCCAAGGCGTTCTTTCTTATTGCAATGATTGCCTTCTTCCCTTTGATCAGCCGGAAAGAGATGGGACATGATCACCTCCATCGCTAGGAACAGTCATGAAAGCACCAAATATTGTCATTTAATTGAAGTTTTTTCAGAGCGACATGAAGGGAAAGACCAGTAAGAAGTAGATGTGAATTTGAATACCCAGGGGCCTGAGGTGAAGACAATAGCCTGCCCAGTTTTATCTTTATAAAAATTCCTAGGTATTTTTTTTTGTAAAAGTCATGCAATGGAAATGAATGGGACAAAAAAAAGGCGATAGTGGAATACTGGCTTTTTTTAAAAAACATTTTGACCGTTACAAAGAAAATTAAGAGAGAATAACTTTATAAGCATTTTCTTCAGAACATTAATTTCTAAAAATACATTGATGACCCAGTATGATGTACAGCATTCTAAAAATGATCACAGGATTAAAAGTACAATGAAACCCTCTCTTCAAACCCTAAAAAAGCAATTTGTAAGGCTCAAGAGAAAAAAAAATCTTATAAAAATTTCAACATTTTGGAAAGCTCATCACCCTACTCTGTCTTGATCCCTTGAAGAGAAAACCACTATCTGTGGTCTTTTTCTTTTTTGTTATGCCCTATGCAGATTGCAGGCCCCTAGCCCACAAATGACCCCAAGGAAGTAAGTACACTTCTTGGCTGAACAATTCATCAACAGCTTGAAGTGACAGGAACAGTGATTCAATCCTGCATTTCAGCATATCAGATGTAGGCCACATTCCTCAGTCTGCAGAATCAGAGAGGAAAAAAAGTCCCTGTCGCATTTGCCCTTTCATAGAGATGGAAATATTATTAGAAAGGACATAAACAGACTAATTAAATCACAGCAGTATGGCTGAGATGACAGCTGGTACAGCGTGTGACTGAGCCGATCCATATCTGTGAGCAGGAGGCACTTCACTTCCAATCCATTCGCTATTAGGTGCTCTCAGGCTTGCTGTGCAGACATTAAATAATAACATAAAATGATTCAAAGAAATAAAAAAAAAAAAAAACAACAGGATCCTAAGCAAGAAATCCTTTGTGCAACAGGAAAAAAAAAAAAAAAAAGGATTGGGGAGAAAAAATAATCATTTACCATGCAGTTCTGTTTTTGAGATAAAGATGTAATAATGCCATTACCTTTCATCAGCAGGATCCTTGAAAATCAACACTCTTTGCTTATCATGCTGTGAAATACAAATAGAGCTAAAGGCATGGTCCACAAGGCACTGCTGCAGCTATATTAACTAACAGATCTGCCCTTTGTGAAAGAAACCGTATCCGTTTCATTAGTGCAGACTCTAATTCAAAACTGTTGAAAATGAACTGCACATACTGTTTTAATAACAACATTCCTAGTCGTTATCAAACTAGTAATTCTCTCAGCACTGAATAAATGCAAGGGTCTGCATCTCGATTATGGCCTGCTGTTAAAGAAAACCATGCTAAAATCCTTTCTGTTCCCTCCTGTTTGGTCCATCAAGTATTCCTATTGTCTCCATCTTCATTGTCAAAAATACACATGGCTTTTTCAGGGTACTGCCAGTTGCATTTTATGTTGCTAAGCTTTCTTTTTTCAGGCATGTTGATCAGTTAATACACAAGGGTCATTTGTGCAACAGCCGCCTCCTCTCACCTCACCAGTCACAGGGCTGCGTTTTACAGGGGCGTCGACTTCAAGCACTTTTGATTTTTAACACAAGAATGGAAACGGCCAGGCTGAGTGAAATGGCTACATTGCTTCTGCAACCCAGAAGACTGCATGAGGCTGTGCAAAAGCTGAATTTTAAGAGGTCTTAGAGCTTCCTCCTCTGCTTGAACAGAAAAGTTGCACAGGTCTTACAGTACTCCTGTCCATAGGCTCAATTCTCCATTTTTAAAAATATCAAATAATGCCCTATCCAGTATAGCTAAAAAGAAGATGGTCAATACACTTTACAAAAAAATACTCAGAGTTGGTTTTCTGTGGAAGTACATAATCCCATGGTTCAAGACTGTGAATATTCACACACAAACTGGAATACCAGGCAAGATCCAACAGACAATGGAAAATTTGATGTCTGTATCTTGCATGCACGTAAGAGCACGCTCAGTGCTTTACCTCAGTTGTCACATGAGGAGCTTAAAAGAAATAAGAAGAAACTCTGACCTCTAGGATAAACTGCTTACTGCCTCTTCAGAGGACTGTATCCTCTCCTTGCTTGCCTGCCCCCTCCCTCTTCTGTACACATTACTTCTTTCCCTATAAAAGAGACAGTTATTTCCCGTTCTGATTTTTGCAGCAATATGGCCCTCCATTTATCTGCTTTATCACATAGATGTGTTAATGGATTTCCTGATCATAAAAAGTAGAAGCTCTAAGACTTGAATGCAAACTCTGAGACAAGGGCAATGTATCTACATGTAGATCCCGCTGACATTGCTGATGGGAAAAGACCTATAAAATGGAGTTTTTAAGAACTGCCAGAGTACGCAATTTTCTACATGCACAGACTCAATTTAAGAAGATTTCTTACAGTAGGTGCCTGACTTAGGCCTCATGGTTGCCTTTGCCCATTACATAGAGGAACTCCAAAAATGCTGCTTTGAACATAGACACAGACAGGCATCATGTGTGCAAATACAGCCTTAGTATCTAGAAAGCACACTTTTTCCCCCCCAGGATATCCTGATTAAACAAAACCCTCTAGGACTTACCTTTCTCAAGTTACCTTTAAACCCAAACAGCTATGTTGCCTAGTGCACATCACTCTGAGACATACACACCAGTCAGAAAAGAATGCACATTTTTAATCCTGTTCCATAAATAAATCAGGCTCTTATTAGTCATTTGTCCTGAAGATGAATGAAAAGTATTCTATATTTCTTTAATATCTATATATTGATAGAGAAAATATTTTAAGCATAATACTGTATATTTAAATGCAACACAGAAAAGACATACACTATCATGATAATATACTATCATGATAATTCAAATTGCATGTGAGAGATATGTTAATTTGTCATGTATTCCACTGTAATTGTTTTCTAAAATTGAACAAATAATCATAAAGTTTAATGTTTTCTTTTAAAAATGTAGCTTCTAGATAGCATTTATGAAAGGTGATCTTGTAGACTACCGTAAGTACTTAGCAAAATAAGGTGCGTATTAATCTTACATTTCTTAATATAGCACATCCAAAGTATCATGTTTTAGTATATTTAATGCTGATAACAAATAACAGTGAAACAAAACTGAATGAAAGCTTAACATTTTCATTAGTTTCATACAAGGAAAATGTTCGTAACAATAAAGTATGCATTTTGGGAAAAAAATCACATTGAAGATTAAATTATCCAACTATTTATCCAATTAGGATTATCTTTCATGGAACAGGAAATAAAATAAATGTGATCAAACAATATAAATAGCTTTTTTTTTAATCTTGCTGAGAACATAGAGTTATTAATTTAGATTTTTCCATGAACTTGATGCAGCTTCATAGCAAGCCCAAAGCATAAATATCACATATGAAGCTTCTACTTCTCTAGTTTTAGAAGCCTGTTCTTTCGTATGCTTCATGTAGATAAAATCAAAGCAATCTACCTGCACAATCAGAAAAAATGTGACTATATTTATATCTACATAGTTTTCTGTGTGAATAGCTAAACTTCTCACCTGCTGTCTCTGAAGAGTTCATTTATTTCTTTTTCTTTTCCTTTTCACTGTGCCTCAGGCACTATTTTGCCATTACTGTATCACTGTCTTGGAAAAGACCTGTTAAGTCCTTTAAATCTTATTCCAGAAAATATTAATTGCACACATTGAGAGTGAGATTCAATCATTTAACTTTCTTTACGCAACTACAACTCAGAAGTCACATGACTAAGTACTTATAAGGTGCGATTTATCTGATCTACTTTTGCCATCTACTTTAGGATGAGATGGATCACCCCTACAACTGCCTCTGTTGTGTCTAAGGTGACTCAGATGCAAATGTCTACATTTGTTTCAATGAACTTCACAGTGAGGATTTAATCTAGGTGAGGGACCTGCTATAATACAACTGATCATCCAACATGAAATGCTGAATCTTTGCTAATAATTCCCTTAATTTGCTAACTGGTGTTCAGATCATAACAACCAAATTTGTTGCCTTTTTTAGCAAATTTAACTATCGCACTTAAAAGCTAGGGAAGCGGTTATGGAGAAATTGTATTCTTGGATGACAGACAAACATTACATGGTAGCTATAAAATTCAAGATTCTTTTTTCTCCCTGAAAAGTAAAATTCTAGAAAAAAGCTTAGTGACCTGATTATTATTAAATGATATGTTTCTAGTGTAGCGTGTGTTCCCAAAGCACAGTTTTATGAAAACATTTCTTTAGTTTGAAATATGATGCACTCAACATAGCACATTTGTCCTTAAGGCTGTATGATTATGCCTTTGCAAGCACCTAGATAGCACTTTTCATCCACAGATCTCAAACAAATTTACGAAACTAGATATATGTCACTGACAAGCATTTGTCTTATGTCCCCTGATGTCAAAGTTGCATACACAGTCTTGTCGTTAAAAGAAGTGCTGTGTATCATAAAATAAACACTGACATATACTGCAAAGATACCTTCTGGTCTGAAGTTAATGTTAATCTTATTTTCATTTTTGCAAGTGAACACTTTTAGAAAGGGAACACATCCACGCACCTAGGAATATACACATTCAGTCCATGCTAAGAGAAAATTATATAGTAATAACAGTATAAAAGTAAAAAGAAAAAAAAATCAGTGTTTAATCTGTTAAACAATAGAAAAATTCTTATGAACTAGTGATACTGTCATTGAACTGGAGAGAGTTTGAGAACAAGCTTGCTCTGGCTTTTTCACCCTATGATTTGGAATCTGCTCACAGTACTGCCAGCTTAACCAAAAAGGATTAACTCTCATATCCAACTGAGAACACAGATAATTCTCAGTAATTGGTAAAAAATGAAGATGAATGGGGCTGAGAGATAAGGAGCAATTAGCTCATCAGCAGTTACAGCTGTGCACTCAATCCGGATCCATCTCTTGAGTCTCGGCCCCTTTTAAAGAACCCAAGCAGAATAAGCACAGGACACCCCCTCCCAAAAAATTGCCATACCTGCCCATCATTCCTCTGTCTTCCATTTTATTTCCATGCTATACAAAGACACCTGTCATAGCATTCTGTGTAAATTACTACCTCTCCCAGGACCTGTATCTACAGCCAATCTTCTTTTAGACTGGGGGGGAAAAAAAAAAAAAGGAAAAAGAAAAAAAAAAAGCCACCAATAAAAACCCCAAAACCCGGAAACCAAATGACTACTGTAGACACTCTTAAGTTCCCTGTCAATCGTTTCATTATAGTAGCATCATCTGTTTGAAAATATAAGCAATTCCCTCATCTAATTATAGGGAGGATTTGAGGTTCATTAACATTGCCAAGGCAGAGAATCAGATGTGCAACTGCAGAGCTGTGCTCAGTGGCCTGCATTCTCTGTTTCCTTTTATTTGCTTTTTCAAGGTCTCGAAGACTTTTTCCTGGAACCATAAAAGTAATTCTTTCCTTCAAAACAGACACGTGTGTTTAGAAAAAGGAAATTACTGCATTTTGTACCGTTCTATTATTGGGCAAGGTCACTGGAGAAAAATAATTTTACCTAAATCATTTTATCTCCGATTCTGGATGAAAAAAAAAAAGAGGAGTATAAAAGCAATCCTTACTTTTGAACAACACATCACAGGAAGCCTCGTGTTTGTCTCATAATTTTAAATATTGCAAGGTAATGCATATGAAGAGGAAATCTAACATGCCAAAAGAACCTCTTAATTTTCAACACATTTTGTGGTTGTTTATGGATTAACATGCTAGCCAAGTGTAAAATGTTGCCTTGTATTTCCTAACTGTGTTTAGAAACTGAGAACACCAAAGTCTTCTTGATTGCTTCACTTCCTTGCAGAAATAATAGCATTTTTTTTTTGTATGAATGTAGTTTAAACAATGACATTTTCTTGGGACATCTGTTTTGAGATCACATTTTGAATAGATATGAACTCATTTCCTACTAAGCAAGTAATTTACTATTGTTGATAGTTGTTTACAAGTTTTATGAGTCATATTTTAGCAAGTGGCAAAGGTCTTAACAAATCCTTTGCGTATTCCCTAAAGTGTATGCATAGTGTTTTCATTATATAAAGTGTTCGTGAAGCAAAAGTATACGGACTGTTCTTCACTTCCTACCAAGTTATAGATAGCAAAGCCTAGCTCACAGAAATAGCTTTAAAGGTATTTATTTTCAAAGGCTTCTATCTTTTGCTGCAGCAGGTTAATGAAGTATGGTAGCAGGGCAATAAGTACTTAAACAGCAAGGAAACAATTTAGCTGCTTTACCTATGCATTGCTTCAGAGCATCAGATGGTAAACATACAACTGAGCCTAATACCACGCTAAGGCATTAATATGACAAAGAGTAGAACCTCTTCAATTAAATCTAAAGTTTGACCTTGTCGTTCTCTTTCTTTTAATTCTGCATTTTTTTTTTTAAACAAACCACCCAATACACAGAATAATCCTTCTTTTTTGTTTGCTGCCCTACAGAATTCATTTTTTAAACAAAACTCTAATAATTTATCTACCCTGCATGTTGTATGTAGAATTGCCACTAAAAAGAACCTGGGACATTTTTCCTTCTTATCTGTAATGTAGCTCATATCAGCCAAGCTGTCACAAGACAGTACTTGATATAAACAAGAGATTGCAAAGACATCTCAGTAATCAATATTAGGATGGCTACAGTATGGAAGCCCCAACCACTGCATATCATTTGTCTCAGCATCTATTTCTATGACCAAATGAAGCATTAATTCAAATCATAAATCTATGGTGATTTAAATCTGGGAATGAGCACCTGCCTGCTTTAATGATTTATTTTGTACATTTCAGTAAGCAGGAGATTTGTCCATATGAACTGACAGGTCACCTTCAGATGCCAGTAGCAGACTGTTTATCACCATGCAGACTAGCATCTCATCTTAGCAAGTAAATATTAAACTAAAAGAATCCAATTGATTGTGGATGGGGGAGAAAGGCGTTGCAGCCATATATTTTACTCAGTGTGCTAATACCTCAACCCGATTCCTCTGTAATTTCTTTTTTTTTTTCTCCTTTTTTCATTTTTTTCCACTTCCAAAATGATAATTCTGGTGGGAGGATGCACCTCAAGGTTACTGGCAAAACTGAGGGGTATAAAATAATTACTCATTAGTATCATTGGCTTCCTTTAACTCCCTTCACTCGCTGACCTTTTGGCCATTGCTTCAAAGGACAAGTTAACAAATTTGTGTAGTGCTCTGTATAATTACACAATGTTTGTCTATAAAAATGACTCCTGTAATTCACGTTAAGCATTTGATTAAAACCAAAAAGCAAGATAATTCAGAATTATACCTGACAATTCAACTCAAGAGTCCTTACTTTATTTATCTGCTTTTACACAGGCATTGGAGCAGCCTAAGAACACGGCAGGATAGATCCATGCGCACCATAATGTCTGCTACAAATGGGCTAAGATGTATCAGTTAAACTTTTAGCCTGGTTGGATCATTTGTTTGCTCCTTTTCAGTTTGGTCAGGCACATAACATAATTTAAAATATAAACTAAAATCAGGTTATTTTATTTTATTTTATTCTTTTCTCCTGTCAACATTCAGTAATGTAATATTTCATATTCCTGCCTAACGAGCCATTATTTAAAACATTAATGGTATGTGGACTTGATAATATTTATTTGAAAAGACATAAATAAACATCTAAAAAAATGCAGAAGAAAAAGAGCACACACCTACTACAAAGCAACACCTTTGAAATATGAGTTCTTGTCAAGATAATACACTATGCTAATTTTCAAAAGTGCAACTAATACACAAAGACTTAACTCTTCATGAACCTAATAAAAGCCTGGCATTAGTAGCAGTAGGAATCACTTCTGTGATTCCATATGCAAAACAAACACTGGGCACTAGAAGGACTCACTATAAAAAAATAAAAAAAACAACAAGTAAACCCAGCATTTTTGAGAAATCCTTTTGAGTGTAGCTCAAAACTGGATTGCCAGAACCATTGCTCATGGAATGGAGACAACTGGAAAGCTATTCGCTCTACTCAGAAAAGCCATTTTTTTCTGAACAAAATTAACTCAATTCTTCATTCAGTTAAATTGGGAAATTAACTGAAGCTAACAAGTAAGTTAAGGGGCTGAGAGGAAATTTTGACATTGACAATAAATAATCTTGCTTCACTAACTTTGCCCTACTAAAATAGCTAGAATAGATTTTCTTAAACAGAGAAAATGATTAAGCTGTGTAAGAGCATATTAGTTATCTAAATTATGCCTCAAACAATGATTTCAAAATAGATTTTTTTTCTTTTCTACTCAAAGGAAGTTCAGATATTCCCTCCATCCACTCTCCTACAAATACTCTGTGTGGTTTAGATGCTGATTACCTTTAACTTTTCCATTTCCATGGATTCACATGTGGTTTGTCCCTAGAAATGCCAAGCAGAATAACAGTTCCATAAACCAGTATTTGAACATTTTAGTTCCTCATCTAAGTCTGAAAATCTAAAACAGCTTCTAGTTCTAGTACAGACTCTTTATCTTCCCAGTTTGCACTTACATTTTTCACTGGTTCTCACTGATTCTGTTTTCTCCCAGTACACTGGGGGCCACCTGGTCCTTCCACTTCATCTGTACCTATCTCCTCCTCCCTGACTTCTAGACACCTGCTCTCTACCCTCTCTGGTCTTGTCTCCAGGAGGACAACCTTTCTACTAATATTTGAGTGACTGCACTTGTTGCTACCTCAGTACTCAAGACTATTTTCTTCACCATCACAGAGGCATTTTCTAAGCTTTTATTTAAAAGGAAAATAAAACCAATCATGTCATCTCCTTATGCAGCAATGCATACATATTGTTGCAATTTACAATAGTATGTGCCTAGGTGAACCCGTTCTTTGAACAGCAATTCATTTTATTTCTAAATAATACCCTACCAATGTAGGGTACCTACCTACTGAACTGTACAGAAATGCTGCTCACCATCACATATTTATTTATGTTAAGGTTAGTACATAATTCTCTTAGAATCATTTCAAATGTATTTAGGAGATGAAAAACTAAAACTAAACCAAAAAGAAAATAAAAAAAAAATCTAGACAAAGGGCCAAAATAGAAACAAAAAGCCTATATGAAGCCATTTTATTCCAGTATACACCGATCTTGTCTGCAGTCTTCTGAATGTACCTCTCTGTCATTGAATTCCTGTTGCTGAGTTAATACTGTCTCAACATGATAAAAGGAGCCAATACAATGAAATGGCATAACAAAACATTTTACAGCAGACACACACAGATGATTAAAGATTTAATCAGCAACAACAAAAAGTTATGCTAGCTTTGAAGTATGCTTTAGCAAAACAAATTGTCCAAACAATAAAAAAATAAAGTATACTGAAACAATTCTTTTTTCAAAAGGCACAAGAGTTGCTGATGGCTGCTTAAGAAATGGAAAAACCTGTTAACTACATTTTAAGAATGTGTTTATTAAAATAAAATATGATAGGAACTGCAGAGCATGGCAAAATTTATTGCGTATGTATGTTTTCCTTTTGTCACAGAGTACATGAAAGTATGAAATATTTTGCTTTCAAGCTTGTGTTCTGAATTACCTAAAGTCGATACCCAACACACTGAGCAGGAGACATTGTTAAATTTCACTTTGACACCATCATCTGTCACTCCACCTGTACTTTGAAAAATGAACTCTAAGCAATCAAACCACTTTCTTTCATGGAAAATATTAACTGGAGTCTGCAAAAGTAGCCTGCAAAGAAAAGAATGTTTTTGTAATAGTAACAACAATGCTGAACGCTGGTGTAAAGGTCAGATAAAAAATAAAACCAAAAACTTTAAGAAAAAGAAAACAAATATGCAACTTTTTACACCAAATCAAGGATTTCAGAAGGTAGCTCAAAAAGACAACCATTGGAAAAAAAAAAATCTGAGTATTATGGACATATAATAATGCTATGTCTGAAACTTACCGACACTTGAATTCAGATCTCCATTCTCCGAGTCTGCTCCATGCTGGTTATTGTTTGCGTGATAGTTGGACATAGCTTCCAATTTAATTTTTTTCACTTTCATTGCTTCTGCTATGGCAGCGTTGGTAGCAGCTGCTGCTGCTGCAGCTGCTGCTGTCAGACCTGCAAAGAAGTATGAAAAGAAATTAATATATATTATTATATGATTCTCCATTATAGGGACTAAGACTGTTATTCTTTCTTCATGCTTGTTCTGTAAGGAACAGAGAACACTACAAAGTATTATTCTCCTTTCTGGATTTGAAAACCATCCACTTTTTCAAGTAAAATATTATACTTCATATTTAGAAATTACTGTTATACATCCATCTAAACCTTAACTTGATAACCAGTAACTGCACTCATAATACAATCATTAACTAGCCAAAGCTACAAATACATCCAGTCAAAAGTCCAGTTTAGCTTCCAGATGGTGTCCTGAGTGTCTGATTACAAATAGGTGACCATGTATGTAACTGTACTTAGAAAAAAAACCCCTTTGTATCTCAAATATTTGAAATATTTAAAGAAAACAAAAAACAGGTATAGTTCCTATTTATAAGATAAACTCAGATATTTCTCATTTCATACATAACCCAAGAAGATGTAGTAATTTAGGAAACATTTTTAGAACAAAGGTTAGTAACGTAGAACACTGGTAAAATACTTCTTTTTGGGGTTTATTGGGGCTTTTTTCTAAACTTGAAGGCATTAGGGTATTTACCAATGAGAAGAGAAATTGTTAAACCCATTTAATCCCAATCCCGAAACCACCTGTGGGCAAATCAAGTGCTCTTTCTACCAAACCAAATTTCTGCTATGCAGTCATTTACAAGA
Source organism: Dendrocincla tyrannina (assembly GCA_035047865.1). NCBI lineage: Eukaryota > Metazoa > Chordata > Aves > Passeriformes > Dendrocolaptidae > Dendrocincla > Dendrocincla tyrannina. The sequence goes on from JAWWMP010000001.1 coordinate 66,176,364, forward strand.
ATGTTCTACAAAACTAGGAAAATTTCTGTCAAGAGCAGTTAGAGAAATGGCCCAGTAATGCCTTCAAAACTCAACATAAGATCAAAGTCGCAAGTATAAATTTTTGCCCTCTTCCCCGAGGCAGGGTAATCCTCTGGTCCCCAAATGCTGCTGCTACGCACTCAGATCCCTTTGCCTCAGCCTAGGTGGCATAAGAGAGAAGTCAATGCCAAAACTTTACAAGAGCTGCCTCCCCACCACTATTGATGCAGGGGGCAGAGATGGAAACGAAAGAGAATTAAATTTAAGAAATAGAACAGAAGGCATTAAAGCAGGTAAGTTTAATGCAATAATACAATCTCACCCCTCAGTCTGTGATGTCACAAGAGGAGAACAGATCCTCAGTCATTTCCAATCAAGACTCTTGACCTGACCATGAAGAAGGCTTGAAAAACCCAGTGTAATTAGTTTAAAGGTGCATCTCCTTGTCTGATTTTCAGCTACTCTGAGAGGTGTGAAGTGTCCTATGGATCTCAAAAGGAATTAACTCCACAATTTACTATTCTAGTGGACCAAGACTGCTGTCTAGCACAGGAGGAGTGCAATTTATCAGAAAAGACTATATAAGCAAATAACCCCAGGCTGCTGAGGTAAATATTGCTACCACCATTGCTTCCCAGGGTCTCTTGTTGTCTCCTTTGACTCCTTACATGGAAAACAAGTTCATTCATGGTTTTGGCTAGTGATGGGGAGGGACAGAAGACAAATTCCAGTGGGAAGAAGGCAGAAGGTGAACAGACAACAGGAAATTTATGAAGTGGCATAAGAGGTGCCTTTAAATAGACTGTAGCTTGACTAAAGGTTGTGTTCCCTTAATTCTTTGTATGACCACGTGAAGATTAACAAACAGTTCCAGCCTCCTGACCCTCCTCACAGGCTGACTTCTAACATCTCCAAATGCAACAAGATTTACCAAGTAAGTGTTAATTACATTTGTTTTAATACATTACATTTATTTAGAAAACTGCTGTTTCAGGTAAAGGAAGATATATCAAAAGCCAAAAGTCAAATGGTGGATAAATACAAGGGTTTACTTTTATTTTAGCTTCTACTATTAGTTCAAATTGTGCATATTCTGATCTTAAGGTATTGACAATAACATGGATTGTTTCCAATGATATTTTTACCTTAGAGGAAGGATATGAAGCTATACATTTCACAAATTTGGTTACAGTCCCTAAATTTGGCCACAGAAAAAGAGATGGTGCACCTCTGAACTCTGGTTTGCATCCTGTATTCATTAAATAACACAATAACCTATACTTCCTTTTTTAATATAAGTATACATCACTGACAAGCTAAAACTAGCATCTTTAAAGAACAATCCTTTGGAGGAATATTCCAGTGCATTATATCCAATGAATACAATAGCAGGCCTCAAATTTTTGGTTGTGACTACACTTCTAGACTAGCAGTTTTTAAGTGCTTCCGAGTATTGGGTTAAAATACATATTAAACAGATGCTAGGCTTAGGATTTGTAAGCCCACCTGTAATTATTATGTTTCACTGGAATAATGACCTGGATGCAGGTCACTCCTAAAATATAAACATTTTTTGCTACAAAACTTGCAAAAAATGTATGCTTTGGTGCTTCTCAACAAAACAGACAATAACGCTTCACTTTGGATACAGACTGAGAAACTAAAATACAAATTGCTTAATTCTGCAGTATGATTTTCACAAGACAAAGCTTGTTGTAATAAATGATAATTTAAAAAAGCAGAAATTAAACTACTAATTTCATGCCTTCTCTCATACAGCTGCAGAAGTGATTGAAATGATTACTTTGCTATACAGCAATTCATTTAAACCATAGGAATCTGAAATGTGTGTCTCATATAAGCACTGGTGTAAGGAAGGGGAGAAATGTGAGTTAGAAATAATCCACAGAATTTGAGCCTAATACTGTTCCTCACAGCAATTCCTCACAGCAGCTTCTCCTTTACTGCTACTTTTTGCTATCACCTGAGTGCCACAATATAGCAAAGCAAGTGGGGAGGAAGGTCCCAACACAGGTATCAGAGCCATTTGCTTTATAATCACTGGTCACTGTGGTATTCTGGGATATGGGACAAGACAAAACTTTAGCACAGGACCTAACTTATCTTTCTTATCTCACTAGTATAACATGTTATACTAGTCAAACAAATTATAAGCAGAAGTTAATAAGCTACTATATGCATATTTTAAAACAATAAACATTAAAATTCTAGTATGGCTATATACTCAGATACTTGGGATTTTATTTGTTTTATTTATTGTTTGAAAAAGCTTTTTGACCTAAACATTATTTAATAACACTTTCTTGTTACAATAAATAATGCAGGAAATTCCAAGGTGCACACTTCTCTACACTACCGAAATTTTATCTTCAAAAATGAGATAACCAGATGGCATCTAGAAAAGCAACTGAAATGAAAGAAGTAAGGATCACACCAAACAACCAGGTAGGTATTTTTTTTATTCTTTACAAATATTTATCTGAACAGTTAAAAGGTATCCAGGCCAAAATATTCAATGGATTAAAGTCAATGGTAGTTGTCATTAATATTCTGAAATTGATAAGTTGTTTATGTCTGGCATTCTTCCTGCTGATTATGCAGTGAGACAGGCAGCTTTATAAATATCTCATCACTCCATCGTCACACAAATTTCATCGACAGTGCTCATGCACAGCTATTAGCAATATGAATCTAACCATTACAAGAGGAATGAAAATCGAACATGTGGCATTAATACGCAGTCCTGGTTCCTAACCATCTGATAGGCAGATGGTGTAAAGCGGATTCTCCAGCTGAAATGAAGGGGCACATCATTTAAAACCTTGTTTGCATTCTAACTGATATCAGTGCCATATTGATATACATGATACATCATGGCAGTATTTGAACAATCTAGTTTGTTTCAGTCATAAATGTTTACAGCCTTGTTTTTTATCTTTAGAAGCATGTTCTGAAGAGCGTATTTTTAATTTATGAAACCTATTGTTTACTTCTGTTGAACCAGAAGATTAGCAAAGAGCAGGAATATTAAATTACAACAACCACAGCAGTATAACTAAGATGGATGAATAAAGTATGGTTTTTCAATAAAAGACGTTAGTAAAGGAATTAAAAAATTAGCCTAGACATTTTATGCATTAAATACATTTATTCATTTAAACCTTACAGCTTTTTTCCCATGTGACATACTTAGAACTTTAATGCTTTATAAAGCCATTCATTTAAATCTCTTACTGCGTGCAATTAATCTTGTCCAACAATTTAATTCAAAAAGAAAAACATCAGAAAGTAAAGTTCGATTCAACCATCACGCCTCTGAAGTAATCTCCGTACTGCTGACAGTTCCTATAGACTCATCAGCAAAAGTCTGTTCAAGGTGTCTTGCAGGAGCCGTATGAATTTGAATTACAGCTCAATTGAACACTCGCCAAGCCTTAGTAGGAACTCGGGAACAAGAACCAGAACACCAAAACAGAGCGCGAAGGATCCTTTCCCTACTAAGACCTCCTCTCTTCTGTCACTAGATTACTTTGGCCTGTTGGGTGTGTTTGTAGCTGTTAATTATGTTAATAAAGTTGCAGCCTGCTGTCTCTGCCAAATATAATCATAAGCTTTCTCCTGCCAAGTCCTAGTCTAATTTACACCCATACAACTCTACTGAAGTCAGAATTTCGTGGGTGAGAATGAGACCAGAAGTATGCCCAGTATGTGTGGTCTCTAATGCTGAAAAATGAGTGAATGAAACAGAAAACAATGACAAAAAAACACAGCATCTTCAGAAAACAATTCTGTTTTAAATGCAAAGCACCCGAGAGAGCTATCATATATCATGACAGATTTTCAAAATGTGTACGAATTACTGCTGGGCACTAAAGCACATCCAGGGTTTCTGCCTTTCAACAAATACTATTTTCTGCCTTCCTCAAGGGAAAGCTTTTAAAACTTTCTGCTTTTAAAGTTCACCACATTTGTGAAGGAAAATAGAAAAGGACCTATGGTGTAATTTTTCAGCCTTTACTATGTCTCAAAACACACTTTTTTTAGCTGCATGCCTAATTTTTGTCCAAGGACAAATTACAAAATTATTTAAGTAATTATATTCATTCACTTTTAAATTCCTTTGCACAACTATGCCTAAGAGCAATAAGAATTCCTGATAGTCATTCCAATAAATAATTAATAATTTGCTTAATACAACTATTAGATTCCTTTATATATATATATATATAGTATATACATACAACATGCAGTAATAGATAAGTATTTTCACAACCTCTTTCTTCAGGACTTTGACATTTTCAAGAAACCCTACCTTTGTCATCACAGAACAGGCAGAAAACCAAAATATGACTGTCAGCAGTGTGTTATATTTAATTTTATTTATTTGCTGGAAAGTTCATTCTGCAGAAACACTTTACTGCATAGGAGGTGGTCCAAATCTCACCTAAATTCTGAAAGAACTCTTTTTATTATTTTGAATTAATGCTTAATCCTTTTTCTTATAGTTTATTTCAGTGGTACTGACTTGAAAACAATTCATGTCTTGACTTAATTCCAGATTTCATACTGAGGTTCTTACTTTGGCAAAATTCTTACTATAATCTGAAAAACTCTGCCTGAGAAAGAAAGGCAGGGTTACCTCCTAGGACTTGACCCCGATCACTGTAGGTTATTGCACTGGTTTCATGGGTTTCAGCAGTTCAGGTACAAGTTTTTGGTAGCTTATTACTCTGCTGCCCAGTTATTTCAAATAAAATAGGATCCTAACCTTAGTCTCTGATCTAATGGGTGTTTTATATAGTGTGATACATAAAACAAGAAGGGGAAAGCAATCTGCAGGAGGACAGAGGTCTGATTACATAGACTGGATTGCAGAAAGGAGAACTTCAGACTAAAGCATAATGTTCTGCTAAAATATACTGAGTTTAGTAGAATTTTTTATGTATAATGTTGGCCTAGAATCTCCCAGTTATCCAGAAGCCTTATTTCTGTTAAGCTATCTGGATTGATCCAATACAACAAGACTGGTATACCCTAAAAATTTCAGTACCTGTTATTTTGGGCTATTTTCAGCTAAACTGCTCATCCAGACAACTTTTAGTATCTTTTAAAGGGCTATTATTAAATGTGTCATGTAAAAAGAAAGAGTGAAATAATTAACAGCCCTTTAAATATTGTTAGAGAAGGAATACTTAGTAAAAAATCATCCATAGTTTAGGCTAGTGCAACTAAAATGAAACTGCCAGTCATGCACTGGGAGAAAACCAGTGTATGTGAAGCTCAAACCATCTGTTGTTCATCAGTCTAATCAGACCTCTTTCCTGTAACTACTCCTAAATTGCAATATGAATTTTGAGGTCTGGGTATTGCATTTAAGATAAACAAGCAAAAGAGCTAAATTTCCTCAGCACTCTTCAAGCCTAAAAATCTTTTTACTTAAAATATGCCTCCACAATTAATAACAAAATTGCAGGAATAAAACATTGACCTAGAAAGAAGCAGTGTCCTCTTGACTTGTTTTGATAAAAGTAGATAAAACTCCATATTAAGACTGAATTTTTTGAATTTGATCTAATAGCAGGCTCAACAATCCTTAAAAAAATGTGTAAATGTAATTATTTCATCCCTAGTATTTGCCATTAATGGATCTGATTGACTTATATTCCATCAGGTTATTCTTTAGTGTCCATTTATTTCTTCGTATTGAAGAATAAAAAGTAAAATCATACAGTGCATTTCAAATACCACAACAAATTACTAACTGTTATAGCTTAATGGAATTTTGTAATCTATGAATTTATTATTGCCTTATTGCAGGTGTGACAGAATTAAACAATGTATGCTGCATAACTGCCTGGCTATACTGCAGTTTTCAGCAACAGTCTAAAATCCTACTGGAATGCACACAGCATCAATACAATAAAATTAAGAAAGAACATTCTTTCTTAAACAACAGTCATCTTTTCAAAAGCAATAGATTCTCAGTTCTCTTTCACTCTGTTGCATTATTCATTTCATGTGCAACCTCATGCTGGACCATAAATTGTTACTTTATCTAATCAAAGGCGACTTAACTCCACAGAAGGTCAAAGGTTTAATTTTGTGAAGTATTATCTTACGCTATGAGTTTAACGGAAAAATAGAAGAAGAAAAACAGCCAAGAAACTGGTAATAAATGAACCTTTATTGCCTCAGGCATTGGCCTAGTTAATAAACTTTCATTGAAGGTTTCTTTCAACTGTTATGGACAATGAGGTAAAAAAAAATCTTAAATTACAGCCATGTGTGACTTTTAAAGCAGGCATTCTTTTTTATCTCAACATCCCCAGCTTAGGAAAAAGACAAAGAGATTGTCTTCAGTTCCTTAACCAAAAATGTATGCTTCTAAACAGATGAAAAAAGTGCAGATCAAGCCTTTTAAAAGCAGAGGTCAGCTTTGAACAATATAAAAAAGTACTTTTCCTTAAGTGTCAAATTCTGATCTACAGTTTCTTTAACGAAATAGTATGGAAATTTAAAAAAAAAAAAAAAAAAAA
>JAWWMP010000001.1:66183041-66220925 GCA_035047865.1 Dendrocincla tyrannina
GAAAAAAAAAAAAAAAAAAAAAAAAAAAAAAAAAAAAAAAAACCAAAGCAAACAAAAAAACCTGGGAAGGCAAAATATATATACTAACAATATATATTTTGCTAACAATGACGCTTGGCTCGTAACAGACTTTCTGGTTTACATTTACATTTCTTGTTTAATAGAATTACTTATGGGAACAACTCCCCTGCACCTTTTGCAAATAGAAGTTCTTTTCTTCTTTTTGTGTGTATTATCTCATGTTCTCCCAATACTATTCTCCCTATTAGGAGAAATTAAAATGTTGAACATAATGACAGTTACTGATGGTTATTTGTGCTCTGTGAATTTTCTTCATTTAATGTTCTTAAATTTTACTAACTACAATGTCTTTCATTGACACTCTTTGGGACAAGTTTAGAGAAGTGTATTACAGTTTAAGTTATACAGCCAAAAACAGTAAGAAAGTCAGTTGTATTTAATAAAAACTTAGCTTTTAAATTTAGTCTAATTTATAACTAGATGGACACAAATAATTGTACCAGTGCTACAATTCAAAAATACTGAAAGTACGTGTTCATGCCTGTAACAGCAGTAATGTAGCTAAATATTCATAATCTTTCAACCAGCAGGAGCTTTTGTAGTTTTTTTATAAACCTAATCCACAGCTTGACTCAGATCCTGGGGTAATGGCACACAGTTCTTTGATTAAACTAATATCTAAACACTGCTGAGGCAGTCTGATGGCCCTGTGGAAGTACATCTTCCTACACCTTGCAAACAGCCCTGCAAACAGACCTGTCTTTCCCATAGACCCACTGTAGTCCAAATGCCTAATCATGTGAGTGAAATTTAACTTATCTGTATAAGTATTTGTGGCATCAGAACGAGTTCAGATGAAAATGAGATTTTAGCTATGGACCACAGCAGTGCACTTTTCACTTTTATAGCCTTCTGGTGGGATGGATGTGCTCACAGAGGGACCTGTTCTCTGCACTGGGTCCACACACTGAAGAAACCTCCCACTAATATTTACTCAACGTGTTATCAAAGCCTTTGTGGCTATCATGGCTTTAGTCCTAAAGCAACATTTTTGCCTCAAGAAAGCAAGATTAGATTCGCACTTTTAGTGCACGAGAATAGTCAGGCTCCTGCCATCCCCAGGAAGTGAAAACAGCATTAATACTCCTCATGAGAAGAGAAGGCAAGGAATTTGGGGCTTTAGCTGCAAACAATCACCTTCCCTTACTAAGATGAAATATTATCACAGCTGCTCATTAGAGCAGTAGACTTTCAGTAAACCCTCAATAGTACTTTGAAATACAAAGTACTATTTCAAGATATTTTAAATTAAGTTTCCACAAGATTATTCATTAACGGAGTAAAAATATGCCACACATATAAAAATACCAAAATATCTTTAAAGAACGATTTTGATCCTATTTTGTCACATTTAGCTTTAAAGCAGATGTTTTCCACCCCCCACCCCCCCAAAAAAAAAAAAAAACAACACAAACCTTTGTAATACAATATATACCAAAAAATTCTACAATATTCTTTTGATTGTCTCTCTCTATTTGCAGTGTGCAAAGCAGGTTGCAACAAGCATTAGAATGACAGAAGTCAATATAAATGTTGGAAAAAAATCCCAGAACTCCACTGGTTATTTCAAGACACACATACCCTTATTTTAACACAGAAAGTTGGGTAAGAGAGTTTTCACATTTCAAAATGTAAAGAATTCACCTGTAAGGGTCAGGAGAGTCTTCTCTCTGTCTTCATTCCTTTATTCTCTAGAAGTGTTATAACTTCAAGAGCACTATGGCTTTGGGGCTCTTTTTTTTTCTTTTCTTTTTTAAGTTTTGTCAGATCCATTATGCATTATGCTGTGCCAGAGGCAAGGCATGGGGCTAAATGTACTATTACAGCACAGTGAGAGCAGAGTATTGTACTGTGATGCAGAACTGTGATACTGTACAAAGTAGCTGTGATAATGACTTACAGGTAAGACTGTGTAGTCCTTTTTTCAGATGAAAAGGCAGTCAATTGTCACAGACTGGCCTCTCTCACCTATATGCTCTACTTGTTGCACAAGGTAACAGAACACTAAATCCCACAGGCAGCACGCTGAGTGCTCACTAAGGCACTAGATAAATGCACTGTGGTGGCCTCTTCCACTTGAAGACACAGTATCTCTTTCCAATACAAACTATGGCACAACAGTGGCATGATGTGCACTTGTGTCTTGTCCCAGCACACTATCAAAGCATGGATATTAGGACAAATTTGTTTATTGAAAGAGTGTTTATTGGAAAAGGTGCCCCAGGGAAGTGGTGCAGCCACCATCCCTGAAAGTGTTCAAAAAATAGTAGACATGGCACTTTGCAATATGGTTTAGTGGGTATGGTTGTATTTGGTCAAAGGTTGGAATTGATGACCTTGGACAATGTTTCCAACTTTAATGGCTCTATATTTTTTTTCTTTTATTTTATGGCTAAATTATCACCCCAGATCAAGGGAGTTTTCTCACAGCCACAGTGTTACCACATAATAACTCTAAATCTTTTACTTTGTATTTCAGAATTGCCTGCTAAGCAAAAAGTAAACATATGAAAATTTTTAACTATGTTAAAGGGGGAAACATGGTATTTATAATACATAATTTTTGTACTTGGTTGTAATATGAAAACAATCTTGCAGTAGCTTTTCTACAGTTCCTACCACATTGGCATAATTTTAGTCTATGTTAGGAAGACCTGCAGACGTCTGTAAATTCAGATTTACATATGTGATCATAACTATCACTTCCAGAAGGCATATTCTTTGAAGCCAACAGCTGATTGGTACCTCTGACTAACTCATTATGAATAACTACTCAAAGGTCACTCAATACGCAAGAATAAGAGAATCCCAACTTTGTCTTTGGCAGAAACCTACCAAATTCTCAAGATAAGCTATGAAAATGAGACATTATATGTTCATTGCTAACCATTCTTTGCAAAAGATAACGTTCTATCATACCATGATCCTCTCAACTTGGTAGCGTCCGTCAATAGACAAAATATGATGGCAACAGTTATTTCACAGATTGCCCATTTTGTAGGGAGAACTAGATTATAATTTGCAGCAGATAATTTATTTTTTTCATCTGTAAATGAACAGACTATCAAAATATTTGGACTTTCAAAAATCTATCTTTCTGGAAATCACTTTCTTACACCTTCTCCACATTCACACAGGTATGAGATGGGATGTGTGCTGATTTCTCATTCTTCTGGGTTATGATCTTCTTCCTGATCATTGCTAAATTCCAGGTTTTAGACTTATTTGACATTCATATTGGCAAGATGGACTGCACATTCAGAACCAAATAGTAGAAATAACTGACAAAAATTTAGTTAGTATCTGGATAATAGCTCATTCTTTTTATCCCAATCACAAGTAATTTAACATCAATCAGCTACAAGATGCGCCTTCAATGCTTAACAATGGAAGTATTAACACTCCAATTGAATTTATTTTTCAACTAAAGATATAAATGATCTGTATAGTGTATGTGCATTTCTTTGGGTTTTTTTCTAGATATTATTAGTCTTCAACACTATAACTTCTAGACTAAAATTTTAGGTATGAATAATTTGAAGAAATGGAACAGGATCATTATTGTTACTTTTTCTTATAAATCCAAACATCATTCTAGAAATTTGGTACTAATGTTGACTTGAAGTCACTTTGGAAGACAAAGAGATAGCTAATAAAATTGCAACTATCATATGTTGATTTATAATCAATATTTGTCACTGCACAGCCCAAAGAGCAGGTGGCCATTTTCCAAAGTGAAGAACATATTAGCTCTGAAACATGTCCATGGCATGCATAAAATTTAAAGGAAATGAGAGAAAATTACTGGATTTGTTGCAATTTCTTATATTAAATTGCTGAGTTTCTTTAAAATTGAAATCTTAATCACTAGTTAAAACACATCAAAACACGCACTAAGCTTGGCAAACAGAGGAATTGCTTTTTAAAAGGATGCAGACCTATTGTTAGTTTTAATTCTGTGATGTACTTACAGCCCATAAAACTAAAGAATTTTTCCTGCCAGTGGCTCAAGTTTGAGACATTTCTAGCATTCCCTTTGTTTGCTCTGTTCTTTAGTTGGATGTATTAGTCACATGCTGTATTTCCTTGCTAAGCTTGAAAAAGAGTGAATCCTCCATCTATCAAAACAGATTTTCAATGGCAATAACAGGCCACAGGAGAACTGTGTTTTATCTAAGCTGCGTACTAACCAATGAGTGGTATTCAGTGAGGTTTCACATAATAAAGGCAGATGGATCAACATGATTCTGTCCTTCCAGCAACAATATTTAATAAAGATGCCATATCATCTACAGAGACATTCATATATGCAGTGTGGTATTGAGATCAAATCTGTGTGTGTAACTGCACTTGTATTTACATTTTTCTTTCTTTGCTGTTGACATCCTGCCCTTCTCAAATGCATTTCAAAAGTGGAAATATAGTGTTGTCTCAAATGACCATGTTTTTGAAGAAAAATATTTACAACTAGGGTTTTTTTTCTATTCTCATGGCTTTTTATGTAAGAAAACTTACATTGCAGGGGAACTTCAGTGAATACTGGTGAAATGTTCTACTTTTGCTGGAAACTGCTAACATTCAAGCATAAGTGATTGCTATTCCTCATATTAAGGAGCATGAAATGTAAAATTAGTTATAAAATGGTTTCAGTGCATGGATTGCCTCCTAAAATGTTTATGATATGCAGGAATTTTGGATGAATTCATATTTCCAATCTCTTAAATGAACAGTTGACATTCCCACACCAAACTAAGAGAATGCCAGAAAGCCAGTTGTATCCTGGGCTGTATCAAATGAAGCACGGCCAGCAGGTTTAAGGAAGTGATTCCCCCTCTCTACTCCATTCTTGTGAGACCCCAACTGGAGTACTGTGTTCAGCTCTGGGGTCCCCAGCATAAGAAGGGCATGGACCTGCTGGACCTAGTCCAGGGAAGGGCCATGAAGATGAGCAAAAGGCTGGAGCACCTCTCCTATGAAGACAGGCCGAGAAAGCTGGGGCTATTCAGCTTGGAGAAGTGAAGGCTCCAAGGGAGACCTTACAGTAACCTTCCAGTACCTAAAAAGGGCCTACAATAAAGCTGGAGAGGGACTTGTTACAAGGGTGTGTAGTGATAGGACAGGGCTGAGTGGCATTCAACTGAAAGAGGGCAGGTTTAGATTAGATACCAGGCAGAAATTCTTTACCGTGAGGGTGGTGTGACACTGCAACAGGTTGCTCAGAGAAGTCGTGGATGCACCACCCCTGGAACTGTTTGAGGCCAGGTTGGATGGGGTTCTGAGCAACCTGGTCTAGTGAGAGGTGTATCTGGCCATGGAAGGGCTTGGAACTAGATGATCAGATCCACTACAACACAAACCATTTTATGATTCTATGAAATATCAGCTTTAACAATAGGATCAAGTATATTTTGCATCCAACCTCAGCATCAGCTCGCCTCAATCTTACCTTTCTAAAAAAGAGATTTTAATAAACTTTTATTCTAAGTTACCATATAAACACTAAAAAAGTAAGCTTTAGTCCAATGCAAAAATGTGATGTCTCTCCCCAAATCAGTCCTTCAGTAACAGTTTCACAGAAGTATCTACAGAAGCAATGATACCTGTAGAATACCATCAACACAATACACTGTACCATGTATTAACTTTGGGTTTTTTCACCCTATGTGTTCAAAGGCCCAGATGCAAAATTATGGAAGATATTTTTTCTAACAGTAGGATTTGGCTTTTTGACAGATTCTGGGAACAGCTACTTTGGCAGCTTTAAAGATGCCCCTAGGTCAGTCACTTGGTTAGGCAGCTGATGGTCTGAGTCTCCTGTCTGCCATTTTCTTACAATTTATCTTCAGTTAATTGTAAATTAAATCCCAAAATATCATTACCCCCCACCTACAAGACCTCTGCTTAACATGTGTGCCAAGCATCCCTTCTACAGAAAGCCATACTTGGTGTCAAGAAGAATCTGAAGAGACATTGAAAGAAAAATATCTGAATAATATCTGAATGAGTTTTGAAATAGTTCACTCTTTTAGTTAAAAATACCAACAGAAAATGAAAATAGAGACTAATGATTTTAATTTTGATATTACCAGAAGGCATCAGATGTCATCTACATTTTAATTTTATTCCCCTCTACCTATTAGATGGAGGTAACTTCCTTACTTTACAGAAGTATTACTAATACAAATCAATCAAGACTTGTACAAAGCTATAAAAAAATGGTGCCAAGTGTGTATTAATATTGGTGTCAGCCCTTATTCCAAATCTATAAAGTCAAACAAAGTCCAGAAAATACAAACTAAACTTACCTAAGAAGTGAGGGCAGCACTTCAGTGCAAAGTGTACATGGATAAAAACTCACAAAGGAACTATGAAAGTGAAACATTGCTTTCAGTTTTACCATGCAACTTAAAAGGTCACAAAGCACTTTTGAGCCCAGGAGACACTGAGAAAGAATAGAAAATATACATTTTTATTAGTTTAGCTGTAGTGTTTTTCTTAAAACCATCAAATTAACGGACACAAGTTTTCTTTTACCAACTTGAAATTCTAGTTGTCATACGGTCAATTCAAATTCTGAAGCAAGGAGGGTGTAAGAGCAATAGTTTAACAATTTTCAAAAAAAGATCAAAACACTTCTCAATTTCTGAAGATTTGTCAAGAAATCTTAATGCCATGAAAGCTACTTAAGGCTTTATTAAAATAAAGTTTAAAAAATCTCCATCATTCCATTGCTACCTGAACTAGTTAAATGTTAAATGCACTCTTCCTAAATCACTGACAATCACAAGAGGGAATATAATGATTTTACCTTATGTTTGTAAAATGTGACTAGCTATTTTTTTTTGTTGACTGTAAAGGAAGTCGTATTCTGAAAAACAGGATATTAAGGATTAAAAAATATACTTCTAATCTAATTGTACCATAAAGCCATTAGATATTTTAGAAAAAGGCCTAAAAAGAAAAAGGAACAATATGATTATCTAATAATCTTTCCATCCTTTACTGACAGGAAAAAACAGGTGTATGTTTGAGAACTATTACAATAGGTTACCTGTTCAAGGATACAGTAGGAAAATACTTTATCTCTACATTGATTTTGAGTTGAGAACTTTGTAACAGCATATTCTCAACTACATTTCTAATTCTTAAGTGTACACACACAAAAGGAGAAAATAAATATTTGTTTTAAACAGAGAAGTAATAACATTGGGGAAAATTCTGATGCAAAGGTCCATCTAGCATAAATTAATGCATTAAAGCCTGATGTGAACAACAACCTCTTCAACTGTTGATGCATTTTTTTTCAGATATATGGGTTCAGTCAAACCTGGCACAGACTTTGTTCCTCTAAAATACCTTCAGGTACAATATCTGACAACTATGGAAACTCTGCAATTAAGTCTAAGTTAAAACTGTAATTTTATTTGCTCAAACAATTTATTCCAAGGAGGTCAAGTACTGCACACCACACAGCAACACCCAAAGAGTATCTTCTTTGAAATACTACTGTGTAATTGAAATATGCAGGTACCCTGTCATTTTCTCAGAGCTTCATTGGTAGCCAAACAGACTTTAGGGCAGTACTGCCTTAATGTGGAGTTTATTCAATACAGAATTATTTTTATTTCAAATTGTTAAATAATGATTACATGAAGCAATTAAAAAATCAATATATTAGTTCTAATTTTTAGGGTATCATCTGTGGATATATTTTGCAACAGTGAACAAACAAATATCATTAAACAGCACACACTACTATCCTCAACAGCCCTAGAGAAGAAAGAAATGATGATTACTTTTGCAGGTCATGACTGGCAAATACAGGCAGTTCTGCCTGGGGTAAGAGAGAGGTGAAGCCATGAACTGTAGCTGCAGTCCTCTAATGCCTTAAACATGAAATATTTTGTATGCAGCTAATCTGGCAAAAGTAAGGTCTATGAGTTCTCCTCGGGTTTTTTGGTGGTGCCTTTTAAAATAATATACTATGTATCTATGCACATATAATGTGTTTTTTTAAAATAGTGGCATGTATCTTGCAGTTTTAGTATATGCTATTCCTATTGTATACTTTCTGCACTAATTGCATCCTACCTTATACATTTGTAAGCAGTATTTTCTTTCTTTTTATTATTATTATTTTCACTGTCATTCTTAACTGTATTAAATATCATGAATAGTGGGATAAGAAATTGAAAAGAATATGATAAAATGTCCAAAATATATTTTGAAATATCAGTGTATTTTTACTAATAATTAAACTTTATTTTCAGCAACCTTGTATTTTTAAAGGTAACTGTTTTGAGGATGCTTGAATGTCCTACAGAATTATTTTTTTTTTTTTTTTAAAAATTCTACCAGATAGGCTAATTCTGGTAATAAGTATTTATCTTGCATATTTGTGTTAAGTTATATGGTATGCTCATAGAAATGAATATGAAGCTAAAACAGTAGAGAGGGTTATTTGAATTTGAAGTTCAGAAGCTGCTGACATTGGGCATTAGACTGTAAGTGGGTCAGAATAAACACTTAACATTCAAATTTAAATATAATATTGTGTAATACAAGAAGATCTATAGAGTCATAATGTCTGAATATATTAGGTATGATGATAATACTTCTATTGATTTCAGTCTGTTAAAATAATGAAATTGGATTACACAAATCAATTCTTGGAATACAACACAAAAGCATATGTTATTTCCTTTGCACTTTCAAAATAGGCTTTTCAAGTGAGATTGACTGTAACTATTTTAGACATTAAGTAAAAACAAATGTTAATTTTCTCACCTAAATTTTTTCATCTAAAAAAAAAGTCTTATAAGAGTCTTTTTGCTATCTTATGGTTGACAAGCTTAACAGCCTTTTAACCACCTAACAAACAGCTTTCTCTGTGTGATCAATTATTTAAGACTCTCACTCTTACATCATTACTTCTGCAAGGAGAGGAGGTGTTTCAATAGGAGGATCTACCATTAAAGACAATTAAAGAGCAGTCCAATTCCTTTAGCGGAGGGAGGACACTCACAAAATGGGGTAAATCATTCAAGAATGCACAGTTTCAGGCCATGTCTTCCCAGTTATACAGAACTAAATATTTCATAACTTGTTGAAGTCTAACAAAAAATAAGGCATTGGCTTTTCAGGGTGTCAGGACTGGTATTTTATTCTCCAACAAAGTGCTCAGTCTATTCTAAATTATTTCTACTCCAGATAGGAATCAGACTGTACTTCTGAAATTACCCTGCTACACAAACACTGAAAAGATGATGTTTGTCCAGTACTACAGTCACTAAATAAAAATTAAAAACATGGCATTTTTGAGAATGTATGTTACAAAAACGAGTGGTGATCCAGAACATGGAATGCAGTCAAATCTGCAAAGCACAAAGCATGCATTCAAACCTGAAGTGTGAAGCAAAGAGGAGTGTTGCATTGTGAATGCAATAAATACTGTAAATCAGTTCTTTAAAAGCAGAAGACAACAGTCTGAGTTAAGGGCTGCAGGCATCACGACCTAACCGGGTGTGCAGAATGCTACAGATTTCCACCCTGGCACAGCAAGTTAAAGATCTGCAATGGAGAGTCACACTCCTCTGTTGTTACCAGGAGGTAATTATACAACAGTATTTCTAATGATGGAGTCCCAAAGCAATGCTTCTCCTCTTCCCAGTGGAAAATATCTTTTGAAGCAAAGAGTGGCTGTGGGATTCAAGAGGAGGGAAAACACATACCATAAAATATAATTAAAAATTGTGGAGGCTGCCTATGACAAGAATAACCATAAAAAACAGATACAAACCAGCTGGCTGTTAACAACTCCTGAGTTATAAAAATCTTAAACCTGCTGTAAAGCACTCAATTCGATTTACATAACCACAGAGCTGACATTCCTTTTAGGCTCCTCTGCTGGGGATTATTTTGACATGTTTTAAGGCAGCATAAAAAGCAACTGTGAAAGGAAGGCATGTATCATCTTACATAAAAATTCATTCTTGCCTTAAGATTAGACATACATGCTTTAATCCCAGCATCTTTACTGAAACTGGAAAATATCTTCAATGGCTACTGGTGATTTGATTTTATAACATTATCCCTTTGGTGCTCATATTTTTGATAAAGTTGATAGTGTGCGTATACACACAAACAAACAGGAAAAAATCTATACAATCACAGAAGCTTAAGTTTTGATATTACTGCACAAAATATCAACACCACCAGAACCCTCTACAGAGCACAACATATCTAGTCTTAGATAGATTATGATGCTTAAGATTGCAATTGGCCTTTGCTAAACAAGAAAAGCATTTCTTAGGAACGTAATGATGCAGATAGTGTTTTACACGACTAACACATCTTGCTGTAGGGAATTAAAATAAACAAAATAAAATAAAATCAATCTTACATTGAGTGAAGTTTTGATGTATAAGTGCTGGCAGCTTACATTGCCCAGAGCACAGAATGAGTTTTGCCATTTGATAATTTGCTTGATTCACTGTGCTGCCTCATGCAGGGCATTTTATGCCTGATTTATGTTTAATCGAGTCACCTGCTTAATGTTAAGGAGGGTCACAGTTAGATAGAAGGGTTATGACCATATAAGGCTTTCAACATCTTCCAGTTTGACATAAGAAATGGGCGCAAGTGTTAGAGGTCAACCTTTTTCTTTTATTTTGATTTAATGTTCTCTATGGAATATTGCATAAAACATTAATGCACCACAAAACCAATATGATTCCCTTTAGAAACACAATAGGCAAATATGGATTAGGAAACTCAAAACACTGTCAAAATAAAATAAAAGCAATCTGTAGTCTAAGTGACCATCTATATGTGAAGGTTTTTTAAGGCTTATAAGGTACCTCCTCACTTAAGCAAAAATTAATATCAATTCTCCCTTTGATAAGCAATCAAATTTAGTCTGGTGTCTGCAGAAAAATAAAGAATCTAAAACCAAAAGGATGATAAACTTTTATTATAATTGAGGTGTCCAGGTTTACTATGCAGGCTGAATAGTAAACATATAACTTTTAAACATATATAACTGAAACAAATGAAAAATTACATTTATATTTAGTAAATAAAACTAGATGTGGAAAACTACCACAGACTGGAGAGCTTAGACACATCTGATCTTTCTCTCAGTATTTCAACATGCTGAAGTTACTGCAGGACATTATGTATTTTGAGATTAAAATTTTCCCTTATAGTACTAAAAAAAATAGACATTGTGTCAAATAAGGTATTTAAAGATGTATTTTTAAGGAGGAACTATTACAGTTAGCAAGGTAAGATGGAATTCAGCACTTAAGAGTTTGGAGAGATTTATCAGTCTTTTAAGTGCACTAAAGTATGTACATGTTATGCCATACATTCATCTTCCAGAACCCAATAACAGACACGATTCACAGTGAATCCGGGGGATATCCGAAGTTTCAGTCCTTGACTAAAATGTGATTTGATTGCCTGCTAAATAGCACGTGTGTGGTATACAACATTTTGTGCAAATGAAAAAAATAAATATTTTCTTATTTCTTTTTATTACTATACCCAGAACACACTGAGCTTCTTCAAACATTTTAAAACATATCATTAAATTCCAAAGTTCATTCGATCAACAATGTACAACACAGTTTTGCATCCACACATTTAAAATTATTTACCTACACTGACAGCTTCCTCAAGCTAAATTTAAATTAACCTTCTAAAATTTAATCGTTCAGTCCAAACTCTTCATCCAGTTTGCCTATAGTCAATGAAGAAACATGGGCATTTCCAGAGGGTGATTCATGTGGCCTGTTTTATACCGAGATGTATCACTCTCTAGGGATGTCTGCTACTTTCCACTGGCTATGAAAAGGGATGACTTGTTAAGTTTTCAACAGCTACATTTCAGACATATTAGCAGATGCATCTCCTCGATAGCTAACTTCTTAAGACTGTTAAGGCTAGGGAAAATTAGTTTCTTTGCTCAGATAATGAAAATGTAATGACGATATTTACCTGTATGCTTGTCACTTCTACAGAAATGTAATCTATCTCCTGTTTTGGAATTCTATTTTTAGGTACATATTTCCTTTGAAATTAAAAAAAAAAAACTACTACAAAACTATCTCAACATATTTTATATTTTATTTAAAACCTCTACTTTATAAAAGTTTAAACTTATAAAATTTTAAAACACTTCAGTCATTAAAAACTTAATAAAATAAAGCAAGCCTCAAAATGATACATGCCTGGTATGGTTCAATAAAGAAAACAGTTTCTATTAAACTTTTTTTTCTTTTCTTCTTTCTTTCAATGACTCTTTTTACACAAAAATTTACAAGTTAGACCATGATGGACAAGATAGAATCAAATCTACTTTGAATTCTATTAGTTCTCTTACTTTCTATCAGTTTCTGTCCAATATTTTGCCAGTTATTTCTTTCATTTGTTCCATTTTCTATTAAAATCATACTAGGGAGGCAAACTGATTTCACAATATAAATATTCACCTTTTAATCAAAATCTAGATTTAACATCAGAGTACATATTGCTAATGAATACAAAAGCATCTACTGGATTGAGCCCTCTCCATCTGGATTACAGGAACAATCTGGCCCACATCAGCAGTAACAGGGTTGTCAGTAGGAACTCTAGTAACAAAATGTTTAGTGGTTGGTCCCAAAACCTATTGTCCTGTCTTGAGTTAGGGGTAAAAATCAGCTGCAGAGTAGGACAGCTGCAAATATCCCAAGCACTTTGATATAATAGACTGTCCATCACATCAGAGGGCTTTTTATTGCTGCATAGAAAAACTTGAAAATATGAATTCATCAGAGCATAGAAAAAATATCAAATATGCTTAGAAAGATGTAGTTCTGCTCACTTGAGTCAACTTAGAGGGATGATAACCAGCAATGATTGTGTGCCTATTTATTTATGTGCCCTATTTATGGGCCTGTTTATTTCTTTTAGTGGAGCACAGTACTGAGATACCTGAATTAGTATGTTCACATGGTACATACACCACAGAGAGGTACTAACTCAGGAATGAAAACACTTTTGTCATAATAGTGATGCACCCAGGATGACAAAGAATATCCCTTTTATATCATAAATGTTCTCTTAATTCCACCTTCATGAGGGCAGTGGCAGACTGAGGAGGAAGAAGCTCTCTTCTTTCCCTCTCTTGGCTCTCAGATCAGGCTGAATCTGTTTTAATCCCTGTGCCCAGAGAACCCTGTTCTCAGTAGCACACTCTCTCTAAATACAGTGTTCTTACATAGTATATTTCATATCAAAAAATGTACATGGTAACAGTCATACAGGGACAGTGACATCCCGAAAGCATCAGCACCAAAGAGATGTCCATTGTGCATGCTGATAAGAATTATGGAATGCCAGCTCTAGATATCAGATGGAAAACTCTCATTAAGAAGAAAAAAAAATTATAAAAATAAATTGGGAAACTTTTCATCAGAATTACAGTTTTAAAAGAACTGTGAAAAGTCTCCCTGATTTTTAAACAGGATAGGCTCTCTGAACAGTCCTTTTTTACCCTGTGCACCACAGGCATTATTTTCATGCTATGATAAAGTGGTGACTTCATTTAGCAGGGTTTTTTTTTTTTTTTCAAGATTTTGTTATTATAAAGAAATGCCAAGACAGCGTGAGAATATATATTTTTAAAAATTGTCTTGATTTTTTTCTTTTCTTGGTGGTGTTTGTATTATACAAAGCTAAAGATTTCTCACAGAGTAGCCTCAGGCAGTGAGGTTTCTTATACAAGATGTATGCAGTATATGAAAAAAGACCAGTGCAATTCAAAACTTTTACATAATCTGAAAAATTTCCTAGAAGCTGCTAGGAAGCAGGAGGAAGCTAAGAAAAAAAGGAGTAAGAATGCAAGTTCATATTTTCTTAGGATATTTGGCAAAAGGGACTTTAGATGCCTTTAGGAGAAATGGTGAGTAATGTTAGCACTGGAAATCCCTTTTCATTTGCAACTTGTTTATCTATCACTGTTTAGTTTAAAAGAACATTACCTAATGGCATTCCTCCCAGATTTACTAGAATAATAGAAGCAATAGATCTTTCAAGCTTGAAGCAACAGTCTAAAGTAAATCTAATAATCTTGCAAAAATATAGTCACAGAACTTCTTTTCATTTTTGGTCAGACCAAAAGTGATCAGACAGCTGGACTGTACGACTGTTGTAGGCCCCTTCAACTGAAATTATTCTATTCTATTCTATTCTATTCTATTCTATTCTATTCTATTCTATTCTATTCTATTCTATTCTATTCTATTCTATTCCATTCCATTCCATTCCATCCCATTCTATATTTTATGCACATTATAGAGGTAAAAACAAACCCCAAAAAAGTGAAATTTAAGTGAGCATCTTTGTTTCGTTTTGACTTTGTGCATGGTGAAAACATAAAAGTGCAAAGTAGAAAGCTATTGAAAGGGAACAGAATTCAGATGAATCTCAAAATCAATAACTTTTGAAAAATGAGAGGAAAGAGTGTATATCTATCCTATCTAAAAGACAGTATAGTGGAAAAAACTTAGTTGTCGAATCAAAACTATTCAAATAAATGAGGAAGCATCGTACCACACACCATGATACCAATATCTTCTCCCAAAAAAGAAATGTTGATTAGCATATAATCAACTCCCAAATCTTTCACATCTCTGAAAAAGACATATATCATACAAAATGTCATTATTTTTGAATATAGAGTTAGAGCAGCAGAAACCATACCAAAGCAACAAATAAAAAGTGAAAGAATCATACAGTAAACTGGTCGAAATAATCCCTGTAAGTAACCATAGGAACAACACTATACAAAAAGTGAGATGGAGCTAAGCAATGTGTGAGATGTTCACATGTAATGACTGAGGATGAAATGAGGAGGCTTTTAGTGGGAGCAGGCCACAGATGGGTCTGTGTTAAGTGAACAAATACAATTAGATCATGAATAATTCTAAAAGGAGCAATGAACTCCAAAAGACAGCATTATCTCAAAGGTTATATAAACAGTTCTGAATTATACAGTAAAACAAAAAACAAACAAACAAACAAAACCACAAATTTTTTACACAAAGAGAAAAAGGATTTTCCAGGGAGAGACCAAAAGAGTGTCTGTGATTTCACTCAATTAAAACAGTGTAAGATGAGAGACAGAAATTAAGTTAAATCTATTGGCAATAACCTTCACCCAACTTGATTACAAATTATATAAGGGCTACCTTAAATATCCTTCTGTTTCGCCTATACCCTACTTTAATCTTAGCTACCTACTGAATCCATTAACTTACTTGATTACTCAATAAAAAATACAATCTGAAAAATAAAAAAAAAATCTGAAAAGATACTTCATTATTTCTAATACAAAATCCTGGTACTCTTTTTAACTTTTACAGTGCCAGTCCATTGAAAGTTCTGTGAAATTCTTGCCTGGTCATCTAGATAGGACGAGAGACTTAAACACTTGTAATGAATGGTACGGAAAATATCCCAGAGGAAATTTTGTTAGCATTTACTGTCATTATGCATTTATTGTTATCCATTCCAGAAAAAATTCTTTCCATTATTAAAGGTTTAATGAAAGACATCTGAGTATTAAGTACTGTAGGTTTGAGAAAGAAGAGGGAAGAAGGATAATGCATTAAAATACTCATTCTTACTGCAGTTTTGTGAGTTTATAAGGCACCATTTATATAGTTCAAAATTCATGCCAGGGCTAAATCTGTGTAATATCAGTGAAACTTCCAGTGTTCACTAAGAAAAATACCTCATATTAGGATGGGTAAAAAATTAAATATTCTAGTCTTTCTATCAAAAGACTAAAAAGTTGAAAGCAAGAATGCAAAGGAAAGCAAGTTGAAAGCACAAAGATGAGATTCAAGACCACCTGTAGAAAATTCTAAAACACTTGTTCACATAGAATAAAAGTAAATATTTGCTCTGGGCATGAGACTTGGAACTCAATATATTTTGAGAAAACACAGTGCTTCAATACCAAGCTTAATATTTTGACTGGTATCATCAAATTCACTCCTGGTAATATAAGTGAGATTCAATTAAATAAATAAATAAATTGAAACCAAAAATTACCATAGAACAAGAATAATAATTAATTCACTTTAAGGACAGCAACTACCAACTATGGAATAATTTAAAAGCAAAGTACTTTTTTTGAGAAAATTATACAGACAAAAGTCTGTTAAACAAAAGTTGTGTGAATGATTATCCCTAACCTAAAGTCTCAGACACTACCATTTACAGGGCATGTAGATGTAATTGCTGATCTCGAGATGACCTTATATAAAAAAAAAATAAAAAAAATTAAGAAAATACAAGATTTTTTTTCTAAGTACAAAATGAGCTAACAATTCCTTAAATTTCTAAGTGAATGTGGATATGGTAATTACACCATGTTTGGACTGAATACTTCTTTTTGTGCCCCTGGTAAAGGCAATGCACATTAAAAAAAATGTTCATTTATTTTCTTCATCATCATCAGAAAGTTAAGTGGGGGCCTTCAGAACAGGAAGAAAAGAAAAGAAAAGAAAAGAGGAAAGGTAAATCCAATATATCAAGATCTTTCTCCTGAAGTAGAGAATAAAGGAATTAAAGATTAAAAAAAAAGAAAAAAAAAAGAAATTTTGCATGAGATTTTAATGCAAAAAAGTCATCATCTTTAACACGCAACGGACAAATGGTATTCAGCTTTTGAGCAGAAGGTGGAGAAACCAAGTTGCTTTTACTTAAAACAGAACTTCCATACAAGCATTTTTAATTGCTTTCAGATGTTTTTAGACCTTAGTAGTGATTAACTTCATTCAACAGACGTGCTTGTGTTCCAAAAGCCTGTAAGTTTTTGGCACTCGGTTTAATAAAAGATAAAGATAAAACTTCCATAAAAACTTTGTCTCCAGTTTCTTTAAACAGAAAACATACTAGAAACTCAACAAGTAAGATATTCAACCTAGTAGTGATTTTGTAGTATAGCTACAAAACATGTTCTGTAGTTGACCACGAGAAACAAAATGGGATAGGAACAGTTCCTTGGGAGAAGATATGGATCATTTTTTTTCCTTAGATTGGGAAAGACTGTAATAAGGAAAAGATTTTAGGTCTGCAGTTGCAAGGTGCAGGATGCAAGCCTGCCCTCCACAATAAGGAACAGCTCTGAACTGGTTTATTTATAATTCATTTACTGACATACATGTATCTATGAAAGTCATACTTTTATGGGAATAATAGTCTAAATAGTACAATCTCTTGCCCAGACCTTCCTGGTATGCAAGCATTTAGGAGATTTTTCATTTAGTCATAAACATGAAGCTCACGTTATACACTACAGAACCAAAAGTGCTATATTTTTTGTCATTCACTTCTAGGAGTACAATGTCCTCAATGTCTTAAGCATCTGTATATCTGAGACTTCAAAGGCTCAATATAATCTGAGCTTTCAATAGAGAAAAAATAATTACTTCAAGAAATATTTTGTCACCCAGTCCCTGAGTGCATAGGAACTACTGTTTTCTTCCACTTGAATGAAATATTAATCTACTAGAATCTTTCCAGATACTTTTCAAAACAAATGTACTGATTCACAAGAAATCATGTTTTTCTTCCCAAATACCTGTACTGAACACTGTTCAGGTGCTGAAAATAATTTGGCTTTTGTTTTTGTTTTTTTTTTTTTTTTCTTTTTGTTGGTAGTCTGATACTTCGAAAAATAATGCATTGTTGTGATGTAGTCAGTTACTTGGTTATCAAATTGCCCAAGTAACATAGTCTTTTTATTCCCACATTCATATACATTTATTAAGCAAGGATACAGGGAAACTATCATTTGCACTGTGTTAAGCAGATTTTCTCACCATCTTAAGTCCAAGCTTAAGTGACATTACAGAGTCGGTATTTTAATAGAATAATTACATCTAGATCTCTGTATATTGGATTGGTGCATCATAGCATATGAGTGAAGGAATCAATTTACTGTCAAAGGAAAACAAAAGTGGCATCATCATTTTTAGTAATGCTGTTTATCTAAGATCCTACACTTTATTTTATGGTTCCTAGCAAGGTAACTCTAATAACCTGATGCAATCACAAATGAAAATTATTGGAATAGGCAGCTGACAACCAACTCATGTCTTGAATTCTGTATTTCCACTATAAGGACTCTTTCTTTAAAAAAAAAAAAAAAAATCTGTAGGAAGCAATGTTACTTTCCTTCTAATAAGGGCAACAAGATTGTTCAAGTCATATGTGTGATCTTAATGCCTGTGACAGAAGACAACATAATGAATACAGAGAAAAGGAAATTTAGTAGAAGCATCTGCCCATTTAAAGCACTCCTTGCACCTTGTCCTACTTCCTCTATGTCAATCTAAATCTCAGCCACCACTTAACAAAAGGGTAATGTTGACAAAATTTTAATTGCCAATGAAACTTGTCAGTACATTGTCTGGCTATTTGCCATTTGTATGGATTTTGATGAGTCAAAACGACTCAGTGACATTATTAATTTTGTCTTGAGTAGGTGTAGTTTTCCTTTCTCCAGCTTACTCAGTCCTAGTATGCTACTGATGTCATAGTCAGAAACTAATACATCATTTATTGATGACCAACATCACCATGTAATAAAGTAACATTCTGCACAATGTAAGATTTTTTTCCTAAATGTCCAGTTACATACCAGTAGCAGTGTCAGTTTATTCTTTGCTGACAGCTTGAATGCAGGATCTCACTGTAATTAAGACTGTATTGAAAGGAGATGACTCAAGAGTTATTTGTAACATTGGTAACTAAAAAACATTTCAGAAAAAAAAAATGCTGAGTCTTGTGGAAGGGTTACACACTGTGGAAAGATGCATACACAGTGTGGAAAGAGGATAAACCCTGAGCGCAACGACACAGATGCTACACCAACATAGCTTTGTAACCTCTCAATAGTCATGAATTAATACACAGTAGCAAATGAACTAGCTTGTATTATGTTAAATAAGCTGGTTATACCAACTCATAGAGAATTTCTCTCTCCCTTTCCTTCCCTTTTCTCTCTTTCCTTCTCTCCATTACAGAGGCAATTTTTTAACTCCCCACTCTACCTTTGCAATTGGTGTCTCAGGCACACAGCAACCAACCAACCAACATATCTACCCATGTCTTCATCTTGAAGGAAAAACCTTTCTTCTCACCTGAAGAAAGTGAAATGAGGATTTCAAACTTATCAGCTTGAGTGTATGGGAACTCAGGTTGATGACCAGCTCAGATTTTTGTAAACCACAAGCTCTTGGAAGCAGCTCCAAGAGTAGTAACTGATGGACTTATGTTTTATGTTTGCAATACAGTTCACCAGCACACGAACTGTTAAAAATGTGCTTAATTTCACATCACAATACAGTTCTGACATAAATATTCTTTGATTGTCAAAAAAGAAGAAAAATGTTAAGCAACTCACAAATGATCTGGAAACAAGGCTGAACAATTTGGCCTCGCAGTCCTGAACCTGGGACTTGAACCAGAACAACCTTCCTTTTCAAAAATTCATCTCCCAGTTAAGACTACTTTATGATAACTCTAATATACTGTCCAGGACATTAGTAACAACAACAACACAGTGCACTGTGAGCAACTGATAGTGGATTCATTATAATTCTGATAGCATGCTACTGTGCCTTACACAATTCATGCAGGCAATGTTACTAAAGCTATAAGTCATAACATAAGGACAACTCAGAGTGACTGGTTCTCCTTGGAAAACTACATTCATAGAATCATGGAATATGCTGAATTGGAAGGGATCCATCAGAATCATCATCAACTCCTAGCCCTGTGCAGGATACCTCAAGAATCACATCATATGCCTGAGAATAAATTAATATAACACTTAGCTAGTTATCTTTTTTCCTTGAGTTGTAGTCTTGTAAAGCTGGCCAGATAAAATAATACTTGCTTGCATACTTTTCTTGAAAACATCATTCACTTGAGCAAATCCTGAAGTTTGCCTACATCATATATACTATAACAAAAATACCTGGGCTACCTGACATATTTTCTGAATATTCCCTTCATAAGTGCTTGCATGAAATCTGTAAGACTTCACAACAGATTGTTCTTAAAAAGGAGACAATCATATTAAACAATTACATTTGACATTGCCTTCCCCAAAAAGAAACCAGACTGAGTTAAAGCATTAAGCTGCAGGTTTTCCCATACTTTAAAGAATTCACAAATATACGATAATGGACCAAAACTTTGGAATATATAAATCTGAATTTTATGGGGTTTTTTATTCAATGTATTTTGTAGCACCGATAGCAAATCAAATATAAAATGAAGAGAAAAAAAATTATTCAGTCTTCACTGATCATATCATGCAAGGACAAAGGTAGTGTAATTCTACAAGAAAGGAGCTCAGCACCTTGAGAGCATTCAGGAACTTCATGTCATCATGATGACACAGAACTAGAGTCAGCAACATGATGAAACTGAGCATTGTACCAAATCTTGCTATGTTCACTCTAAGAACTACACGTTACTATATTGCTACAGCAATCAACATCATTCAGATAACAGACCAACATGTTTGTAAGACTGAAATGTTACTCCAAATTCAACAGCTCAGGTTCATTTCTAGTGGCAGTGTTTAACAAAATAATACATATTTTATGTTTAAAATGGCAATGCATTGTTTGCTCTGTAAAAGGTCAGTTTTGAAACAATTAGAAATTAAATTATTTGGTATCAATTTACTTTGGCTGAACATTCTCATTAAAAGGCAAGAGTGGGTGGCAAACCAACAGGTTTATTACATGAAAACCTGCAAAATAGGAGCATGATTATATAGATGTTCTTCTATTGACTCTGTCTGAAATCTGAGCAACAAGGCAAACTCAGGATAACCCAAAACTGGTAAGTTTACTATTTGAGTAATTTAATTTTAAGAAACAATCAGTGTATTCTGCAATATGTATCTTTTCAGTG
Source organism: Dendrocincla tyrannina (assembly GCA_035047865.1). Classification (NCBI taxonomy): domain Eukaryota; kingdom Metazoa; phylum Chordata; class Aves; order Passeriformes; family Dendrocolaptidae; genus Dendrocincla; species Dendrocincla tyrannina. The sequence goes on from JAWWMP010000001.1 coordinate 66,204,114, forward strand.
ACTTTTTCAATTACAAATAATAGTACGGCAGAATCCAGAAAGCTATATAAACAATTCCATTACCAGGTCCAAATGTAGTGACTGATAACTTCACCACACACCGGCCTTTAAGACTGTTTTTAATTGCACTGATTTTTATCAAAAGCTTGGGGGTTTGGGTTTTTGTTGTTTTTTTTTAATTTTGTTTCACTTAATGTGTTACTTCTTTATAGAAAAGCCTTGTTTTGAAAAGTGTGGGTCCTTTTCACCAAAGGCAGTTAACTATACTTCTATGATTTGAAACAAGTAAATGGGATTGGGGAGAGGGTTGCTTCTAAAGGCAGAGACTTTATTATTATTATTATTATTATTATTATTATTATTATTATTATTATTATTATTATTATTATTATTGTGTTAAATCTACCTTGGCTTAGCAAACCTACCTATAAATCAAAACCATCATACATTATTAAATGTGTTTTACTAATATCTTCTAATAGTTCATATTCACAGAGTATGGTCACTCAACTGGGATCCTATCTAACTGACATAGAAATATCATTCTTATGGGGGAATTCACAAATCAATACAGACTTAGCCTTCAGAAGAAAATAAACATTCTGTGATCCAGGAAGAAACAAAAACTTTTCATCTCAGATTTTCCACTGAAAGGTAATAAATCTGTGTACATCACAACCTAATACTGAGTATTCACAAGATGCAAGTAGAAGAGAGGATTCACTAACTTATAACTAAACTGTAAAATAACCTTATTCAGTTCCTTCTTGAGTATCTTGAGTATGTTAAAGTATATGACTATTCTCGCTGCTTAATTATTTAACCCCAGAGTCTCTTTTGAACTGAACCAACTTGTTCCCTCTATATCAAAAAAGCTGGGAGCATTTCTGGAAACAGTTCAATCCAGGGATGCTTCTCAACAGGCAGCAGGTGAACCTGAATGAGATGTGACTCTAACTTACTTACACAGTTCCCTAACAGTATCTTGTAGGCTTTGAATATATGTAGCATTGTATGATAAAACACTGCAAAGTGTACAATTTCTTCTTGATTAAAAGTTCTTCATAAAAAAGGCTCTGTTTTTGCAAGTGATTCTTGGTTTGAAAAAGATTTTATGACATAAAAATGTAAGGGACTCATTGGAGCTTAAAACTAGTGACCTTCCAGAAGTGGCTTTCAGTGATAAATTCTCTTGTGATAGAGTAGAAGATAGCTAGCCATTCAGCAGGATGATAATATGACAAAATTATGACTGCTTTCAGGAGACAACAAGTGGCCTGAATTACACCTTAATTATTTTAAAAACTAGGAAATAATATATTTACAGAGTTGAGTCAGTTTATCTTCCCACTGATACATCAACTAGTGAACATGATAGAAGCTTTCACATTAATTATAAGGTCTACTTCCTTAATGAAGTGCAAAAATGTTTGTGTAATTTGATTCAGTCTCTTGAATTAGGTTACAGTTTATCACTCTGAAAGCAGGACTTTGTTGCTTATTTTTACAAGAAGTTAGTTCAGTTCCAACAGATAAACAGTGTAGCACCCTGTAACACCAATCAAACCCAATGATAACAGTAAAAATGATTAAACACTAATTATCAATACACTGTGTTATCATGGAATGCATTTTAAAATAAGCAAGTGATAGCCACTCAATTTTATTAATGTTTATCTTTTAAACCAACACAGGATCAGAAAAGGTACCCACTGCATAAAATAAATAACTGAATAATAGGTTTGCTTCTCCTAAATTACTAAGTATGTAACTCCAACTTATCATTTCTAGCCTCTGAAATACTCACAGAAACCAATTCTATTCATTTCAGTAAGCTAAATACATTCTTAAGACCTTACAGGACCAAACCTACCAGAAGGAAATACTTCTAGCTACAGATTTTGTTTCCTAGCAGTGTGATGTGGATATAGTAACAATGATAATTATATTTTAACCATTCTTTCAGTCTGCCTAATAACAACATCAATAACTACAAGTCGGACAAAATGAAATTATTTAATTATGTGACTAATCTTTCTTTAAACAGCAAATAATTTCATCATCTACTTTAGCAAAAACATTAGCACACTTTATCCGTTGCTCCATCCATGAACTACATTTGTCCTCCAGACTGCAACAATCTATACAAAACCTTTCAAATCTATCCTTATTCTAACTCCCCGTAAAAATGCTTTGTGGTTCATAGAATCTTGTACAGGATGGAAGTTGAAATATATGTTGATGATTCAGGCCCACAGCAAGAGAGAAAATGAGATTAGAAATTACATCTTCAGATTACCACTTAAGAAGAGAAAAAAACAGAACAGTGCAATACAGGAGAAGTTATATAATTTGCACACATGAAACAGGAAGCTTAATATTCTTACACTGGAAAAGAAGAGTCTGGTATCAGATATGGAGTAGGTGTACAGAAGTACCTATCATAAAGCAAACCTGTTCAAAATAATAATAGCAACAATAATTACTGAGATTACGAGATTAATTTAATGTAAAAGTAATGCAATAAACATGTAAGGTGCTTTGAAATTACTTTTTTTTAATTGAAAAAGATAAATCTATAGTTATATTAATATATGAAGGAAAACTCTTATCATGCCCTATGTCAGTGATTTACAAAAGCACTTTATATTCTCATTTTATCTTTGAAAGATGCAATTCCTGAAATAAGTACAAGAGATTGTAGTTTCATCACCTGTAGATTACAGACTCAGTAGGCCAAGCTGCAGAAGTATTAAGTCAGGAGCTTTAAAAGCAGCTTCAAAACCTAAAATACTGAGGAATAATTAAAAAAAAAAATAAAAAAAAATGAAAAGTGAAGAGAATTTATTTTCCAAGTTTGTATGGAAAATAATGGAAATATCATTTTATAGGTTATATAGCTACTACAGTCAAAAAAATACAGAGGACTATGTATATCATACACTCAGGAATTACAGCACTGCTTCACCGATTAATCACAATTAATTAAAATTATCTACTGTTTCAACTTTAGACAACTTCTGAAGCACATTAGCCAAGAAAAGATCTGCAGTACAGAGAGATATGGAGATCAAAGTTAACTATGATGAGCCATCTAGTTTTGGAAGCATTTCAAGATGTTATCTAGATAAGCCTGAAATGTCAGTACACCTGTCTGAACCTACACCAAATTCTTTCTTCTGACTACATCATTTGTAACGTAGGCAGATTTCAATTCTCTGGACAATTCAGGAAGTTCTTCATCTGCTGTTATTACACATTTTTCATTTTGTCACACCTTCAAAGGTCCTACATTGATTTTAATAAATGTAAGATTATCTTTTGTGAGGTGACCAGTCTTCTATGAATCTGGGAGCATTATGTAAATTGATCCAAATGAAAGACAGTGCATAAATCATCAATTGTGAGTAATACATAAAAATCTTTTCATAAAATGGACAGAACATCAACCAAGAGGTGAATCTCATTTCTTCAATTTATAGTCCCTTTAAAAAAGGGGGAATGCTATTCCATTTTTTCTCTTTTATTTTCCTTATGGATATCATCCCTAAATCTCAGCTTAGTCCCTAAATACTACTACAAAGTTAATCCATTCTAAGTGACAATGCAATGTGCTCTGCATGTGTTTTCAGATTGGATCAGTCAAGAGCCCCTTAACTTGGCCTTCTACAAAAATATACAGACCTGATATATCATAAGAAATCCCAGCTTAGTTTTATACCAATATTAATTGCATATATAAACAATGAATGCAGAATCAGTCCCTTTAGAAACCAAGATTTCCACCTTTAAATGCTTATTTCTGTATTATGCAGCACATTTCAGAAAAGAAAATTTTCAAGTAAAATGCATTAAATTATAGCGTTGTGTATCCTCAATATACTTAATAATTGCAGATCTCTTTACTTAAAGAGCATTAAATAGCACATAATTGTTTGTGTGATCACTTATACCTCTTTTGCAGGCAGGAAGGAAACTTGGTTATTATACTCAGATTATTAAATCAATCAGAAAGCTTAAAAAGAAGTTGTTGCGAAAAAAATAAAAGAGAGAGAGAAGGGAAAGGAAGCACTTAACAATCTGGTAGTTTTATATTTTTCTGCTTAGAGCTAGGTCCTAACAGGAAATTTAAGCTTCACAAACTTCTGAAACAAAGAATCATGTTTAAAGCCAAAGAGATGATTAATTGATCGGAACACCTGACATATCAAGAGAGGCTGAGAGAGCTGGGACTGTTCAGCTTGGAAAAGACTCAGCAAAGAAGATGGAGCCAGACTTTTCTAAGTGTTGCCCAACAAACACAAACTGAAACACAGGAAATTCCATTGAAAAGTAAAAAAAGTCCATGATTATTACTTTGAGAGTAAAACATTAGAACAAATTGCAAAGAGACAGCACGGTGTCTCTATCCTCAAAGACACTCACAGAATCTCAAGTGAACACAGCCCTGAACAACGTGTTCTGTGTGATCTTACTTTGACTAGGAGAGGCTGGATTAAGTGACCACCACTGGTGTCTGACAGCCTCAACTATTCTGTGGTTTTATGAATATACAGTGAAAATATGTTCTCAAATGTTCACAAACAGTAAGAATTTTCTCATAACAACTAATGCAGTAGCACATAACAATGGCAGCTACGTAACCTATTGCAGTTACAGCAGTTTTTTCTTGGTAGGGCTCTGACAGTAGTTTTGGTACTTATTTCCCATACAAATGTACAAATGTTCATTGTTTTGAACTCATAAAATCAGATTGCAAGCCTATTTTTATACTTACCTGTCTATAAAATGCTGGAATGACTGCCATGTGGCATTGCTGTCATGATGCTCCTTATCTTTGCTGAATCTTCTCCTACCCCATGGAACACTAGACCCCAGAGCTTCCTTCTATCAGTGTTATTGTTTGCATTTTTTGTGCTGTTTGAGACTCAACACCACCACAATGGGAAAAAATCATACCACCCCTTCTGTTGCAGTAAGCCATGTAATGTGAAACCAGATCAAACTTAATAGCGATTGCATTTAAACCTTTCCTCTTTTGCAAGAGACTCACAAAGCATTACCATCCTAAAAGGATTTGAAGAATGATAATCTTTAATTTTGAATTATTTTCTTCTGGGTTTTTTTAATCATCATTTTAAAAAGATCTGCATCTCTTTTTGTGGGCTGATACTCTAAGAAATTGGATCTGTGTTTTTAGTACCATATATTTTTATCATTAACTTGTTATGACCAGCTTTAAAGGACTACAGAGGAATTGGATACTGTAGGCATTAGTTGCGGTTTTAAACTGCTTTCTTAGAATAAAAAATCAAGGCGATCTGCTCTTAGATATTAACTGTAACACAAAACCCCAAACGATACTGTTGACAAGGTTTCTTTTCCTGTCTCCCTCTTTTTGGCCTGCTTATTTGTCTCTGACTTCTTTCATCTCCTTTCTACTTTTCACATGCATTTTTTCCTTTGATATTTTCCTGCCTTACTTCCTCCAAATAATTTCTCTTTGCTTCTGCAATTTTTGATCTCTCCCTCATAAACATGAATGCTTCTGCCCTACAAAAACCTTCATTCCTTCTCCACACAGAACCCATCTGTTGTTGTCATGTTGCATTCGGTCTGCACCATCTCTATTTCCTGTACTAGATTTTACTCTGTAAATTCTATCATGTCAAGTATTTTAATCCCAATTCTTTTTTTTTCTTTGTGTTGGTCACAGTCGCACAAACTACTGCTGCAAGGGCTACCTGCCTGATACTTTCCCATGCTCACCTACGCTCTCAGTCTCGTTCCTCCTTCCCTCTCCTTACTTTATACCTCTCTCCTACCAATCTTTGTAGTCTGACTTTATTTTTTTACTCCTCTTAATCTTTATCTTTCTAAAAATTTTAAATTTCAAATAAAATATTTGTGGTTATGTGTCTGTCTCACCATGTAAAGAAGCTCTTGAGCCTAAGGCCAAGAGGCACAGATTCACTTTTGTCCACTGAGATAAACTTTCTTCACTTTCCCCCTTCCTGTAAGCAAAGCATTTATATATAAACTGTCAACAGTTTTTGGTATATGGTGCTTCCAAATTGCCATTTTTTTTGGAGAATGTTAGTCATATATGACCAAAATCATGCCAAGAATCATGTTCATACTTAAGAGGCATGTGGTCATGGGCACATACTCGCACATCCACCCATCTATCCAGTCCCCAAAACCAAGTGATATTGCTCTCTATTTGGATCCGTCTGGTTAATTATCTTTCCTTTGCCTTTGAGAAAATCAGTGTTACAGACTGAGCCATGCAAACCAGCAGGAAACAATTGGGGAAGAAGTGGAAGGTCGGGTGAGCTATGCTGAAGCAAGTGCCAGATTTGAAGTGATCTGTAACATGAAGAGAGAGAAGGCAGCACCACCAACAGCTTGACTGTTGGGTACCTCCATCTTCAGGTGAGTGTGCACCTCCTCCGTGCAACACAGCCTTTCTTAATTTAAACATGTCGAAGAGCAAGTCTCCACCAGGAGATGTTATAGTAACTTTCAAAAGAAAATAGTTTGAGAAACAGATTGTTACAGGACTTTACATTAGTATAAGGCCTCAGGAGACATATCAAAAATAGAATTTCAGGATGAAAAATTAAGAAAGACGTGTGTGCAGCACGGAGTTATTTTAACTAACTCGGTTTCTTCAGGCAACTATATTCATGATGACATTATCTAATGAAGCAAAGCAGCAAAAAAACCCAGATGATATCTGATCTATTAAAAATGAATACAGAGATTATTGTCTAATGATAGGTAATTCATGCTTTGAAAGGTTTTTGTTTATAAAGAAAAAGAACAGGGGAAAAAACTATAATGGTTTATTATTTGTTCAGTTATTTGTATTTTAAAGTACCAAGCTGCCACAACTCTCATTATATACGGCATATTTATGTAGCAATAATCTGACATTAGCAGAACTCTTTTGTAATATTTGGGTGTTGATTTCCTAGACTGTTAATCTATGAACAAGCGAATAGAAGCCGTGAATTCGAACAGTTGCCCATGTGAAGGCGCTTCTAGTGATCCTACCTGTTGGCGGGATGATTCCAGGAGACATTAGGCCTGGGACAGAATGTGGCATGATATGAGAATTCTCTGGGGAGGTGACACTTTGAGTCCTCTTAGGAGGCCTTCCAGGTCTAGAACTGAAACAAACAAACAAAAAAATTTTTACAATTAAGCTGTTGTCTTACACATCATTTCAAAGTTGTTTCAAGTGGTAACATGGACTGTAAATAAATTTGTTTCAAGGACGGTTGCTTTTGCAGTTAGATGTAATAGACTTCCATCACTAATTAGATTACATGCTGAATTCATTTTCCTCATTGAAGATCAGCCGCTCTTGATGCATAATTCATAGCCTGCACCTCGTTACCTGCTTCTTCATATTAATATCTATACACAGTTTGAATTGCCTCGTTTGCATATGCTAAAGTTCTGCATGCAGCCTTCAGCACGAAAATTATGCACTAACTTGTAATAATTATTACAGTCAGCCTGCTATTGATTTATGAGACTTTTAAAAACCAAATATGTGTAGTACTTGTAATGAATGATATTTTAAGGTTCTTCAGGAAATTAAAAGGCAATGGCTGCCTAAGGAAATGTTCTGCTTGTTTGATTTAATACTACAGTTAGCTGGGAGGTGGAATGAAAGAGTGATTCAGACCTATAGCACATTTTTCGATGATATGTTTTATTACTTCGCACTGCTAGCCTGATATCTAGATGATAAATGACAATACATATCTAATGTGTGAAAAGGTCTTGCAATTTCTTTATTTTTTGTCATTTAAAAGATAAGTCAAGTTATCATTTAACCCTTATTCTATTTAAAGTGAAAATCTCACTAAGACACCTTACTTTAAATATACTACTTTATGTCAGAAAGGACTCAGAATTATTCGTAAGATATCTTTGAGCAACCACCATCATAGCGGCTTACATCTGCTTACATTTCCAGTATGGAAAAATAAAAGGCTTCAGGTTTAAGCACTCCTTGTCTGTTAAATGCTCACATACACAACTTTCCACCTCCTGGACCGCATAAGTAGCATACAAATTAGATACAGATTACAATGAAAATACTTATTACCCACTTACATGCAAATATGTACCTGCTACATACAATGCATATCCAAAGGCTTGTATTCTTATGTACAGATCATAGTGTAGTGCTACTGCAATATCCTATAACTGCTTATTTAGGGGGCATTGTGGAACAACTTTACATAATAAGGTGATGTGCCGTTCTACAACTGCAGTGTTAACCTATGCTCTGCCAAAAATTTGAAGTTCTTCATTTGTTTCAAAACAAGAAAGAAAAAAAAGGTGGCTATGAAAGCTTTTGCTCCTTAGGTCTTCTACTAACAAAACTCTAAACAAGGACAATGGCATTTTTAGCTATGCTGGGACTGCAGAATGAGGCAGATAATAAAACACCTCTTATTTCTATTCATATTTATTCCTCTTGTGCTTGGAAATACTTTTTTTTTTCTTCACCTTCTACAACCTAACTTTAATAAACCAAAAACAATCAAAGTACAGAGCATTTTCTTGAAGTTTAATGACTCAAGGCATTGAGTCATTAACCTTAACTGATCATTAATTCCCAACTTAATGTCCTGAGCTGAGGTCATTATTAAAATTATAAGCTTGGTAATTTCTTTGATTGGTTTGGGATTTTTGATTTTCTTTAATACAAACAAAATGGTTGTATATTCAAAACTACAAGAAAAACAGTTGTTGAAAGAGAATATTGTCTTATTACAGCTCACAAAACCAAATTAAGTATCTTCTGTTTTTCTTTGAAATTTCCTTTGTGATTTACAATAAAAATAAACATACCATGAGTATACATAAAACTGAAAAAACCATTATAGGCAAAAATGACCTGATTTAAATGGAGTGTTTCTAATATATTCACCCACCAAAAAATGCCACTATGTAAGAAAACTTTAATGGTTTCATTTAAGTACCCTTGATAAAGTACTGTTCTCAACTTACTGCAGTGATAAGAGTATTGAAGGGTCTGACAAGAACATAACAAAACAAAAAGCAGGGTGCCGTGGCATAATGCACAAGGTAACAATGACTTCTGGGTCTTTCAAAAGAAAAGTTCACACCAATGAAGACCCTGACAAGTACAGCCATGGTGAAATCTGAATGCTTTTGTCTATGACTTTGAGGAATAAAACCACCCCTCTTCAAAGCCTAAGAGAAGACAGTCATGAACCAAACCTGTAAACAACTTTGAAAACAACAGGTGACTGACACTGAACTATGGAAGGCAGAACTCTTCCTTAGGTCACCTTCTACAATCAAGTTAACTATGCTACTCTGTACAAAAGGGCTGTCACACTCAAAGCCATAAATGAGCACAGTAACCCAACTCTATGCCATTATTTCTTGCAAATTTTACCAAGAAGTGTTTTCATAAAGTTCTAAACTCCCAATTCCAGTCCTACTATCAATATTTCACTCAGTAGATGGTCAGGCACTGAATGAGGCTCTCCAGGGAAGTGATCACAGCACCAAGTCTGACAAGAGTTCAAAAGTGGACAACACTCTGTGGCACATGGTGTGACTCTTGGGTATGGTCCTGTACAGCATCAGGACCCAATGATCCTTGTGGGGCCCCTCTAACTCAGAATACTCTATGATTCGATTTAAATCAAATTTCTGAGAAGGTAACATCTTTAATCCTGATATAATTTTTAAGTGACACTAACTCCAGTCTACTATAAAAAGGCCTTTACCTATTTAAGAAATGTTTGTTCCTAATGACAAGGTACAAAAACACAGTGAGACACATTTAGAATTATTTCTTAAGGCCTAGAAGATCTGATTTAGAGCCACAGTGGACTATGCAATACACAAGTAAAATTAATAAATCTAATTGTCCTCAATGACTGACTAAGTGACAATACTTGACTAAATTTTTTATTTGTATTATGCATTTGTTTCATTAACTAAACTACCAACTCAAAATACTACCATTTTATAAGATTTGTTTCCAAACTACAAGAATTGCAAGAATTTTGTGTGAATCATTGCCAAAAAAATTACTTTAAAAAATAACAACTTCGATTTGAATTGAAAACTTGCATGTTGTTTTGTAGTTCATTATCATTTTTATAGCTATATGATAAACTCTTTAAAAAAAAACATCAAAAGCATACCAAATTAGTTTAACTATCATAAACAGGATGATAAAAATAGCGTAATGAATCATTTTGTTGGTATTTTTCATAAACTTGTGTATAGTAAAGACCTACTTATTTTTAGATTAGGGTAAGTTCATTTTCATTCCAAGATAAGAAATCTGCTTCAAAATACTCATATTCCTATTTTGTATCAAAATCAGTTGATTTGTCTTCGGTATGAAAACAAAATATAATTTAAATCAGTATGAGTTGATTCATTATGTAAAAGCTGTATTTAAATGCCAGAGCAAGGTAAATTATTCTTCCAGTTGATGACACTGAGATACAAAAATCATCATTTAAAAACTGATGATAACACTCTTTTTACACAAATTTATATTTTATATATAAGCTTTTATGGATATATAAAAGATATCATAAGATTTTGTCTTTTATCTGAATAAATTATTGGAAGAACAACACCAGTTCTTCTGAAGGCACACGCAACTTCTTACAGAAATGCTATTTATCTCAATGAGTAAACTGCTCAAAAACGACTTATTTTGATTTTGAAGATGCCTAAAGTCTGGACTTTTTGCAGCTAAGGTAAAGGGTCTGAAGCGCCAAAGCTCCAAAAGCCAACACAAGTCTTGTGAATACCAATGGTCATGGCACAGAGAAGTCAAGGAGTTTTTTGGGACTCCACATAAAGATGCTAGAAGAAACAGCCCTACAGCTGGAAGCCATAGCTGGTTTTTCTGTCTACTGTTTCATTCTTTGAAGAGTCAAAGCAGATATTAGACAATTTCAAGAAGCCACGCTGATTAACCATTTTAAAGACCAGGGGAAAAGTCAGGGAAGTTAACAGTTCGTTGCTTACCCATTAGAAAAGATACCCAAGAGATACACTGACAGTCTACTTTTAGAAATATGGCTAAGTTAGATATTGTCCTCTCTAAAACCAAAGTTGTCATGTATGAGATAACATATGTTGAAGAAGAAAACTAAAGCTTTCTACAGGACTACATATCACTAACTTAGTAGTCATTTTTAAAGTCAATCACCTAAATGTATTTAGTCCCATGAAAACCCATCTGCCTTCTATAAGCTTGTGTAAGTTTATGTCAAAATTTTCAGACTTTTTTGAAGTGTTAGAAGACATTCCCAGAGACAACTGTGGGAAAAAAAAAAGCTTTATTTTTGCAGACAATTAACACAATTTACAATTATAGCATAGCATTATGAGAATGGGGAACTAAAGGTGCAGAGTGGTGAATCTTGAAATTCTTGGACTTCTTCTTCAACAGGATACGCTATTTAGATATCAAGAATACTTTCCTGAACAATGGAAAATAAATAAATCAATTTTAGGCCAGATTTGTATTTTATCCCTTCAATTTCACAAATACATCAAGGAATACTACAGCTGTAGCATTTTCATCTTTAAAGGAAAGGAGTGTATATGTCTACTGCACTATGACTGGCATGAACAGTACAAAACATCAGAAGCAACTGAGAGTATATTGCCCCCAAATATGGTTGTTTTTTGTCTTTTGATCAACATGAGCTACCAAATCTAGACAACAACATACGGCTGCAATAAAGAATAAAAAATGGAAGAATCAGTGTTTCTTCTCAGTTAAACTGTTGTGCTTTGATAATATTTCTAAAGTTTTATGTAATTCCAATTGTATTATCAAGTATGAACTCACTCCTAGAAATCACTTCGATAGTGCAAAACAAGCAGACATGCTCAACAGAAAAGCTGGTCCTGCACAATCACATGGAAAGAGACAAAGGGAGAATAGGTATGGGCTTATCTTCTGGCTTTAAAAGTATTCAGACTGCATTCAGGTTTTCTCACTATCTGCCAGAAGATAGACATGACTTTAAAATTTACAGGTCTCATCCTTGAAAGCCTTAAATATGTGGACCTCCCACTGATTTCTGTTAGGAGTTTTGAGAACCAAGGAAGGCATTGGTTACAAAACAGCTGAAACTCTTCATGGGTAGTATATACCTCTCCAAGCATATCACTAGCATTTTATAGATGACTAATTGCATGCCAAAACTTATACTAAAAAACTAAAAAGAGTGTTCAACAAAGTGGAGATAATGCTGCGATTTATCTTTCTGAAGTCCTGACTTTGAGGAATAATTGTGCAATACTAACACTAGATGAACAAAGTTTCACTCTTTAAAATTATTCAATGCATGAAGTATTCCTAAAGGAAACTTCACGTCTGATCAGCTGTAAGAAGGCAAACTACCTTTCTAGCCAAAATTAATTAATTTCAGGGCCAGTTTTCTACATTTACAGTTTTATTTTTAACTTGTCTGTGAGCAAGTTTAGTGCACAGAAATATTGTCCTCATCTGCAACTGAGCAAACACAATGCAGTGAAGTTGCCACTGGCCAGGCAGTTTTAAAATCAGTAATACGGGAGGGTGGCAGGGAGAGTCACACTCCAGAGGTGATACACAGCAAATCTGCAACAAGCATTTGGTTTATTTATTGAATGTATTTTTTTATGTTCTTAGAACTGCTGAGAACAGCTTTGAATATCAATACAAATTTTAGCTACGTCAGCATTTATACATCTCATTTAGGTATAATCTGAAAGTCTAGGCTTTATTTCTCAGTTGTTCTACCTCCCCTTACTCCTTCAAGGCCTGACATAGAACTTTTGACCACTGGAAGAGGTTGTATGTGCTTGCCATACAATGAACACTGTAAAAGGGCTGACGGTGTCACAGCCACTTGTTGACTTAATGCAAGGACATGAATACCCTGTGACAACCTGTAACCAAAGGCAGTGGACTCTTCCCACAAGGTACTTCTGTGTTTTGGGATAATGTCTATGCTATTCTCCTCATCATACGTGCAGCCTTCACACTAATAAGACTTGAGCCAAGGGCGTGTCAGTTCTGAAAAATAAGGTCTAGGAAGACTGACTAAACCTTTTGTGTAATTTAATTCCTTTGCTTGGAAAACGCTTGCCAAGGTAACCTTCATAAATATTTCTAATGCACTGAACTAGCATTTTAAAGGCAAAAAAATGACAAAGTACATCGATCCAAACCTTATCCTTTACTATTTTAGGTTTTCCCCTTCTACTCCACTCAAGAACAAAGTAAAAGAATGCAATTCTAAGATTGGACATACATCTATTTTGGCAGTTAGTAGCATTAGAAACCACACCGTGTCCTTTTTCCTTGCAGCAGACTTGTAAAACAATAAAATTCTCAGTGCAATTACCTTAAATTTATTTTTCTTCTCACAGTTAAACAGAAAATGTTCTCACACAATAATTAGTGCTGAACTCATGATATATTAGGAGTTATTAAGACAACAAACAATGCTGATAAAAATAAATACAAAGATCTGTTTTCAGATCTTCCTAAAGAAGTGCATGAATGATCTCCAAAAGAATTAGACTGTGTTACAAGAGTGAGTAGTGGAGAAAACACGCTGATAAAATATTACTGCATTTCAGTAACAGAACACTTTACTGCTATTTCTGAACTCAAATGACCAAAAGTGGATAATTGGTCAGAAATGCAGTGCCAGTTTATCAGTGCAAGAAAAATAAATAGAAGAAAATATATTTCACTTCATATCCCATTCCAGAGTAATTTACCACAGTAATACACAAGCACTGCTTAGCACTAGAATACTAAGCTTTCGGTAGGGTAAAGAAGACCTTGTGGAATTATTTCTTTTCCTAACAGACCTGTCATGTAAACAGCATGTCATTTCCATCTTCCTCAGCATTGCAGCCCAAATCACTCTTTGTTTCAGCAAGATTAGTTACATTCTTGATACAAGAGTAAAAGGTACGAGAGTGGAAGAACACATAAAATATATATTACAGCAACACCTGCCAGCTCTCCCTTGATGGTTGAAGTCCCACTACAAATACAATGAAAGAATATAAGAAAAAGATTCTCCTTGACTGATCATACTACTTGAATATATGAATGACCTAAAGGTCAGGAAAGGAAATAAAACCATTTAGAAATCTGATTGTTACTGGAATAAGTTACAGTGCCAGATTTGAATACAGCTGTGATTGGACATAAGTTCAAAATACTACTGACATGTGCCTGTTCTCTTAATGAAACCTAAGTCCTCTATTGGAAAGGGAAAAATAGACAAGAAATTAAGCTAATTCTGTTGGGTGGCAGAATTATGATGTCAGAAGTAAATTAAGCTAAAAAGTTCACTGCTTCATCTAATTAGCTGAAACACTAGATCTGCCTGAAAGTTCTTAAAACATTTAAGTATGTTGGCTCTCATGATTATGTAATAACTGTGAAACACAAGCCTCTGGTGATGACAGCCATGCAAGTTAGAGACAAAAATATGTCTGAATGAACAATCAGATGCCATTATTAAAAAGAACTCATGCACAGGTTCAAACATATTGATATATTTTGTTCATTAGATAAACCTTGCTCCAGAAAGAGTACTCAGAAATCACAGCATTTGAGATACTGAAGAAAGTTATTTATGAATACTGGCAATATTGACCAGAAAACCTTGAAAAATCATATTTATTTCCTCTATTTACACTGCTGTCTTTTCAGAATAATTCCAGCAACTACCAAAAAAATGAAATTAAAAAAAAATATGGAAAAAGTAGAGATATAAAGTGCATGCATCCCACAAATTCTGTCAAGTTATAACAGATGTCTTTCCCGTTTCACTCAACCTTACAGCATAAACCGCACCCAAAATTTAAATATGCAAGCTAAATGATTCCTTCTAACAGTGTTATTCACCCACATGAAACCCCAGACTATAACAGATGCAAAGCCTATTTTTTTCCTCAACTGTTTTCATCTTTTCTTAGGCTTTTAATTCTAAAAAACATCCCCTCAAAACATCATCTGCTATATATATATTATAAAAATGTCAAGCATGGAGCTAATAGGTCAGAAAGGCAGGCTTGACACAATGATACAATCTAAAAGAATTTTAAGCTTTCATTTCTTTTTTCAAAAAGTTTCTACTTCAAGTTGTTGAGATGATCCCTAATGTAAAGCAAGCCTAACTGTTGTGGTTATGTCTGTTAGAGTCTGCATATGGCCTGAAACAATGATTTAAATGTATGAACTTTAGTTGGAATGAACAGTCCTGCTTCAAGGCTTGTTTTCTAACCATCTGTATTCATCTCTGCTTATAACTTGCACATGTAATTACAAATTTGTGAACATAAATCAGATAATTGCATGTACAAATAACCAATTAGACTCAAAGCAGAAATAAGCCATATAACAGCATACTCTTGAACACATATATATAAGCATACATAGCACAAATAAATATCTTTGTTTAAGAAATTTTTGTTTAACTTGTTTAGCAAAATATCATCTGATTTGTTTTTCATCAGGACATACTGAGAAGCAGATGCCATTTTGAGATCCATTTTAAAACAGAACTGAAACACAACAAGAAAAAGCATCTACATAAGATGCAAGCCCATTATTGCTTGAGGGGTCACAGAGTTAGTGTCCATTACTGCCTGTATTGAATTTAAAATATATAAACATTTCAACAGTGATTTAACCTCACAGAAAAAAGAAAAAAAATATTGTACTATTTAAGGTAAGTATTTCAAGAAAATATTCTTGCTCTCCTGGCAGTTTTTAAATTAATATGGTATTCTTATTCATAACTGTTGATAATGGAGTTCTATCATATCAGTGTATCCACTGTAATCTCTGAATGCACTCATCACTTAATTGGCCACAATTCTTTGCATGAAATGCTGAAACAAGTGAACTGTCACCTTTTTAATGAAGCTGCCTATATCTTAAACCCTTTGCCCTTTAAAAAACTCTTTATACTCAAAATGAAAAATTTTATTCTAGCTTCTGCCAGAGACTGTGGTTAATGTTCACTGCCCTTTATTCACCTTATTTTTAATTCTGAAAACCCACACTCATTAACCGTACTCTTCCAAAGAATTGCTGGAACCACCTAAATAAAAGATTGGAAGTTATTTTATTGTACATTTGAGAGTAACAGGAGTGATATGAAATACTGAAAAGACTCTCTGCTAGTCTGTACAGCTATAACTGCTTGGATGATGTTGATAGTAACAATTCAGTATCCATTTAAATCAAGAATTTAAACCTTTAAATAAGGTAGTCTGTATTTGCATATATGTATAATTACAAACTAAGTATTAACCTACTGATGAGTAGTGAGCATTAAAAATTACAGGTTTCTTTGAACAGATAATAGCCAGGGTCAGAGAGAGACAGGTCTACTCTGACTGCACCTCTAATATCAGCAAGCAAGTCCTAAACTAGAAGTTAAGGAGCATGCACACCATTAGTTTCATGTCTGTTATTCACACTTTTTATTGTTTGGGATAGTAACTGGCTATCAGTACAGCAATGGGTTTGTGCAAGACCCAGCACAATGTTCATCACTGAAACCCCATGCAGACCAAGAGAGACAAGACCGGTGATTACCGTTGTAGGTACCCTTTAATTAGTAAATCCTTCTGTGTACTCTTCATTTCCAAAACACAGTAAAACACACAAAAAATACTTTTCCTCATAGAGGAAAAATAAATGACGCTATACTCCATGGGGGGGGGGGGGGGGGGAAACCCCCCTACTTT
>JAWWMP010000001.1:66221025-66262476 GCA_035047865.1 Dendrocincla tyrannina
GGGGGGGGAACCCACCTGATCTGTGCCCCCAGTCCTGCAAAATCTGTTTGTGAAATCAAGACCCAGGTGTGTGACACTGTTCCAACCCTGCAAGTCTAGATGTAGCCTTGCTTGGCCACTATATTCTACTATGGAATATCATAAAATAAACTTGCATTTTATTTTCCTTGTGTAAGGTTAGAACAGAAGCAATCACTCAAATTTGACCTCCCATTTTCTTTGCAGAGTAGCATCTATAACCATATGAACAGTAGCACAGTTTTCCCTCACAAACAGTAGTACTATAGTAATTTGGACAATACAGAATACCAATCCAGGACTCCCAAATCCTAAAAAAAAACAGAACCATAAAAAACCAGACAGTACTATAAGTCTAAAAGGAAATATGACAGTGATTCAACCAAAGACACTTAGATTTGTTATACTTTCAACAATTTAAAAGTCATTCATGCACTGCTATCAAGCTACAGGGGATCAAATCTAGTAATATCCTAAAATATATCGCCACAATCCCTAGTCAGTGTTTGTGGATAAATTATTTGCAGGCCTGAAATGCAGCCAGTGCTCCAAGCTGTCCCATAACTACCTTATACAAAGTCCGCCCTATGAGAAATAATAGTCTGCTACTAATGAGTTATACTAAGAAAATACTGAGAGGTTAATCAGTCCTTTCTGTTAGGTAGTATAAGGAGTGTGTTTTTAGGTAACGGAGCTGACAAAAGTATCTACTTCTGATAAGATTTTTTTAGTTATTGTTATTTATATTTCTCTGCAATCCTGGTAATTCCATTTGTGAATCTTCATACAGCTGGATAACATAGGAAGATATTGAAGGATCTGTTTTATAGAAGTGTGTAAATCAATTACTGAGAAGTTTATTTTAATATGGATATGCTCTGTATTTACTCTGTGACTGGAAAAATTACACATGCTCTTCTAGTCCCTATACCCCCCATCTTAAAAGTACATTATGAAATAAAGAGATCAGACTTGAATTATGTCAAATTACTGTTGCACTGTGTCTGAAAAGACCAATATCTCAAAAATATATAATTTTAGCCAGAAAAAAAGAATCTCCCAAACAAAAAGACAAAATTCATCAGATTATTCTAATGCTTGTAAAGGCACTCTCATGACGAATTCTCCTTGAGAAATCTTTAATTCAGTTCATTCTTCCTATCAGGAACTCACATCTTCAGCAGCATGGGACACATACAGCAGAATTTCATATAAGGGAATTTTATATTCTAAGATGGGCAGAATGGCACAAAGACTTGCAGCACACTCTCCTGGGGCATATACACATCCATATGATGTCTGATTGACATCCTCTGTGCCTGGAACATCTCCATATATATCACATGCACACAGAACTCTCTTTTGGCTCTGTCCATAAAGCTTGTAGCACAAGAACAAATCCTGACTGATCAATAAGATGATAACAAAATACAAATTAATCACAATAATTACAAACACATTTTATTTCTATACCCAGAGTCAAAAGTTAAAAACAGGTGTCAATTCACACTTACATTTGGACTCTTCATATTTTCTACTTTTTCTGTAAGACATCTTCAGAAACTAAGGACCTCAGTTTCTGTTCTCTTACTAACAAAAATCTACTTTTCTATTATTCTGTCTTGCTTACACAAAGAAAAAGCTCTGAAAATGTTATGTCACATGCAAGTTAAGGACTTAGAAATGAAAAATCACCCAAAAATCATTGAATAAACTAATCCAAAGAGTTTATTTTCTTCTGAAGTTTTTCTAGCTGGTGGTGTCTGAATTACAGATATTGTTAACACTGATGAAGTTGTCATGGGTCAAACTAAGAAATACATTTTCATCAGTGCTAAAGTTTTCCCCAAGATTTTATCTGCTTGCTTGAGACTTTATATTAGCCCTTTTATTTTCAAGTACTGAAATTTGTAGTTTCCAGTACTAAAGATAACTCTAAAGAAGGACCTATTTGACCAAATATGCTTCCCATGCTGTTTATAAGTACTTCTGGCAGAGCTGGGTTTGTGGATCACGTTCTTAAGACTGTCCCTTTTACAGACCAGAAATCAAATTAGACATTATCCTGTCCAGAAACATGCTTGGTTACATGCTTGGCAGAAACTCAGAGTGATGTCTTCATGACTTTATAGCTCTCCAATACAAAAGCACACTCCAGCTTTAACTGGACAGTGAGCTCATGCAGTTTTTCCAAAAATTTAACAATATTTGAAGAAGAGAGTACAGAAATAAAAGGGCAAATTAGAATAATTTTGTATCAGTCAATTATCCTTCTCTAAATTTGCCTGATTTGAATAACAGATACATTTTGTTTTAATAGAACTGAATAAAGTGGCCAAGTGTAATATGTTTGTAATGATGCTTTCTCATTATATTTCTAAATGTGTTTTCATTATAATATCTTTTAAAAGAGCTAAAATTTTTAATGTTTTTGAAGCAATATGTAGAACAGTAAAGCAGTCATCTGTTACAACCTACCCATTTATTCAATGACTTCAGAAAAAAAAAAATGATAAGGCATGCTTTGACACTTGGAGAATGGGAGATTTAGTCCTCGCAAGGGCTCTCTCTCTCTCACAGCAATTCTTCACTTAAGATATGTATTTGCTTGTATGTGTGTATATCTGAACCATACATGTATATATAGACCATACAGTGCAGTACACTCTTCACACACCAAAGTCTCTACCAAAGAGTTTCTACCAAGGCAATAGGTGTACTCATCCCAAAACTCCTTAAAGCAAGGGAGGAATCAATTTAGATTTCATTATCTAGAGAAAGTACTGACTGCCATCTTCTCTCCCACTGGGCTGTGAGACTATGCACTACTTAAGTGAACTAGAGAAACACATAGCACACAAACAGTTCAGCTCTAGCTTCTCTGACTCTTCCACCAAGTGCTAAATGGTGAAAGATGAGTATTTCCAGTTTCCCCACCATGACAGAACCGCAATTTCCAATATCTCCAAGGCTGATCATCATGTCTTCATACTAGGAACTGCAGAACTGTCAGTCTGAGGAGGTTTAGACTAGTTAGAAAGGAAAAGTGTCTTCACCAAAAGGGTCATCAAGCATCAGAAAGGCTGCCCAGAGAGGCTGAGTCACCATCCCTGGAGGTATATAAAAGGAAAGTAGCTGGGGCACTTAGGGACATGATTTAGTGGTGCGCTTGGCAGTGTTAGGTTAATGGTTCCAATATAAAAGATTCCATGATTCTACAGGCAAACACATATGCACATGTGTGTGTATCTGTTTGTGCAGTACGAACACACAGAGACTGCAATCCCTGCAGCCCATTAGCAGGGCACCGCAACATTAACACAATCATTTAAGAAGGAAAATGAGCCCCATAGTCAATCGAAAAAACAGATGTCATTTGCTAATGGATATCAAACCTAGAAGTGTAGTCAAGGGTAAACAAAGGGCAATAGAGTTTACTTAGTACTACTCTGCACTCTATAAAGTTTTCTAACTTTCACATATGTCAACCAACCCAGTATTTTCCTTTTTTTTTTTTCTTTTTACAACATGATTGTTCAGCCTCAAATGTCAATTCAGTCAATTGCAATTGTATAGTGAGATGAATCTTTCAAATGACCACAGACCTACCTTGCAAACCTCCTTTGGTAGACAGACCATAAGAGCATGTCCCTTGCACCACCATCTTGGAAGATTAATGACACATACTAAGTCATCAATATTATCTGCATGTTCCCCAAAGATCTTAAATTAAAATACACATTCAACGTGGCCCAGCTTAGCAGATGTGAAATTTGTTTTTCTTAATGAGATCACAGTTAATTAATAATAGTGGTAGGCAACTCTGGAAAATAGCAAATATAAACTCACCCCTGAAATCTAGTTTCCAGAACTAGCACTGTCATGAATGCCATTATCTCTTTGACTTGTGTAACAGTCAAATCTAAAAATGGCTTCACTTGTCTAAAAAGTCTCGTATGGGAATTATCCATAAAAGCCTTCATAAATAAAAACACTGCTGGAAATTATTCTGTGACACAACCTTCAGAATTCATCAAATTTCATGTAAATCTCCCCATTAAGAGAATGTTTGTAAAACCATTTGCTTTGCAGAATTTCTTCATATTGGTGCAGATACCAAATTTTATTCTATATTACACTCATTGCAGTTTACCTCTTTGTATGAAGTACTCATTGCTGTACAATTAGCTTTTCCCACCATTTCTCATGTAAAACATGCTAATGCTGTGATAAGTCCTTTATTCTTTCTCTCTTTTTTCCTCTATACTTGCAATAAACACATCTTAAGATTTAAACTCATTCATAGTGTTACCTCAGAAGTGGTTTAGAACTATGTTGTAAATGTTACATACATATGATGACATTTAAGATCATTCTTTATCATGACAATGTTTCTTCATTTTATAATCACAATAAAAAGAAAATCTTCAATGGTTCTATTTAAAGAAAAAGCAAACATACTTATTTCAACAGGCTTACTGTGAGTTAATTAAAGCTAAATGTATGCAAACAAAAGTCAGTATTATAACAGCATGTATGAAGTTTTAATTTTTCTATTGACCTAGTAACAAATTTAAATGCTAACAGTTTGGGAGATCTTATTAAATTAATACAAACACTTTGTTTAATGACATCAGCAGCCAATGCAGAACATCTGTGTTTTACTTTAAAAGTGATCAAAAATATTCTTTTGTTTACATTACAGATAATCAAGAGGTTTATATTTCTGTGTTCAATTTAAGAGGAAAAAAAGATCATACTACCTTCAGGGCCCAAGGAAGCAATATGTTACAAATGCAGGATTTCTCCTTTTTTTTTCTGTTTTGTAACCATGGTAAAACAATAGAAATGAACTTTCCCTGAACTTTTCTCCTTTAATGGCCTGGGTCCATGTTGACCCAGCAATGCAAGCTGGAACCTGATACTATCAAACTGACTGCTGCTAAAGCAATCAGATTCAGCAGAAACTATACACAGTGCATTATAATACTAATTTCAGCATCCTACAAAGCCAGTGCAAAGGCAAGCTATTAAACTATTATATTCTATTGTTTAAAAGTGAGATTAATTCAATAGCTTAAATGCAACCAAAACCACTGAACTAAATGGCAGACTATACAACAATATTGTTATTCTTTTATAATACTGTACCAAAGTGAAATTGCAGATAAGGTTCTCCCTTCCCCTCTCCCTTCAAAAAAACAAAAAAAACAGAAAAAAACAACAAAATCAAAACCAAAAAACCACTACTGGATGAATTATTAGTAAATAGATTATTTGAGCCATTACAGGTTCATATGACCCCGCATTTGAATGAGGCATGTAATTAAATTATCAGGACTTTGTTCTAAATGCTTGAAAGAAGGAGAGCATGATAACCACATTTTAAAAGGTAGAATAACAGAAGAAACTTTTTTTTCCTTATAGAGAACTACAGGCAACTAATGTAAGAAGGCATAATTGATTAATTCCACTAATTAAGATATTTATTATTCCTGCAATTGCAGCTTGATAAATAATGTATTAGATGTAGCACCATTTCCCACCAGTTCTGAAAAGACTGTGATGATGTATCAAATATATACTGGGTTTTTTTGGAGGCTGAATGGCTCACTTCTAGACTTCAGTGTTCAGCCAAAAAACAATCAAAATATATTCTAAAGTTATGAAGAAGTCAATCTTTAAATAGTAAACACTGCATTACAACATATTCTCATCATTTTACAAAAATTTTCATTTACAGACATTGGGATTTTTTTCAAAAGTTTTAAACAAAAATATTGATTTCAACTACCCTGAGTTTTCCAGAAGTACATATTCAGTCAAAGTTAGTAATTTATGATGTTTCCATGAAGAACAATTCAAATTCCAAGATCTATCCATCCTCTTCTCTTTTAAGTCACCTATGTTACGATGACATAAATCCCTTTGGTGATGTGTTTGTGGCTACGCTGGTTATTATATAGAGACTCCACTCACCTAACTATTAAGTGGCTTTAACCTTTAACACACCTACTGCAGAAAGAGAAGCAGTCACTAGCCTGTATCTAATCATCTAGAGTACAGAACACTTACCCAGAATGTGAAACACACAGACAGAAAGCCTTTTTCAAGCCAAGGGATACAGCTCCATTTCTTACAAGGAAAACTAATCATCCTGTAAGCAGGTCAGGATAATAATGTTGAGACTAAAGAGGAGACTGAGAGATCTACTGAACTACAGAGGAAAAAATGTAACATTAATAAGACCATTCATCTGGGTGAAGGATTTCTGTCTGTACTTTACAGATGTGGCTCAGTTTACTACAAAACATTATTTAAGCACAGATTAGCACTCAGCTTTCATGCCTTCTAGATCAATTTCCTTATCATGACACAGATTCATGCTCATTTCTTTCTCTTGTCCAAGAGCTTTCATTTCCTTCCATGTACCTGAATAGCTTCAGCAGAGATGAAGTGTCCTACCCCAGAACAAGTGCAGCCTATTTGTGATATTAACCTTCTTGCTGACCAATTTTTTGCATTTTCTCAGAGAACCTCACTGCTACCCAGTAGGTCCCCCACATGTCATTTTGACCCCTAAGCTGTGGAAATGGGAGAGCAAAGAGTCTCCACTTCTTGACTGAAAGAGTTGTCAAGCATCAGAACAGGCTGCCTAAGGAAGTGGTTGAGTCACCATCCCTGGAGGTACTTAAAAGATGTGCAAATGTGGTGTCTAGAGACATGGTTTAGTGGTGGACTTGGTAGAGTAGGGTTTGCAGTTGGACTCGATCTTAAGGGTCTCTTTTAATCTGAGTGTTTCCATGATTCTCTGATTTAAATATTTCCTGTCTTTCTGCAACCCTGTTTTTAAAGGTGCTGACCACTCCGCTTCCACTTAGACTGCAGGCACTCAGTGCACACACTCTGATGCTGTACCAAATCCTTCACAAAAATGACATAAAGGAACTTCACTGTATTTAGGTTGCAATCAAGTGTGTGACCACTCTGACCAGAAATAAAATGCCAACTCTAGCTCAAAAGGGCCTTATATTTGCTAAATTTTTTTCTAGAATAAGAACTTTTTAAAGCTTATGCTGGAATCGCATCACTGAAAACACTTCAAACTGGCCTTAAGTTTTTTTGCATCTCTATTCTGCATGTGCATAAGAAATTTTGAATAATAAACTCACAATATACAGGGACAATGCTGGTCAGCACAAATTACTCATATGTGATAGTTTATAGCTGCAAAGTAAATGTATGCATCTTGAGCATACACGCGTACCAGAAATACCTACTTTTAGTATCCTGTTTGTCTAGACACATCAGGTGTTAGTCCTTCAGAACAGCCTCTGGTCTAGCATATTTGGAAAACTCCTAAGGCACAATGATTCTAATGTAAATATGAACTATTATGTTATGAAAAATACAAATTTTAGATGTGAAACAAAGATGTTTTATGGGGGAGGAAGGAGTGAGAAGAGAGGCTTTACGCAATGCAGCCAGTGACTATTGGATTGGAAGATGTCTGTCTCACCACAGTTTCCCAGACTTTGTCTATGATAACTCTTCCTCCAAGCATATTGTTGTTTCGTTCTTTGAGGGGTTTTTACTCCAGTTGTGCATTTTCCCCCTTTTTTTTCAGAAATTCTAAATTGGCTTGACCAAGATTTGACAATCCATTTCTGCTTCCAACTATCCAAGTTGAACTTACTGATCCACCTCTTCTGAATTTATTACTTTGGAAAACTAACGTGTGGCAGGTGAGCTAGTTCCACGAGGTGGAGGCAGTGAGTAAACGGAGAAGGAAAACAAAAACACTTCCCTTGGAAGCACAAGCTCAGGACCACAAAAGAGCATCTGTCTTGAAGGGTGGAGCAGAGGTTGCACTGGAATTTATTAGAATCTACACTGCCTGGATTTCATATGAAAGAGGACTTGCTTGACACCCTTTCCAGTATGGTTACTGCGCTGCTGTTGCCAACAATGGTCATGAGCCCTTTTCTTTACAATCAAAGGAAAGACTTGCTTTGATTTTTGTGGGAACTGTAGTATAACCATGGTAGCTCACAAAATATATGGACAACCCATCTGTGCAAAAAGTGCTTCCTACTTGCAAGACCTAGGCCAATGTCTCTACAACTTATAAGAAATTAGAGAATAGAACTGAGCAACATAAAATATTTTCTCTTTCTACACTAGAATAAAAAAGGTGCAAATTTCATGGCTCTGGGCAAAAAATGGATTTCACAAAATGGAAGTGAGAAAGAGTAGCAGAGTGAAAACCAGCTCTCCGATCAGAACAAAAACGGAAAGACCAATCCTCATGCTGAGGGAAAGAAAAACAGAAAATTTCTTGGCAATGATAGTCCTCAGAACCAGAAAGTGACAGAAGGTGCAAAGGATCAACAACTGCAGATTGAATCTCTTAAAGGTGGATTACTCCGTATGTACCAAATGCTACAAAGCATTGTCCACTTCCAAAAGGTGAAGGGGTTGCTCACTGCTCAAAGCTTCCTGATAAACTTGGAGAAAGACCAATATTCTTATGTATGTCTGCTTCTCAAAATATCCATGAATCAGTAGAGATGTGCGTGCAAAAATTAGTTCAGCTATAAGATTGTTTGCAAATAAACAGAATTACAATCCAAAAATACAAACTTGCAAACTGGGAAGATTTGATAAATAAATTAAACTAAAAAAAAAATTTAAGAAGACACTGGGAAAAAAGAAACTATTACTGGAATATGTTATGTACAGATTTTACTAATCATTCTCTTATACTCAGTGTTTATATTCAGAAGTAATTATCTGAATATTAAAATAATTTTAATTAGCTTCACTAAGCAAAATTAAATAACACCTAATAATCTGCAAGCTACAACTATTCTCCACCAGATTACATATAAGTCAATACAACAAATTTTTTACACATCTTAGTGCATTCTGAAGAACAGGAAATACGAAAAGATGAAAAATAGGGATAAAATATTGAAACAATTATTACTGCAGATACTTTATAGAAAGAATTTATTATCCTAGTTTAAACAAATTACCATATAAACTAAAATATAGATGGAAACTAGTATTTGTGAGCATGAAGATATGATTAGTAGATAAAATACTAATTGAACTGAACAGAATTTTGACTCACAGAAAACTATTTTTTTTTAGTTTAAGTAACCTGTGTTACTATATTGTCAATGCATTAACTTAAAATATTAAGTCGTCATTGCCCTTTTAAATCCTTTCGACTAGAATTCCCTAATTGTTCTCTCACTTTATCTCACTGTACCAGTAAGTAAATAAATTAACAAAATAGCTTTTATCGCACAGAATAACCTTTTAACTGAAGGATTATCTCTGGTTTATTTTTCATTTCTTTCTCTGCAGATAGCAGTTCATGCCTCATTGATTAGTTTGCTGAGGTGGTGACCAGAAATGAAAACAAGGTCTCTCAGATATTGCCAAGACCTGTAAATATATTAAAAAAAAAAAAAAAAAAAAAATGAGAGAGAAAGAAAAGGGGAAAAGGGGGAGAAAAGCACCAAAGCTAATACATGTTATGCTTCCAGAATTCGGCTTCTAAGCCAGTGAGAGTTGATGGTCAGGAGAGGTTTATTTATTCTAATCAGCCTTTGCCAGGATGCAATTCCACTAAAGAATTCTAAAATATGAGCTGTGTGGTTTGGTTTTGGTTTCTTTCTCATCTACACTTTCACGGGATTTTCCTTTTGTCTTTCTTTCTTTCTTCTTTCTTTCTTTCTTTTTTCTTTCTTCCTTTCTTCCTTTCTTTCTTTCTTCCTTTCTTTCTTTCTTTCTTTCTTTTTCTTTCTCTTTCTTTTTCTTTCTTTCTTTCTTTTTCTTTCTTTCCTTTTTCTTTCTTTCTTCTCATTAAGTTTCACTTTCAAACTCTGCCAGCACATTCTTTGTAAAAGAAATTATTTCAATAAGCTGAATTCTGTTTTGAAAATTCATAAATGTTGTCTCCAATAAAGGGTTAATGTAGATTTGTTTAAGTTTTTTCCTGGTTTGTGTTTTAAACTTTCATTTTGGGAAGAAAATTTTGGTTTTCATGGAAGGAGCCAGATTAAATGCTGTGTATCTCAAAGTCCTCTACTCTCGTGTCCAGTAAGTCTCACTCCTTAATTAAAGGGACCATGATTTCAAGTACAACAAAAATTCAGCTGTTCTTTTTACTTAAACTTCAGCCTCTATTGAGTTTACATGTATCACCAACAGGGATGATACTTTCTATGATGTGAAAAACTGAATTTATCAACACAGTTTCCCTCACATGAAAAAAAAAATATTATGGCACCAGTGCTATTAGGCTCGGAACCTAAAATACTAAAACAACACACACATACTAAACATGTATTAGAAGGATCAAGACTGGAAAGAAGAATTAACGTGAATTATGCATGTGCTGATAGGTTGCAAAGATTCTTGAACAACCTTTATAAACAGTCACATAGTTCTCCTGCCATTTCATGCAAGTCAAATTTTACTACTGGCCGCTGAGAAGAAGAGATAAGAGTCACATGAGGTGGATCATACAGTCATTTCTTAAACGTGAAAATTTCACTGGCATGCTGAGCTAGTGTCTTGGACAGAGATGGTATATTTTTGAAGCAACTCCACACCTCTCTCTTTTTCAGTTGGCATAAAATATGACAAATTAACCACAATAAATATTAGCATGCTCTGAAAGTTTTAACTTAACCCCACAAAAACCAAAGATAATGCAATGTTAATTTTTTTCAAACCTCTGTTACCTCAAACCTTGCTATACTCAGATTAAAAGATAATAATTTGCATACAAGATGTACATGGACTTCTCCAGCATATGAACAACCAATTTCAGACAACTTCTATATGCAGAACAACATTTCAGGTAGAAGAATCTGCCACTATGGCAAGTAACATAATTCATTCATTTTCAACATTGGCACAACATGACAAATCAAGAATAACAGGAAAGCTTTTTTTTTTTTTCTTTCTATGTCCTTGAAGCAGGCATCAAGCATTTGTTTTGTTTTAACATTAATTAAGCTAAATCTGATAACATGTTTTAATTACACAGCACAAACTACAGTTCATATGAAGTACCCTGCTGGTAAAAATGAAGGCCCGCATTTAAGAAATTGCTTAATCATGTGCATAAATTCCTTTAAATTTAGGACAGAAAATCTCTTTGATTAAAAATAAAATGTCAAGGTTCTACCAGTGATTTAAGAGCCCACTTTCACTGTACAGTTGAAAGGGTGAATCTCAGGGTATGTTTCATAAAGCCATACTCTTATTTTTATTTAAAATAAAAACACAGTAAATGAAATAATATTACCACAACTCATAGAGTCTAGCAGATTCTGATGAGCTGACAATAAACACAACATTCATATGTTCATATATCCACTTACTACACATACGTAGCATCGAAATCGTCCTATTTGAAGATAACAATTTAAAGTTCATCAAGACCTATAATGGCAAATATATTTTTTCCTATCAAGTTGATTTCTTTAAGGGAAATTAAAGTCGAAAAAACTATTACCAGTAGTGAAATAGCACAAATTATTACTAATTTTTAGATTTCGTCATTCCTTTTTCTACCTCAGTACTGAGCAGTTATGGTTCTAGCCTCAGACAAAAGAAAAATGTATTCGTTCCATTTCACGGTTAGTAAACTGAAAATACTAAATAAAAAAATCTACTTATAG
Source organism: Dendrocincla tyrannina (assembly GCA_035047865.1). NCBI lineage: Eukaryota > Metazoa > Chordata > Aves > Passeriformes > Dendrocolaptidae > Dendrocincla > Dendrocincla tyrannina. The sequence continues at coordinate 66,232,749 of JAWWMP010000001.1, forward strand.
CATACAGGACTGGATTTCATAATTTTTTTTTTTACTGAATAAGCACAAATTAGTTGCCTGACAACCCACATTTACATAAACTCTTTAAATAATATCTAACATACAATAAAATACTATGTGTGTCTACCTATTTTCTTTGTGTTTGGTGCATTTCATTTTCCTATTAATTGGAATGAACTTTCTTGGCCAATTTCAATGGCCCTATTTCTATATGAAATTAAATCAACACATGTCAAAACATTGAAGTTCCTGATGTTCACTCCATGATTTCAACAACAGGCTGATGTAAGATGCTATTCCATAATCAAGACAGCAGTGTCTAAATTCTACAGGGTTTCAGGATATGGTAGGTTTCCATTTGTTTTCTTCTTTAAAATACTGTATTAATAATACTTAAGAGTCAGAACATGTTTCCAGAAAACATGTAAGTGGAGAAACACTTATTTCTGTCTTATTAAATGAAGTAATAATTTTCACAGCACCCATCTGCTCAAAACTTAATATCAGAGAGATGTTAACGTGGCTATGCCCATAAAAGCTCTGGGAACTGATAAAACAGGAAATAAATTTCTTAACTATTTTTAATTTTTAGCCAACATTATCATCTGCCTCTCAATCCATCAAAATCTAAACAGAGCTATATTTTAAAGAAATAGAAAAAGTATTAATTTTGAATCCTTAGTACACCACATTGTTTAAGTTTTCCATGTTATGAACTAGATAGTGTCTCTATTTTAATGAATTATGAGCCCTTTGCCTGTTAAGTTGTCCTTGATCTAAAGATTATGCTCCCGCTAAAGGTACATTATACAAATGTCTATATTCAGTCATCTTTTGTCAATGCTTTACTATCCATTTAAAAGATCAAGATCAACATAAAGGTAATAAAATGATACATAATAGCAGACAGTTATGTTCTCTGTACTTTACTTATCAGTTCTAACTAAGATGTCTTTATCAAAAGGTTCATTTTCATGCAGTAGTGAGTTTATATCAATCAGTTATCCCTTACACCTGTCAGAATGTTCCTACACCCAGATAAATGTGACTGTTACCAGATACTGGTAGAAGGATAATGTAAAACTGCTTTATGAAAACTATTCTTTATTACGGCTCTACAGATGTTTCCTGTTATAAATATCCTACATTGTAACAAACAATACTAATAGCATTCTGTGAATAAAGAACCAAAGAAGAAAAGTCCCCTCAAGATACAGCCCTTCAACGCCAGAAGCAAATTTATCACTACCCTGTCAGCATTTTGTAGTATATAGAGAAATTACCACATATGCAAAGCACCAAATGCATTCTTCATACATTTTTTCAAAACAATAAAGAAAATTCATGGGAGAAAAAAAAAAGTTCAGTTATCATGGCCAAATCGATTAAGTGGACTTGAGTGAGCTATATTATACCAATAATTCTAAAGCAAAGCTCCCCATTAACCAAAGGGGTCTCTATTTAAAAACCGAGGGCACAATATCTTCCTACACATTTGCATACAATGGCTTTTTTTAAATATCTTAATTCAATCACAATAAATATGCACCTATCCTGAAGGATATTTAGGAGATATTTTCTTCTGCTTATGTAAAAATTCCAGAAGCTAAGATGGATAGAGTTAAATGGAAGCCTTCATTATTCAACAATATAAACTCAGGATCAGAAGAGAATACAACATCTTTGTCTATCAAAGCCTCAGCACCTTAGGACTACAAAACTGAAATCAAGCTCTTGCTTCAAGGAGTAACAGTTTGTATACAAAATTTTATACAAAACCTGCTTGACTGCATTGTCCCACGGATACAAAATTTTAAAAATCAGTCTTTCTAATACATCATACAATATAAATCTCACATCAAATTCTTAATAAATTAATGCAGTAGGTTCATGGAAGCTTCTAACCCAATATTAGAGCAAGAGAAATTTAGAAAATAATTAAGTAAACATTAATTTGGCCTGTTTAGCCTAGAGAAGAGACATTGAGGGGATGAGCCCAGGCTCTTTTCAGTAGTGCCCAGCAGCAGAACAAGAGGCAATGGGTGCAAACTGAAAGACAGTAAGTTCCCTCTGAATATGAGGAAACAGGTTGGCCAGAGAGGTCATGAAATCTACTTCTCTGGAGATATTCAGAATTCTCCTGGACATGATCCTATGCAACCTGCTTCAGGTAACCCTGCTTTGGCACAGGGGTTGGACTAGATGATCTCCAAATGCCCTTTCCAATCCCAACCATTCTGTAATTCTGTAATTAGAAACAGATGAGGTAAGCACCACTTCATTTTAATTTTGTATTCAATGCTCTGGATATAATTTTTTTTAAAAAAATTTCTTTTGCTTAATTATTGTTTTGCATGCTTTGAAACAATAGTTACAAGAAGAATTAAGTATTTTTCACGGCCTTGCAACTTCATTTGCAGGTATCTGTGAACAGATCTTCTAAGGTTATGTTTCATATTTTCTCAGTGAAACATAGCAGGTATTCCTATATTGCCTACAGCAGCAGCAGCTGCCTTTCGCCAATGGCAGTTGCATAGCAGCTTACAGCCTCTGTAAATCATCTGCTATACAATAGTTATAAATACTCATTTTAAAGAGAATCCCAAAACAAAACTGCTATATTGTACCAGCTACAGATATCCCCAATGGGTAATACAGCCCACCATGACATTGCAAAGCAACTGTTACCTTAGCAGTATCAGTAACCTGTTTTTTAATAATCTTTACTTAAAATTTGGATGGCCATTGAACAAGCAGGTAACGATGTTGTGAAATTCAAAATACACAAAAACTGAACAGTAAACGAGCTGGAAATGTTCTAATTTTTGATCTTTATATTCCCTTTGTTTTGTCTGAAAGAGGTCAAGAACTTTTTTCTTCTCAGATATGTAGTATCTCGGATCAGCCAACTATTTCCATGACTCACACCTTTTAGAGCTGTTGCCAAGTCTACCTGGCGCCAACGAAGTCCTAGATGATGTAGGCAAGTCAAGAGCTGTTAAAAACACGAAATTGCGTGTGTAATTACTACGTTTTGATTACTCAACAAATGTTTCAAAACTTCTAACCAAACACTTCTGCCTATCTGCCATTTGTCAGAGTTAATGAAAACAAAGCTAGGAATCAGACCTTCACAAATGTCTCCATACTACTCAGCACCCAACCAAACTGAAAGTGCCAGTCTACCTTTTAGCCCGCACCTGAAAGTGTTACCAATGTTACAGGTGGAAGAGGAGAACTTCTAGAGCATTTTCACAAGACTTAATGGCTTTGGTTTTGTTACTTGGGTCCAGTTCTGCAATGTGAATTTTATTTATTTGTGCTTAACAGAATTACAGCTTATTTATAGTGTTTTAAATGGGGAAAAAAAAAATCACCAAAACAGGATCACTAACTGGGGTTTTTTTATACACATTTTGGAAGCTACTTGTTCTGATTACATTTTGCACCAATTTCTGGAATATTTTGCATATCAGTAACATCTACTAAGTATACTTTTACTGATCTAAGTGTTCTCATTGACTAAACAGCTAGAAGGATGCAATAATATTATGAGATACGATGAGTCTGTAATCAGTGAGCTGTAGTTATTGAAGTTGTGCACAAAGGCTTTTCCCCCATCTTGATCACACGTGTGTTTCCAGAGCTTGGAGAAGAGTGAAGTAAGAAGAGAGGGATCATGAAAAGTAATGTAAATTACTACACATCTGTGATGTGGTCAGACCATTATTAGACTTATTCAGGCTCCTTCAGCATCTGCCCCACTTCTTGGGTCTGAAATAGCAGCTTACAGGTTTGACAACAATAGCAATGTAATGGTGGGTTGCACATTACAGACACCAGTTGAAAATAGTAATCTGGCATCAAATAACAAAATAATAACGAGTAGCCACTGTCACTGGAAGTATATACAAGCACCACAGCACAGCCAACAAGAACCAAAGACCAACTCTAACATCAGTGTATCTTTTCTAAAGCCAAAGGAAACAACTCAACAAAGATAATTTTAAAAAACATGTTTACAAACATGGTTATCCACTGAAATTAGTACTGAGAGCATAAATGAAGACTTAAGGCATCTGCTTCATTTTTTCCTAAACTAAAATTCATATGTATGTGAAGACATGAGACATTATGACCTATCTATGAAAACAATAATTGGAAAAACTAATACAAAAGTGTCCACAACTGTTATAATACCATCACAATTCTTTTAATTTCAGGGTTCTTCTACAATTTCCATTAATAGTCCGCTTTAGTCGACCATCACTGCTAACAATGCTAAGAGTGTTCAGAGAAATTTGTTAGATGCTTAAAATGCAACTGCCATATTAATCCACCTTATCATGATTTTGTAAATTTTATAAAAGCATCTCCTTTGTCAGTTATGATCAGATTATTAGGTGGCTTATGACACTTTACCATTGCCCATATCACCTACACTAACTTTTCAAAATCTTTTATGTGCAATGCATATGTTGTGGTCTGCCAGGATTATTGTATGCAAGAACACATTCTGTATCTGCAATCCCATCAAGGCAAAATCAAATGCTAACTCAAGCAACTCTGTAGCACTTACCTCTTAAGAGGTGATCATACTGAAACATGGAGAAAAAGTAATCAATCACATAATGTACACAAATCAAGACACATATTCCAAACTTTTGGAATGATACGTTCCAGTGAATATTGTTGCTTATTGTGCCCTATCTAAAAGCTGTATACATTAAAAAATTGCTAAGATATTACCTAGATTCAATTTTTGTTTGCTGTAACATTGTTATACACAAAGCTGAAACAAGATGAACTTAAAAAGCAGATAAAGGACTACAGACTGTTAACTTCACCCATTACAGAATGCTGCATTACACTTTAAACTTACCAAAAGTAACTTTTTTATCATTAAAATAGAGAAGCAGAATTAAAGGTGAATTTGAGCAGAAATTGGCTATAAATACTGTGGTTACAGTTGAAGAAAAGTATAGGAGGCACAAGGCAGACCTAGTCCTTTGTGTGCATAGTGGTATTCGGTCAAAATCTGATCTTGGAGGTCTTTTCCAACCTAATTGATACTATGATTCTAGCTCCGAATTACTGAACTTTTTAGTTTAAAAGGGACCTCTGGATTTTATCTAGTCCACAATATCTATTCAGGGAAAAAAATAACAAGAACAGGTTATTTGGGGCCTTGCCTAGGTGAGCTTCCAGTAGCTCCAAGTTTAGAAAACCCTCTACCACTCCAGGCAATATGTTCCAGTTTTTAGTGACACTGATATTGGTTTCACTTTTCCTTCTATCTACAGAAAGAATTCTACTTGTTGCAACCCAGCACTTTGGCCCCTTGTCTTTTCACAGCACTCCCCTGAGAAAAGTCTTCTCTAGAGTCCCCCCTTGAGGTACCTGGAGACCTCAACAAAATTCTCCCTTTGCCTTCTGACGTCAGAGCTGAACAGCCCAGCTTCCACAGCCCACCTCACAGGCCCCCAACCACCGTGCTGGCCTCCACTGCACTCTCTCCACTCCATCTCCCAAACTAGGGGGCCCAAAACGGGACCCAATGCTCCACATGCAGTCCCAGCAGTGTTGCAGAAAAGACAATTAGTTTTCTTGCCATGCTAACTTTCTTGGCTTACTAATCAAGTACAAGGTGGTTATTTTCATTGCAAGAGCATGCTGGACACTGACTGATTTCATTTAGTTCCCAGGCCTGCTCTCTTGGAAATTAGTAAAATGATGTAGAGGCTTAATTCCTGAGTGATAAAAAAAAAAAAAATAATGTTATGTTTCTTTTGACTGGGAAGAGGATGGATTTTGAAAGAAAATATGTCAGGAGTGGGCTAAAAGTTCTCTTTATAGTGTGAATTCACTCAGATTGTAAATAGACTCAAAAGTGTGATCTAGAGGTTTAGGGATTCAAGTAGTGTTGAGATCCTTCTGCTCACTTCACACCAAGGACAGGCACAGCAGCATTACTCTGCTCCTTCGAGACTGGAAAAATGGGTGGCACACCAGGGTGGCAATTCTTCTCCCTCAGATCCAGTCAGCTAAAAGCTAACCTGAATCTAAAATGACCTGGTATCTATACAGGTAAATAAACAGATCATATTAATTATCTGGTTGGAATGCCAAAAAGCACAGCACAGCTAAAACTGCCTTCTTCTCAAACCACACCAGGGTAAGAATTTGATGCTTGCACAAAACGCTGCCCTGGTGAGTTTAGCAGTATATACGCAGCCATTTAAACTCTGCTTGTGGAATGAATCTAGTCATGCGGAATTGGCACTGTGCTGAGGATGTCAATTCAAATTCACAAATGCTGAAAGCCAAATCGAGATCTGTAAAAACGTCCTTTTCAAGGAGATCTTATAATTACCTCTCACAATTACAGCAGATATATTGGGCCTGATTTCTCTCACAAGATGAAATTCATGCTTTGCAGAGAATCTATACATATTTCCACATAAACAATTCGTTATAAACTTCATGCAGGTCTTCTTGAAAAAACCTATGCATTGTAGGCAGTGAATCTGATGCAAATTGTAGCATATTACAGTTTGTTAAATATGATTACAGAGACATTTTATCTTGTGGAACTCTATTTGGGTCTAATAATTGTGAACTCAAAGACTCTTCCTTTTCTTTCACCTTCCTCCATCCTTTTGGACTTTTAAGATCAAAGTCTGTGTTCATATTTAACATAGAGCAAGTAAACAAAATCAGTATACAGAGAATAAAATATATGTGCCATAAATGCACATATTCTAGCTACAGGCTTCACAGCTCTGTTATGATTTTATACAATGTCCTTAGGAAGAAATATAGCCAGATAGACAGATGAATAAATATATATGAAACCATATATATAGCACTTATATAGATAAGGAAGAAATTAGATCTTTCAATGGCCAAGCTACCTTATTTGCTTATTTCCCTAGGGAGATTACTGATCTTTCTATTTAAATGCATCCACTAATAAACCCCATTTAAGTCTATGTTAACTAACTCAATATAAAAGTTGGGACTTTTTTTTTCCCCATCTCTCCCTATCATTTTTATTTCACAAATGGAAGTCACTAGCCAGAATGGAGTCTCTAGGTGAGTAACAGCAAGCAATCATTCAAATCTCATTATAAAGCATTATAAAAATTTATATTGTAAACACAAACCCATGTCTGAAATCACTCATACAGGCTGTGTAATGCTGATCTTGTTGGCTCATCTTCCCTCCCCCCACTTTTGCTAGTTCATTACCAGACATGGGGTCATTACTGGAGCTGCTTATTTAAGTTCTTCATTGAGCTGAAGGGTCTTGTACACCCTTTTGTTGACACACTCACCATTTGAAGTTTTTGAAAGAAAACATCAGCATTCAGATAAAGTAATTGATAAAAGATGTCTTTTGAGACTTGTCTTTAAAATATAAAAATGCGGCAAATTACTTACAGTTCTGAAAACTACATATATCTAGGTTACATTTTAGTAGAGGAGAAGGAGAGCATAGAAGTGAAAAACACTTTTACCTTTTGCTCTTCCCTTTCTTTTTCTTCAACTGTCCAACAATACATGTCAATTTTTTATCGGATATCCATTCAAACTTCCTACTTAAGCATTTGCCAGACCTGTTAAATGTGTCCTGATAATTAAGACAGCAATCACCTATATATGGATAGTGGTCAACAAGTATATTATTTTCCAAATATGCTGCTCTTCATGCCAGTCCCACTTTCTGTTTCTCTCTTGCCATGAAACAATTTGAGAATTCATCTGCTGCTTAGAATTTTTAGAGTGCAAACTCAGTTACAAATGCTCTATGCTTTCTCTTTATATCCCATGCATGTCTCTACAGTCATCAAGGGCTTCAACACATACCACAGTAACCATGCTACCTTTCTACCTAAATATCCTGTGATGACCACTACCAGCTGCCTAAGACTTCTAGAAAAGGAAAACCGTATAGTGATACAGTACTAGGAGGATATGCTCCCAGTCTCCAGTAATGATCTTTTGTCATCTTGGACGGATTTTTCTTACCTAAACTTTAACTGTATCAATTTATGGCACATACAATGTCCTGTGGTGGTATATCTAGCAACTTAAGTATGAACTGGATGAAGCAGGGAAGCAGGGACTTCTTTTTTTTTTTTTTTTTGCTAAATCTACCACATTAGTTTCATTAGTTTCGTTTGATGACTTCTAGCTCTCTTACTAGAAAAATGTTCCTTTCTTAACTTACTCCACTCCCAGTTTTACAGACCTCTATCTTACCCTTCCTCCCTTGCTCTCTCTCTCCTCAACTCCAGCGATCTTTTCTATAGTCTGTTTTAACTTTCAAGGCACTATTACTACCATTTGTTGACATATTTGTTATGAAGATACTGAAAAACATAGGTCTTACCACAGACCACCGTAAGTGTTCAGTACTGATCTTTCTCAACTAGCAAAAAAACCAAAAAATGGCTAGTTTCTTACATTAACCAGCTATATTCCAAATGACCCATGGCAGCAAAATTTTCCTGCTGAGGAACCCTGCTAGAAATTTTTTTGAGAATCCAAGTATGTTTTATCAACTTGACAGCCTTTTCTTGCATATTCATTAATCCTTTTAGAATGTCCACCTAGAAGAAGCAGCACTGACTCTTCCCCAGTACATCATATTTATCTAATGCTCATTAGCAACATTCTTTCTACTTATTTGTGAAATATAGATCCACACTTCCAGGTCTGTAGTTCTCTGAACACCTTCAAGGACTCTTTTTGAGCACCATATTTGCCACCATACCACTGACACCAACAGAGCTTTAAGAAGGAGTTACATCATACCTGACTTCCCTTGAAAATAGAATGCCAGCATGCCCTTGGGATTCATCTTGCCAATTTGTCTTACACTTTCTTTTACTAACATTCTTGTATAGCTTTTTATTTAAGCTCCCAGTTATGCAGGAACATCCAGAGGAAGTACAGAGGACCACTGTGGTACAGTCCTCTTCTCCACACCTGCTCAGAGCTGACTTGAAGACGTGTATCTCAGAGATGAAAGGAAGTGCAGGATTCCTCTATATCTACTCAGTAAGCAAGAAGAAACTAATTCTTCCTAACCCTTCTCCATGTCCTTGCTACTACTTCTGATCTTCTCTTTTGGTGGTGTTTACAGGTCATTAGAAAACTCCCTGAAGGGACCCCTGGTTTGGCCATGGAAACACTACCAAGTAACACAGAACCACATCTTGCACAACTTCAATGCCTGCACTTCTGATGTTTGTTCAACTTTCTCACCCAACTCAAGCAGATTCTTGCCACATTCTTAATGGCTAATTTAAAACAGGTGTGAGAGGAACAGGATCAGTACCCTTATTCCAAAGACAGCTGGGAATAGTAAGCACTGTTGCAGAACACTTTTATCTTAGAATTCTGCTTGCTAAATGTTATTTACGACCTTCTGTGTTATTTATCATTTTATCTCATTATGTATTGTCTAGAGATGCAATTTTCAAAATGGGGTGGGAACACCTTATTTTAGTGGAATTAGATTTAGCATTTAAAACATTCATATAGCCAATCAAACTTTAATGAACTCTTCTGCAGATACTGTTATTTTTGAAAAAGTTTTAATAACTTTTCCTGTAATTAAAAATAGCATACAATATCAGAAGCCAGAAGCAATTAAAAGTAATCAAATTGGGGAAATTGTGTAGGAAGTAAAAAAAGATCTGTAGATATTTTGTTAAATGCTTATTATCAGTTGAAGTACTGTTTGCTTCACAAAACAGAACAATGCTTACCATTAAAACACAAAAACATTTCTACTAAGTTCTTTGCCTGATTTTCTTCTTTCATAAAATGCACTCCATGTGAAACAAGTCTTCAAAAAAACAAGGCCTAGAAAACCTTACTACTCAGGGTGCCTTTGAGGATATTTAATTAAAATCTAATCCTGCATTCATTAAGGCTCACATAAATTAAGCTGTCATTCATAAGATTTATGGATTCTCATTTGCATATTGCATACAATTCATCAATTACTCAAGTATGAAAGGAGCACATTTCCCTTGGAGCTGCATGCTACCCTGCCAACATTTGAAATGAGGGAAAGAGCAAGACTGTCAGGCATTCACACAAACTTTCTTCCAAATGTCTGCTCCTTGATTAATCTAATTTTCTAGCTATTCCTTACAAGATACAACAACAGCCCTTCTGCAAATTTCTATTATTTCTCCTGTCTTCATCATAAAATCTTCTTGTCTTTTACTAATACTTCATGTCTGACTGGTTATTATTTGTTTGCTAATGATATGGCATGAATGTTTTCTTTATATAAATGCATAATGCACACATTGGAGTAAAAATAAAATGATTAGTATTTTTAGGTTCTGATTTTTCTGTTTAACATCTCTAATTTGCTTAGCTGAGCTTAATAAAGAATGTAAGCAATGAGAAAAAAAAAATACTGAATTATAAATCTACTATTTAAAACAGCCATCAGTATTAAGTAAGAATATTTCTCTTAGAGTGTAATGGTAATGTGCACATAATTAAACCATTAAAATTTAACGTTAAAATGTAATTAAGAAGAGATAACAAATGTCTAATGTGAAAAATCAGCTTATTCACAGATGCTGCAGTGTGTACCTGACTGCACTTCCGAAAGTTGTAAGCAAAGTAGGGATACAGGTTAGTTTGTTTTTGTTGCGCATAAAACATGCTGTGTTAATTCAATTGTCTTCTCTAGGGAGTTAATCTTAATTTCGGTGGCACAACTAGGAAGTAGCAGTCTTTGCTCGCCCAGTCTCTGGATACCTTCCAATATGCATATGATCAGGTGCTGAATTTAATGCACAATGCTCATTCATGTCTAGGAGTTTCTAAATTAAAATATATGAATGTATCAGCACTGTCTAAAGTAACTCTGAAGGTTTTCTCTAAAACTATTGGCTCATTTTATATTGTTAATTATGTAGCAAAAAAAGTAGACTAAAAATCCCAAAGTAAAGTTGCCTTTTTCTCAAAAGAATGTTCTTTAACAAATGGAAGGACAATAAGCTATGAAACAATAAAAATCCAATATCAAACATCTCTGAACTTCTTAGATCATGTAATACTCTGTAATTCCCAGACATTTTTTTTTATTTTAAATTTCAGTTTTAAAAGTATTGGGTCTTTAAATAAGTGTAATATAAACCAAAAGAATCTCGGAGCAGATGGTGAGCAAATTAGAAAAAAATACTTCAAATATTAGTGATCTAAGGTTTTATTGTTTGAATGTGTTCAGCACCAAGTCTAGCTTAAAAGTCATAGGCTGCCTCTTGCCACAGAGGGACTGTGGAACATTTGGACTGGATTACTGAGTGGCAAACAAATATTTTTTCTCTTCTCTCCTCCCCCAAATCTGTTTAAAAATGAAGAGAGAATTCATTCTAAACATAATTGCTAACATAATCCCATGCGAATAAAGTTAACTAACCCTGGAAAAATAAACAGATGACTAACTTTAATCAGAGAAATGAAGTCATCATTATGCTTGGTTTACAAAATAAGATTTTCATTGTCAAAGATAACATAACGGGGAGGTTTTCTGTTATTTTAGATTGTTTATTTTGAGTTAGCTGTTCTACTGTAGACTGTTTAGGTCCATCCCTGAATAACTACCCCATTTATTGTCTGTCTTTTTAACTGTTACATTCTCTGAGTTTCAAATTTCTCAGCATGAGCTGTCTGCTTAATTCCATCCAAGTAGTGTGTAATGAGAAAAGAATTTTCCCTGTCTACACTAATATAGCTTATTTTATTTCCTGAACCCAAACCACCTGTTCAGATTTTCTATTTAAAGCTTTGTAAGGCAATTGACTACCTCAGGACGTTTGTGATGAAATGAAAGGCAGTCAGAATAAAGCTGCAACTTCTTCAAACCCAATCTAACAAAAAGCATCACCTTTGGAGCAGCTTCTTGGCTCCAGGGGCAGGTGGAGTTCATCAAATTCTCAACAGATCTTACAGACGATTTTCTTATTTACGTGAAAACTACTGAAAATATTTATAAATTTAATTCTGCAAGATATTCTGAGATAAAAAGCAATAAACGAGTATACAGTAATAAATTACTCCATCAAATTTGAGTGTGGAAGTATAAATCACCTTATTACAGGACTTTTGTGATTAGTCTACTATAAGCATCTATCTTAGTGATAAGAAATCTGAAGCTCATCTGAAAAACTACATTCCAAAAAGTTACAGAAGACAACCAAAAGTGTTTTGGAGCAAACACAATTCCAAACTTAATACTGGACTTTGCCTACCCCTGTAAAACAGACTGTCTTTCAAAATCTCTTTGAATTTTTACATTTCACATCACTGCAGATCATATGCAGTTTGAATTCAGTGGAATGAGGGGAATGGAATAAAAAGAAAGCTATTTAACTTTATTCTATACTCTGTTTTTCAAACTTCCTTCTTTATACTTGTCAACACTTTCACTTTGCCATTTAAATGTACACCTCATAAATACATGAATTTTGAATTGAGGAAAAGCCTCATTCAGTCTTTCTTGGATATTTGGAAAAGAGGGATCAACTTATCCACAAGATCTGCCTAAATACTTCCAAGATTAGAGCAAAGATTTGTAAAACCTATCAGAAACTAGGCTTATGCCTCTGAAGATATAAGAGGGGGAGGCTCATCTTCCTATAAACAGTACAAATCAAGAAAAGGAGCAATACAAAAATCCGTAGGGATTTATAGTTACAAAAAAGGTTTGAAAATAAATAGCTATATTGCTTTGTGCCTCTTTGGCCTACTTAACTGATAAATTTATCCACCCCTTTTCCCTTCTCTCCCATTTTTCCATAAATATGAGGGAAGGAGGCTGGGGGAGGATTAACATAACACTAAAATATAAGGAAAAGAAAAAATTGTTCTTCTTGAACCACCCAGATAGAGGCACAAAAAAACTACAGATCATCTTCTCATATTACATATAAAGGCACTAGATCTAGGATATGTAGGCAACTTGACTGCTAATATTACAAAAAATGCTTTCCCTTTCTCCATCCCTGTTAATTATTTTCAAATCTGTGTAGATATAACACCTTCTTCCTTCCTTTTCATTAGCTCATGAATGTCTGCAAGACAGAAGTTCTGGTCTGATAATACCTGCTGAAGTAAAAAACCCCTCCTGTGGATGCCAACCCAGTGCCAGGGAGATTTAAATGCTGGAGCTGGTTCAAACACCTATGAAATTTTTAGATAAAATCTTTACTAAAACAAGTTGAAAATGGATTTTGTGGGAGTTCCTGAAACCTTACTAAACTTTATCATTTCCTTGCAAATAACTTTACATGCTTTAAATAGTCACAGAGTGACATCTTAAATAAAATTAAAAGTACAAGTTGAATGTCTTCATACACTCACATGAACTCAAAATTTTATCTCTCATCAGAAGAACCATTTCATCTATATTTTTTAGTTATTCTTCAATGCCACCACAATCAGCTGTAAAAAGGCATCATTTAAATAACTTCTTTTCAAGTACTAGATTCTGAATGAAAAATAAATTATGATCCAGAATTCGTGGTAAAAATACGAAAAAAAAATAATATGGGCTTAAACTTCTTTGTAGCTTAAAGAACCCAAGACTGTCTAGATACATTGTGCATGAGAAGAATTCACTTTTTATTTAAAGGTGCTCTGGGAAGGTGCTCAGTCATAGACAGCTCCAGCTCAGGACTTTCTCTTTTTGATCTTCACAGACATTTTTGCCATCCTTACACTGCTTGAAGTTTAACTATGGAAACTGAACAGGAAATCAAACTACACAATGACATTAATTCTTCGGGTTTTTTTTCTAGTGAACGAGATTCGTTCATTAACACACATCATCACAATTAAATGATAGAGTTTCACTGAAAATGGTGGGGAAATTTAAAACAAGAAAGGAGACAATGGTAATGAAGGATGATTTTTTTTTTTTTTGGTAGATAAATGAAGCATTCCATTTATAGTTTATATACATAAACACAGGTAATTTTGATCTTAGACTTTAGGTAAGTGGATTACTGGGGTAAAGAAAGCTTGCTATTATGTAAAACTGTCTTTAGTGATGGTCATTATTGCAAAGAATGAGAAAATTACATTTGATTTGATCTTTAAAGAGTAACATGTAACATCAAATTATGTTGCAACTACTACATAGATACTCAGATATTTATGTACCACAACTAAATCCACATGCCACAAGTGAATCCCAAGTGATCACACTAATCTGGTACTAATAGATTGAAGTACCAATTCATATCACAGTTACTAAAATGTTTCCTTCCAAAAAAAGCTTCTTTATGTTTTTTTTTGTTTTTTTTTTCCTTATCAAGCATTACTTAAACTCACCTAAGGCCTTGCTTGCAGCTGCAGAAATGGTAAGCTGTATTAAATTGGAAATGAAATGAATGCTGCTGCATGTCACTTTACAATACATGGACACATGCAAGTGCTTTGTTTCTGCATTCATGCAATGTGATACGACACAAACTGCGGAAGCACATTATGTGTTTATCACTACTGCTAAAGTAACAAGCTTTAAGCAGAGTGCCTGGAAATATCCAAAAGTCTTGAAAAGACAAATGATTTCCTCCTCTGTTTTCCTAAAACCACAAAAGTTAAACAGAACACGGAAAAACTTTGGTACCAGTGACTCATACGAGGCACTAGAAACCTAGAGCAATAGTTGTAATCCTCATTACCAAGCATGGCAGATACCAATTCATTTCTATACTAAAGTTTTGGGCAGCTTTCCATTTCCTGTTATTTCAGACACTAAAATGTTAGCTTTGGATTATTGATGACTGCTTCCATTTTCAAATTACAACTGAGGCTATGACATATACATACATCATCCTCAAAGAAAACTTCTTTGTCAGGTGACAGTCTAACACAGTATGTTACACAGTGCTGAAGGTTTCATCACACATACCTGTGGAATGTCAACAATTACCACATTCTCTAAGCAGAAGCTGTCTATCTCCAACAAAATCTTAACAAGTTAAGACAGTAAGAAATACAAGGGGCTCAAGAAGTCCCAAAGAGCATTAAACTCTATCCTCTTGGGCTACAAATATGTCCTACAAAGAACAGACAAATGAACTATTTAAATCTCTGAATTCTTTACACATAAATCAGAACTGAGCACAGCAACAGCAAAATCAAAAGCAACAGTCACAAATATTTGAATGAATTTAGTTATAAGGGATTGAACAAGATCTACAGCGTAGTTATTAAACTGAAGTCCCTGTAGGGACTTCGAACATAGCACAACATACAGTGCACAAGAAAAGCAATTTCATAAAAGAAGTATCTCGTACATAACAGTTGGAAAAAGATGCTGTGAGCAAAATCTAATACAGAGATTCTCTATTCACCACCTTGAATTTTCCTGTTCATCTACACATCCTTCACAAAGTCACAGATCTACAGAGACTTTCCACCGCTGGCTTTACTCTGTCAAATATCTTTTCACTTACAGCTTTAAACATGTACCTGTAAAATCAATCAACTTTCAGAATCGCTAATACTAATGGTTAGAATTTTCAGTTCCAGTTTTCATACTTTAAAAGAAAAATGTGACTTTAAGGGCAAGTCGTAATGTTCCCAATACTTACAGTTTTGGAAACAGCCCAAATACCATGTTAGATAGTAGGACAGATACTATCATAGAAGAGATTCATACTCCTCATGCACTCTGAGAGGCAGTGACATACACAGGTGAATTACTTAAGCCAAAACAAACCACTGAGCAGAACTTAAAAAAAGCATTGAACAACAGCACAGCTCCAGCCTGTGAACTTGGTTTCTATGGATGCTATATTATTCTTTTTCTTTTTTTTTTAACTTAAAGTACTCAATGCTTTGCTTACACCATTTTTTTTTCATTAATTTGTAAGGGTATTAAGAGGGAGCAAGTAGGGACAAACTCTAATTCTTCCCATTAGCTGAGCTGTATACAGCTGTATACAGCCAGAGCTGTATAGAAAGGAAGAACACTTGCAGACAACAGGAAAGAAGGCTATGTCTTTTGACTTACTCTGCCACAAACCAGATTTACTTGAAGGGAAGCATTAGTGGTGGCACTGGCTGAGATGTTTAGACTTTGATCATCTGTGGCTGAGGCAACTTAAGGTGTTAATCACTTTCAAGCTCCTTCACCCATGTGACATAGTCTTCTTTTTCCTCTGGTAGAGCTTAGAAAAGAGAACATACAACCATTTCTATGTTTAAACATACAATTTCTACCTTCACTGGTTATTTAAGTTATTCTTAAAAATAATTGGGTTTTCACCCTCAGGGTTCTCCTGAACTGGTCTTGCTGCCTACCACCCCAAGCCAGGAGAGCATTTCAAATCTGTAGTGAGCACCTTAGTGACGATCAAGTGTATGTATTTCACTGCTCACAGAAATTTCATCAATA
This sequence comes from Dendrocincla tyrannina, assembly GCA_035047865.1. Classification (NCBI taxonomy): domain Eukaryota; kingdom Metazoa; phylum Chordata; class Aves; order Passeriformes; family Dendrocolaptidae; genus Dendrocincla; species Dendrocincla tyrannina. The sequence goes on from JAWWMP010000001.1 coordinate 66,249,196, forward strand.
TAGCTCAGGTAAAACTTCTGCTCCTTGTCTAAGATAATCCACCATGAAATAAAATTTCCAGTTACCTACTGAAAAACAAATACTTCTGCAAAAACAACTGTTCTTCAGATAATGCTTTTCTAAATTAATTCTTCTGAACAAAAGAATGACTGCAATTTTAGGTAATGAAATGAGGAATGAACAAGTTTTGGGATTGAGAGCCAGAAGGACGCACAAAGCAATAAAAATTGCTCAAGTCAAAATATGCCAGAAAACTACTAGTTGAACCACAGACACATAAAAACCTTATGAACACTTTAGAAGTTCTTGTTTTTCAAAGTGAAGACCAGGTATTTTTATAGTTGTTTAGAAAACATAGACAATAGTTAACATGGATAATCATTCAAATATTTGTCTAGCTTCACATTTGCAACATAGAGAAAAAAGTGTGAATGCTTTTTAATAGACATGTATAGTTCATTCACACAGGTCAGTAAAAAGATGTTTTATCTTCCCTATTTGTAGACACTTGAAATGCAGATGCTGCCATTTGAGTTTGTCACTCTATGATTTTTTTGTAATCCACATTAAGAAATAAGCACTTTTATGTCCAATTCACTTATTTTCTATGCCTACCTGAGAATGATATTAATAGCTCCATGGAGTTTTTCTGCTGACTATATGCAGAGTCTACATGATGAGCTCAGATGTAGACATTTACACTGTAGACTGCAGAGAATAAGTAAGCCAAGCAACAGCCTTGCTCTCCAAAAATTGCATTCACTGGTTGCATGGTAGCCTAAAGTCAAGGGGAACCTAAAGTGCTGGAATCTGTACTCTGTAGCATCAAGAAGCCTCTCAGTCTTAAAAATTACTAATTCTTCTTCTGAGGTTGCAAAATTTCCTGGAGTAAGTACTATTCCATTATCTGTTCCAATTTAAATGGAGATGGGGTGGGGGGAACCTGCTACATGTTAAATTAAAGAAAAATTAACTTGGGGGGGGTGGGTTTTGGTTGGTTGGTTGAGTTTTTTGGGGTTTTTTTAAATCAACCTCCATCTTTTCAAAAGAGCAACAATATCAATTTATATACAATCAGTACAAATAGCTCTAAGAGAGTTCAACAAAATATACAGAGAATACAATAAAAAGGTAATCAAGTTCATCAGTACTTTTAAAATTATCTGCATCAATTTGAATCACTTGAACACCAGGAAAATATGTAATCTTCATCTCACCAGCCTGGTGTATCTTTGCACCTCAGAGAAAATAAAGCAGAGATGATTCTATTTTTGATGCATCTCTGTCAGTAGATCCTGCTCCTGGGAAGTTTAACATCATCTCTGCTTCTGTCAGACATGATCAGTTATGCACAGATGTAGACATGCACTCTTCACTTATGATTTTTTTCTTTATTTCATGTGTTTTGACTTGCAGTCATGAAAAGTGATAAAAAAAGTTTTTAACATAATGATTTGGGGCCATGTTATATGGAAATTATCTGTATAACTGGATAATTTTCATATTTGTTAATACATTATAATAATTCAGTGTATTTTAAAATTAATAATTTACAAGGTAACATGATTAAGAGATAAACCAGATGGTTGGTATATGTAGATACAGTAAAAACTGCAAAACAGCTTGTAACATGAGACAACTGAAGGAATATCACATCTTAGAATTTATTTACAAGACTAAAAATCTCTAAATCATTTAAAAAAGAAATCTCAAGACAAAGAAAAAAAAAGAAGAAAAATCAAAAGGTTTATAGAACCACTCGAAAGAGTGAAGCCAACGTCAAGTTTTGCAGTTTCCTAAAGCATCATATGATATGCAGAACTTCCAGCTAATACAACTGCAGAAATTTTGGGGTTGAGTTAGTTCACAAACATTACTCTAATTTTCTTTGTGGTTTTTACACATTCCAGTGAACAAATGAAACTCCATTTGACTAAACTTCCTTTATTTCTGACCCAACAAAAACAGATCTACAAAACATAAACCAAAAATTGGAGCTAAACATTTTTAAACAAAGAAGGTCATTTCAGTACTTAAAATGTACTCTTTAAAAATACACAATACATACAAAAAATATTTTTAAGAAAAAATATTCCAGTAAATAAAACCATGATTTTCATGGTATGATTCCTGTACCAAAACACAAGAATAGGATTTTTTCCAGCTAGATCCCAGTCACTGTACATCTTAAGGCTGTCTGAAGACAGACAAAGCTAAAGATTGTCCATTAATCTCTATCCTATGACATGTCATGAATTCTCTTGATTCCACACTTGCAGTCCCACTAGTGTGCAGTGGGACTTCCCCTTTCTTAAGCAGATCCATTATTAGCCCAGATGCTAGGCTAGGTTCTTTCTAGTAATGATTTGTCTTGCCTGCCTACAAAACATGTAAAGCTTTGTAATTTTTCTTAGTATCTTAACTACTTACTTCAATCAAAGTTTCTGTTCCCTGAGTACTGGAATCATTTATGATATCCCTTAGCAATCACTAAAGAGTACACACACTATATAACTTACCTGAAAACATCAGATCTGCATGAAAGAATTCCTATAATGTCAAAATCATGGGCAGAGTTGATAAAAATAAACTGAGTGCACACATAATAAAGGTAACAAAACTGTGATGGCTTTTTCAAAATTATTTCCATTTTTAAAAATTGTTTCTTTCAACACTGTCTGATCTGAAAGGTCAGTATGCATTCTAATAAGTATGAAAAAGATATGTATTCAGCAGTTAAATATAAATATATTAATTTTACAGGTAAGTAAACAAAGAACAAAAAGTATCATTTTCTTGGAAAGAGGGAATGTCAGAGTGGAGAGAAACACTCTGTGGAGAGTTAATCAGAAATCAGGTTTTGGATCAGTCTGATTTAATAATATACCAATGCCCAACACACATTGTGATGTCACAAAGCTGGAAAAGGACTGAGCATCAGACTGAAAAAACTGGATGGTTTTGAGGAAAGACGAATTTTAATGAAGCAAAGTGAAAGGTCACTCACTCAGGGACTATATATAAGAGTAGTTGTTGTAAACTAGGAACTCCTAAGTAGGGAACAATCAAGGAGAAGAAATACCTGGGTTTATTAGCTGATCCCTGGATGATTATCAGCCACCAATGTGACACAGTGATGAAACAAACAAATGTCGTTCTTGAACATATCAGGCAAAACACTTCTGGTAGATCAGAAACTATGACTGACATAGAAGGCATCAGTGAGATATTTCACCTGTATAACCTGAGACAATCATCTTCAGAAAAATACAATTCACAGAAATATAAGTTTAGAGAAGAACCAAAAGCATGACCACAGAATGGGAAGGCTTCCAAGACAAGACTGAAAGAGTTTGACCTTCCTAGTATGGGAAAAGCAAAGGCTGAGATGGGATATAATTCCCTGTCGCAGAACAGGAAAGGTCTGATGTATTTGTAAGGAAAGATTCAAACACTGCAGGAAATTGCAAGTTACTCCAAGTCACAGTGTTGTGAAGCAGCACAACCATGAATGATCCCATCAGTCCTCTGCCAGCTCGCACAGTTAGTTGGTGATACTGGCCATACAAAGAAAAAAAAATTAAAAGGAACTTTATACAGATCCACCAAACATGTATAAGGAGCAACCAATGGGATGTGCTAATTGCAAGGCTTATTTCCAGTATTGCAAAACTAGGACAAGCTGTACAGATATTACACCTCAATTTAATATCGCCCACTATGACAAACTTGAGAAAAGTCTTACTTTCATCTACATTCAACAATATGCAATTGCCTCAAAACTCCATTATATGAGAAATCTATTGAAAATGTTAAAAAAAAAATAAAAAAGAAGAATAAAAGCTTGGATATCACAAAAGAAATCATAATTAGAAGTAGTTATTACAAGAAATATCAAGATCAAAACTCCTTGATTAAAAATAATTTCAAGCCTAAAACTTACAACACGCTACTTCTTTCAGTTGTATCATTTCATGTCACAAAATTGTATTTTGGCTTAAATTCTAACAGTTTCATAAATGTATATTTGACAGGTAAGTGACAATATCACACTGCAAATACTTCAGAGAACTGTGAGACATTAAACCTTTAAAATGTCAACAGTCTTAAGGAATCATAACTTTGCACCAGTAAACCAGAGACCATACAACACTGTATCTTCTCCCTGGTTCCTTTTTGCCTTTTACTGGTAGAAAAGACTTTTCTCAATAATAACTTTTTAAAATACATATCTGTTAAATCCTTTAGAAGTATATAATGTTGTAAATTGTGGTAAGCAATGACAAACTAATAATAGAGTGTGATCTTCACACAGTCTTTTGTTTTAAGCAAGGACATACAGATTAAATGCTGATTTTAGAAGACTTTGCTGTTAACTTCAGAGTTTCAGTCAAAAATCTAACTGAAGATTCTATAATTGCTTAAATAGCAGCTACTTTTACAATTGTCCTTAATTAGGTCCCAATTTAGCAAATCACTTGGCCATATGCTGAGGTCCCACCAGATTTAAGAATGTGCATAGAGTTGTGCACATGCATCAGAGCTTAGCTGATATGGGCTTTAACATTAGACATTTTTAAATTCTGGAACTTCTGTAGTCTTTTGATTTTTCTCCTGAGCTCTTGGGGATTTCAGCTACAATTGCTTCTATTACATATAGACAAGTAATTCTTTTAAATGGTGAGTTTATTTCTAAATGCTAAGGTTTGACCTGAAAGAAGAATTATAGAATAATTAAATTAAAAAAAAAAAAAAAAAAAAAACAAACACAACAAAACACAAAACAGTAAATCAACTAAGAAGCAGATGGAACTAAACCTAGTACCTTCCATCAAACACTTTAAAACAAGATGGGCAGATCTTTCAATGAACAGGAAATCTCGAACAGAGTGGACAAAGCCTGACTATCTTGGAAAACTAAGTAACTAAAATTGTGGTTAACAACCAAATTTTACTACTTCAGCTTTTCAAGTAATTTTGTTTTCCTACAGAACTCTGACATTTCTGGAGCAGAAACTATGAAACTTACATGCCATAGGAAAGCTTTTTTTTCCCCGAGAGGCATGTTCACTTCTCCCTCCTGCACAGCTGAAATTGCATATATATTTGTCTAGTGATACTGATCCTCTGTGCTGAGACAAGAACTGTCCTTTGGGTCTTGTGGAGCCTGTAGCAACAGGTCTCTCTCATCTGGACATCTCATCTTGGCAATATCAACAAACCCTGCCTTCAAAGACCATAATCCCAAATCAGTACAATAAACTACAGGAAGAAAAAAATATATTTGGAGTCTTTGTGTTTACCCCCGGGTGTTAAATGATTCACTAGGCACTCAGTTTATATTTCCAAGTATATTTAGGCAAGTGGGTGGAGGGAAGAGAGTGGGGGGAGACTGGGGTTTGTATGAAAAACTTCTTCCATAAACCATGCCACTGAGAAACAGGACTGTCAAATCCACATTGTACAGAGAGAGCAGATAAAAAGGGTATGTATTGACCTTATGCAGTTCTGAGTACTCCCCCTTTAAAGCAGTGTCATGGAACTACAGAACATGCAAAAAAACCCAGCAACCAGGAGTCCGAGCCACCTGAATGATGACAGATGAGAGGTAATAAAATTATGAGCAAGGTGGAAAAGATTACAAGGAAACTATCTAATTGTTCCATAATTTTTCACGTGAACTTGAGAGTACCCATTGAAAACATCAAGCAACAGGTTTGGAATAAACACAGTAATTTTTTTCAGCAACTCCCATGGAAGCCAATGCCAGAAGATGTTTTGATAGTCAAACTGTAATCTTGCTTAGAAAGAGATCAGACAATTCAAATCCAGCTAAGGGAGTCAAGATGTAATTCAGGCCTGGAAATTTGTAAATCACTGATTGCCTGAATATAGTATATGTAAACATGGAAGAAACTATATCTGAAGTAGCCTCTACTGGCAAATACCACAGAAAGGGTAATGCATTAGATAAAATCCTGTCCTTTCTTTTACGAGCTGATAAGGGAAAACAGGAAGGAGGTGCTCTGGCAAAAACTTGGTTGCACAAGCAAAGTATGTTTAATTTCCACCCAACACAAATATTGGCCTTTTAAATCAAAAGTTTTCTCTGTACATGCATGAGGCGCTATAAGGACAGAGCGAAACAGATTTACTAAATTTACTAGGCATGCATGTTTCTAGATTTAGCCTGCACAAGGTTAATCTGTACTATTCTATAGTTTAGTTTTATATTATCATCTGTTAATTTGATGAATGAGTTAAAGGTTTCTGATTAATATTTTTAACCAGAAACTCACATCCAATTATATGTACTTCCCTACATCTTCAAATGAAGATGAAGAAACACTGTTAAACAAACAGTTCCTTTTTTATTTTTTTTTCCACACAGAAGTTATATATACTGGTGCAGCCTATTCTAAAACCAAGACTCGTGTTTTAAAGAAAGATACTAAAAATCATAGGACAATCCTTATAATGGCACAAAATTAAAAACTCTGATGCTTTTGTCTATATAAACAAGAAATTTTCTCCCTCAAAAGCAGTTAGGAAAAAAACCAGTCCTTGTTACTATATCACATATAAATGTGAGTTTTATTCATTAGCTTCATCATATATGTAGAAAAATTTAAAATAGAGATAATGTACTTTTTTAATAGGAACTGAATTATGTTATTATTTCTGCTAAATTTTTAAAAATACATTAACATTAAAATAAAACAATTTTTTGACACATCCAGGTGTCAAAAGAGACTTGCAAAAGAGACCTAAAAATACCAGTTGTTATTTCTATTACCGAAATAAGCATTTCTGAAATTATTAAATGTTACACTATCTAGTTCCAGCATCACTGTGTTTCAGTATATCATATACACTAGCTCCTTGCAAAAACTATGCGGAACTCTTTTGTCAAAAAAATCCAAAGTTACATCTATGTTTCTAAAATATCTGTGTTTGTTTTTTTTTTTCAATAGAGCCTTTTCACAGGTGGTATAAAACTGAATTCAAAAGATCTTTCATTGAACTTCCAGAATTGTACTGACAGTAATCATGTCTTTATCAATATTCAAAGGAGAAGTAAAGGAGAGCAAAACTCAATTACATTAATTTGCAGTTTCTTTCCCCCAAAAACAAAACAAAAACAAAAAAAGGACCAAAATCAAAACAACAAGAGAGAAAAAAATTCAATAGAGAGCTCTTTTCTGAAAAGTGAATTATATACAAAAATGCAAATATTTTTTAAGAAAGATTTCACAGCAAAGTTATAACTGTTCACGTATCATACTGGATTTTTGAAAACAGGAGAGGCTTATGTGTAGATCCTAAAGAGGTATCTTCAAATGCAGAACACAGCTGATCCTCCACCACACCAGTGACAGATATTTTCATCCCTCATAACACTACGTTCATTCCAGTAATTTTTCTTCTGTGGCAGCCTAAGGCAACTGCTCACTTCATTCATATCAGGATTGGCATAATAACTAAAAAAAACCAATATGGATAGATTCTTGGTTTGCTTTCCTTCCCAAAATGTAAGCCACTCAAAATTGAGTGAAAAAATAAAAGAAACATACTTTCATAAAAACAATGCAAATATTTCACTTTGACGTTCATAAACGCTTGGCTGTGTGAGTTGCATCTATACTGGCAATCAAAATTAGACCAGAAAATAGCATAATGGACATGGATTTTATTACTTTAATTTGATCATAGATCCAATAATGAAGGAAAGGCAGATAAAATTGACTAACTTAATATTTATGGGAACTTGAACTACTGAAGAGATTAGTACTTTTACCCAGTTAAGCTTCCAACTGTCAGCTGTCATTACAGGACCTGCCAGAAAAAGCAAATGATACCAACGTTGAACTTGTAACATGAGCGCTGGACCCTTTTACTGAGAAACAAAACACGCAAGTTAAACCAGGAAAATGCATTGCTTCCTGGCTTTACATTAAGGACAAATCAATGTGTCCAGCCACAATAAATTACCTTTTGCCAGGAGAGATCTGCTTGATTTTCTCTGTATGAAATGTCAGTTGAAGGTATTAACAAATGTCAGTGAAAAGCAAAAAGATTCGGTCAGCAGAGATTTTTGCAAAGACCCCCAAAGACTTCCACTCCCTTACAGACCATACCCCCCAAAAAATCACAGAGCAGCTTTGAAGTTTCACACCGGTCCACTGCTACTACTGGCAGGTAGGGTGCCCACAGCACTACCAGTTTGAACTCACATCTTCTATTTCTAGTAGAAATGCATAATTGTAATTTTCAGCCAACAAGGACTAAAAATTTCAGGTGGCAAAGCAGTTTATGATTCTTCACAAAGGAATAGATAATGAATACAGAGGGTCAGTATAAGACTATTACCCAACTGAGAATAAATACTGATGCTCATATATATGACTTTTGGAAAAAAAAAAAAATGCTCCAAACTGGACATTTGGTTCCAATAAAGAACTGGCAGCCAAGCAAAAACTTGCAGCTACCTTTTCAGCACATGAAGACCAGCATAATACAATACTGTAATTTTGTGCTTGTTCAATTATATTTGTTTCAGCTAATAAAAAGGAGCTAAGCATAAACAAAAATGTTTTGCATTGCTCCTGTCAGTGAAAGCTCCAGAAGATTACAGATGCTTTCTCGGGGACAGGGCAACCTTCTCCTACACTGAGAAAAGTCTTATGCATGAGAAAACAGATTAGTGTATAGGATTTTGCAACTAAAGGGCTTTTTACTGTGAAAAGAACATGTTTCAACTATACCGCAAGTGCACACGTGTACACATATACATACACACCACTTAAAAAAATACTTGTTTTCATAGTGATTAAATAATCTCATACACTCAAAAAACTGTCATACAACAGAAACTTTCAAAACTTTATCTAATCTTAGAAAGCAGTCTACAAGACACCTTTTCCCAAAAGATTACATATCTCTAAATTGTAGTAGGCCTGAGCAAATAATTTCAGAGCGCCTGTACGATGTTCATTAAGGAAGTTTCCATTTCAGTTTGTCATGAGTTCTATCATAAGCCTGGTGAGAAATATTTATTATAATGCTTCTATCTATATCAGACCAAGAGGAGGCACGCTCACTCTCTAACCAATCATTTTCCGAAGCATTTGTATTTCCTCCCTTTCAATCTGGATTACAACTTTTGCATTCATTACTCTGTTTTCACATAATCTTGCATTACATGCAATCCAAAAGTAAAGGATCTAGTAAGTCACAGTCTTGCTAACTCTGTAGACCTGATATAGCCACTTCCATTGTGACTGCCTGCTTCTATTCAGGATTTTGACCACCTCATAACCACCCCGCCAAAGAAATGTCTGAAACCTTAAAACATGCTTGCTTTTCCCTAGGCTCTTCTGCTTCAAACTGGATGAATACAGAAGTACTCTGAAGTTCATCTCTCCTTGGGCTGTGGTAAGTCTGGGAAACATCCATGCTAAAGCACATTATTTAGTGACGTGTAACAGAGGGATGGGCATGGCTTTATTATGTGAAGTCCTGAAGTGTTGTATCACACCAGAGCATTGTGTAACTGTGTCCAGAAGTTTGTAACTCATCTCTTCCCCTCTCTTTTGGTTTTTTTTTTTTGTTTGTTTGGGGTTTTGTTGTGGTTGTTGTTGCTGTTGCTTTTGGTTTTTTTGGGTTTTTTTGTTGATAAGAGAGTTTTATGAAACAAAATGCTGTAAAATGTGATACGGTCAGGAGGTTAGTCAAATGTTTTCTTTTGATTAATAAGAATATTGCATTTCTGTAACACCGCTTTTGGGGAAATGGCTGAAATTAGTTTTGGTAGGAGGAAGTCATAAAATGACCATAAAATTGTGAGCACTTATTCTGGGGCAAACTTTGCATGATTTATAGAGAATCCCACCTCCAACACAAGAAATTAGAAGAGAAATTCAGGTTTCACTACGAGTGTCTATGACTAAACGTGTGAGGACTAGAGCAAATAAAAAGTCAAAGTAAAATTAACAGGAAATGTTACATTTGAACATTTCCAGAGCTACTTATTTCTGCTCCTAGAATGGAGAGGAGGGCAGGCTGGCTATAATCAGATGTTAATGAGCAAACTTAATGACTGCTACAAGAACTTCACAGGCACTCTGCAAAGCCCCAGTATGTGCCTTAGTCTAATTTTGGCAGGCACAAAGTGAACGCAGCCTCTCAGAACAGAATTTGATGCCACCAGGCTATGAAGCTGCACTCAGACGAGTCTCCATCAACAGCCTTTTCCATGTCACACAGCAGCTTCTATACACATTCCTCAAGGACAGCCAGTAAGAAACTTAAAATATTGCATAGTGCCTTATGTAAGGCAGTCAAGAATTCACATAATACTGTCTTTTTTTTTATTAAACAGGCCTCCACCTCCTGTTTCCCTCCATTGTAATCACATAATTTTTAATGTGCATCTTGTTTGAAGAAAAAAGTTCATTACATGAGTAGGCAAACTCAGTTAAAAAGATACACAAAGAAGTTTTCTTTTGTTTGGATTTGGATTGTTGAGCTTTTTGTTTTGCATTAATGCTCAAATAAATCAAAAGATGACACTGTACAATGCAAAAGTACAATCATGAATAGCTGTTTACATGGATTTTAAATATTTTGGTAATGTGCAGTGTGCAAATTACCAAGATATGAAGAGAAGTTCTGACTTACATTGTGCAAGAATAAGGTTCATAACTATTTATGCTATGTTTATTTTTACTAATCCAAATTATTACAATAAAAGAATAGCAATACGTGCTCACATAATTAGCTCTTATAATAATTAGAAGGGGAAAAAAAACCCTTACTGAGGCAAACACACATTTCTGTGCAATTTAAACAGGAAGTCCTCGATGATTAACATTAATTGAGAAAAGGCTTTTCTAGCAAAGAAAAAAAAATCCTGTGTGAAACATTAAACAAACTTATCTGATATTTATGGTTTTTTCTTTAATAATTAATGAAATGTAAATAGTCAAGGGAGTCTAGAGTTTTGCTTTGTAACTAGCTACTATTATAAATGGTAGTCAGATGTTTACAGAATACCCAGAACCCCTTTGTGTGGAAGGAGGTTACAAATCTGCCCCTTCTCCCTGTTCAAAGTCAAAAATAATGGTGCCTGATCCCTAGAGCATTCATTGCAAGAACTGTTTGCATATTCAGTTATTGTTTCTGCTGCGTCAGTCATCTGCTGAAGTTCACTCTAATGTGGCCCTGATCAATTCTGCCAGCTGTGCTTAAGTGCTGTTTACTATAATAACATCACACTGCATTCTTATTTGGCAACAACAGCTATGACAGCACCTAAATGCATTGAGAAGCCAAGATTTTATCATGTACACAGATCAAATTGGAATTGTTTATGGAGGCCAGCGTTGTTCTATTTCTGTCCTTTCTAGTGAATACCAATATCACAATAATGGCTTTGCCAAAAGCATTACTACTCTGCCCTTTCTAATAAGTGAAGGTCTTGTTGATCTAAATACTCTATAGGACATGGAAATGATTTCATTATGGCAGCATACACATTCGCACTGGGTAAGAGAGAGAAAACTTAGAAGATGGGCAGATTAGCTAGCGAGATAAAAACTGGTATCATCCAAGGAAGCAGATAAATACTTTGTAAACATATCAATATATTTGGTAAGATTCAAAAAAAAAAAAAAAAAATAATGCAATTATCCAGTGTATAAAAGGTAAGGAAGTCAAAAAAAAAAAAAAAAAAAGAGAAAAAAAAAGAAAAAAAATCACCAAATCAGACTACTTGAATAACAACAGAAACCCTCAGTGTGGCACAAAGGTCTCCAAACACATTTGCAACATTTCAAAGTAGTTTCACATATTTTTCCCAATATGCCCAACAGTTCGCTTGGCCATATGTTAAGTAAATCAAATGTCTTCAATATACAGGCATGGTTGAAAAAGCCATAAAGAAAGAACCTAATCCTCCTTCTCCTGAAATCAGTTATAAATACAGCAATAGAATCTTGTCCTGGGAGTTATTTTTTACACTGTGATAACACCCCACAGTATGCTAGATGTTTTCCAAACACAGATGAAGACACATTTCCGGACAGCATACATATAAAAAGACAATAACAGATGAAGCAGGGGAGGGGGGAAAAAGAATAAGATATTGATAAAAAGGTTGTAATACAGAGAAGCATTGGTCTTATTAGTCGCACTGTTTTTATTTTTAAGAACAGTTGCTTTTCCACTTTCTTTAAGGTTTATAGTGCTGAGCTCCCCTCAGTTTATTCTCCTACAATTTGATTTTTTTTTTTTTCTTCCCTCACCAGCTTCCAGGTGCTGCTGAGCTGTCACTTCTTCTCCTTACAGTCCTTCCCTTTCCATAAAGAAAAATCAATCCTCACATAGATCACTGAAAATAAGAGAGGGGTTCTGGGGAACCACAAACATGCATTCATCAGACTGAAGCAAAGGAGACTTCATAGGAGGAACACTGGGCTTTGAAGACTGACAAATCATGGAGAGTTGTGAAGACAGTTCTGGGAGATAGTTCCTGAAAACTATAAAGACAGGAGATGGCAGGATGAAAGATGTTGGACATGACCTGACAATGCATGCTCACGGTCCAAAAAGGCAACTATATCCTGGGCTGCACCAAGAGAAGAGTGGCCAGCAGGTCAAGAGAGGTGATTCTATTCCTTTCTTGAAAACCCACTTGTGTCCTGGTCTGGGGCTCTCAACATAAGAAAGATGTGAACCTGTTGCAGTAGGTCTAGAGGGGGGCCACAAAGATGATCAAAGTGACAGAACATCTCTCCTATGAAGACAGGCTGAGATACTCAGAGGTGTTCAGCCTGGAGAAGAGAAGGCTCTGGGAAGACTTCGAGCGGCCATCCAGTACTTGCAGCAGGCCTACAAAAAAGATGGGTACAGGCTTTTTAGCAGGGCCTGTTGTGGTGGGCCTACAAGGCATAATGGTATTTAACTAAAGGAGGATCAATTTAGATTAGATGTAAGGAAGAAGTTTTTTACAAGGAGAGTGGTAAAACACTGTAACAGGCTGCCCAGAGAGGTGGTTGATGTCCCATCCCTGGTCAGGTTGGACAGAGCTCAAGCAACCTGACCTGGTTGAAGATGTCCCAGTTCATCACAAGGGGGTGTTGATGATCTCTGAAGGTCCCTTCCAATTCAAAATTGTCCTAGTTCAACAGGAGGGGCCAGTTACCACTGTGTGGGGGTGATCAAAGTTATGTATTCTACCCCCTCTATTCATTTCCTAAGAACAATGGACCATTTGCAGCA
>JAWWMP010000001.1:66270139-66302639 GCA_035047865.1 Dendrocincla tyrannina
GATCTCGCGCCCTGCTCCGCGCCCGCCGCCGGGCGCGCTGGCGGGGACGGGCCCGCCTCGGCCGCCGCGGAGGGGGGCTCCTTTCAGCGGGGCCTCCATCACGCTGCCATGGGAAAGCGAGAGGAGAATGATTCTCAGTGGCTCCCGATTTCCCGTATTTGTTCAGCATTAGGCCCACTTATCTCCGGGAGAAAAAGCAACATGTAGAGGGAAAGTGACAGGCAGAAACGCGCTCCCTCGCCCCTCCATTCTCCCCGCGCTCTGTATTCAAACAAGGGGGCCCTATTACACTGAAAGCTTCGGATCAGCCTCACTCAATTATCGCCGCTAATCCTTATAGCTCTATAAAGTAAATATTTCATTACAATTTCAAATAAACAGTCACCCAATCTAATGAAGCAAGAACTCAAAGTGGCAATGTCATAGAACTTGTTACCGTCATCAAAGGAAAGGACACAGGCCTGTCTGCTAATAATGCTTAAAAAAAGGTTCCCGGGCAGATGCACGAGAAGAGGGGCTTTTTTATTATTACTCACTTGAACCTTTTCCTCTTTCCAAGTATTCTTCGATTGTCAAAAACACCTTTGTTTTCTTCTTGCCGGTTACTGGGCTTGATCCAGGGAGTACCTGGATCAAGCTGAGGTACAGGAAATACCCACAACCCGCATTACAATTTAGCATCCCTGACATCTTGCAAGACCAAGGCTTAGTACTTTCATCAACTTAACGCTATTTTAAATAAACTGTTACTCTTTTTATAAAAGGAAAATCGTGAAGTCTCAAAACATCCCCACTTTATTGTGCGCTTTTTTCCTAGACTCAAACTCAGTATTTGTACTGGATATTTATATGGGAAGGTGCCAGCACCTTTATAATCCCCCAAAAGTGGCAGTAAAATGTAACGGGATGTTTCATGAAGCAGTTCTTTGAGGACTCCAAACCTCTTCCCAGTTCAGATGAGGCAAAGGTAACAACACACACTTTGCAGGTACATAGCAGCACTCTTATTCGCTGCTGGTTTCGGCAAGCTCATAATAAAACCCCTTCTGTAAATTTTGATTAACTTGAGTTATCTTTAAGGTAGCAGGGCTTTTTTATCCACAGTTTTTACAACAGGAAGAGTGCCTCTCTAAGTTTACGTTTTGTGTCTCTTTTCAGAAAATTTTTAAAGATGTCCTCTTCCTCCTGCCCTCAGTCTCATGGAGGAATTTCCCACTCCCTCCTCCCTTCTTTCCCCCCTACCATTCAGCTGGGGAAAGGGATATTCTTTGTCATTCCTTCTCTTTCTGACACAAATGAAATGGGCTTTTCTTCTATCAGCTGTTCACAGAGGAGATATCCTTTTGAGAAACACTAGAAATACTGAGATCTCAGAGCAGAGTGCTGCAGGTCAGGACATAAAATTTAACCCCCCGAGAGTAAACACTCACTGAGCAGTCTCCTTAGGTCCTGCTCACATTCTCATGTCATCCACATGTCCCAACGCTAACCCAGGGTTTAATGCTAAAAATACCCCTACGAGGAACTATTCTGGGCTCCGTGCACTCATCCTGCAAACTCAGCAAAACACTAGCAGATATTTTGCCTCATGCATCACCACCTACAACTGGTGCAAAAAAAACCCCAAACCAAACCAGACTCTAGTTACAGTATTATAGAGATTCCATTTCAAGGAGGCAAAATTTAAGTCTGTAAGTTTACTGAGTCAACTGCTTGATAACTGTGTTGAAAAATAGCAGTATTATCTCCCAATAACGTTCTAGGGCACCTATCTAACCCAGTTATCTATGCAACCATAGACATAACTGGTTGCAACTGTGCAATTCTTCAAGATAATGAAGCAGAATATCCATCTGAAACTCTCAGAACGAAATAGTTACAGAAAACTGACAGAATAGCACAATGAAAACGTATCTTTGGCCATAATGCCGGTAGACACCAGGCTTGCAAAAATACAGAAGAGAGAGCCACAAGTAAGAAATTACCATATGTATACAGACATCTTTCAAGCACACTTTAGCGCCTGTCATAAGGGGACCTGATAAAATTAACCCGTACAGAGAAGGCTAACATAAAATCCTATACCAATTTATGCACTTAATACAGCATTTGAGTGTTATACTGGAAGGTCTTGAGAATGTTCTTCTGCAAAGTAGTGAAGCTCACCCTCAATTAGTAGCTACCCATTACCCCAAATTACTGCCATTCAGATGTCAATCAGTAAGGATGCACTACAGGAATTAAAGGAAAGAAGTCATTTACCACAAGTATTCCCCCAAAGATTGTCATTGTCTTTATTTCTTCAGCTATTCTGTATACATTTTAATCTCTTCAAAATTATTTTTCACTTTTAGATTTCCACTTCAATACTTCTGAATCAATATGATTCAGATATATACAGCATTTCCAATGGAAAAGCAAAAACAATCAAAGTCAGTTCACTACTTCACATTCTTAAATCACAAAATTTAAATGAAGAGTCTGATTTTAGTCCAGGCACAGTTCCCTCAACTCTTGCTAATCAATGCTGAAATAAGTCTTGAATGCTTTAAAGTGCTAAGCATAATTTCCTTAACTATGAATATTCAAACATAATAGTATCTATTAGGTCAAGTCTAGGTAAAAGGGCATTTTTAATGGTTTATTTGGTTTTTGACTCCTGAGACATTGTTTTAAACAAATGCTGATCTTTCTGATAAAAGTAGAATTTTCACTGGAGAAAAAGCATTACAGTTTGTCAATTGAAGGCAATATTTGCTCCAAAAATATGTGATCATGAGAAGGCAAAATTTCTGATTCGCCTTTTCCTAATGCTGATGGAAAAGGCTAGGAAAAAAATAATTTATGAAGTATAACAAAACTAAAAACTGGAATATAGCTCCTTCATTTCCAGGTAGCTTCTTTATTATGGACTTTGATATATATAAAAGACATTTAAAATGTGTTCAAATTAACAAAACTAAGTTTTACTTAAAATTAGACAGGAATATATTTACAAAGATATTCATTGTGTCATGAAATGCATTAGATAAAGATTAAGACTGACTACACAGTTTTAGACTTCTTGAGTACACAAAGCATATTGCTTAAATCTGCAAGCATTCTTCCCTTATAAATCTAAAATGTTATTTTTGTTTGAAAAAGAATAAATAAATTACGATATAGGATATACTGAGAATCTAAAAAGGAGAACAGATTTTGTAAGCACAACTATAAAAAAAATCAGGTTTCATTTTACATTTATTGTAGTTTAAGAAAGCAACAAAGAGAGGGATGGAAGTCTCTTCTCATGTAGAAAAGAAAGCTGTTCAGAAACATAGCTGCAAAAGAGATGGATTCACCCTGTTCCAGCCTGGACTGTGGGGAAAGTGGGGAATAAAACCCCAACTGTAACCATAAAGTTCATGTAGTTGGACAGCATATCAGCTTCAGTCTAGCCCCTTATTTTAAATCTGGTTACCCTTCTCCAAATGACTGCAATTTTTGAAAAAAAAAAAAAAATCAATACATTTTAAAACTTACACAGAACAAACAATATGGATTATATTTGCCACTATAATAGTTTCTATTGTATATATTGTTTCTATTGTATTTATAGCCCTAAGATATATATGTATTGACTGACTTAAGGTAGAAAACTGTTCATCAACAAGCATACATATGAAGAAACAAAACAGAATATAGAGTAAAAGATTAATGAAAAATAACCATATTTTCTTAATACAATTTCGCCAATTTTTGAATTCCTTTCAAACTGTTGGGAAAAATTCAGTTTTGTTTCATTTTCTCTAATGTCTTTTCTTAAACATCGATTTGACTGGTTATTGCATTCTTTTTGAAAACTTTGATACATGAAATCCTATATGAGTGTAAACAACTCAGCAAGGAACACAAGATGTTGCATTCTATAGCTAAGAATTATTTCTGAAAATATGTACAATAAAACTTTACACATATTATTCCCTTTATTCTGCTCTTAGCTATAATAATGTGTTTTTAGATAATATTAATATCAACGTTGGTTATATCAAAGGTATTCTTTCCTTACTTGTGGATAACTTCATTTTGTGGTTGCAGACAAATAAATTTTGAAGTAAACCATGCTGAGATATACAAGAAGTGACTTCAGATAAAGTCAAATGGTAAGAAAGTTCTTAGATCTACAATCTACAATTTGAAGGATGAGAACTAGAATAAGGGTGTTCAGGTTTGGGGGCAAGTGATCCTGGAGCTGCATGTAACCAATTAATACAATGAAGTATGGGGAAAAGAGATGACTTTTGATGTCTTAGAAGTTGAAATTAAAAATTGTTACACTTCTGAAAAATAGTTGACATGAAATATTACATTATGTAAGTAGCGTTCTTCATCTCTCCATGCACCCATCTAAGCTGTGTTCAGATTCTCGTTAAAACTCAAACCTCCTCAGTGCTAACCTGAGAAGTTCTGAGTGGATCCTCTCTGGACAGACCCACTCACCCAGTTTCATCAAAACTGAGTCCATTTTTCCCACAAGAGATAACTAGTACATTGCAAGCTCACACTCTTAGGGCTAGAGCCACACAAGGCCATTAGTAAATGTTGACCAGATAGCCAAAAAAAAGAAACTTATAAATGTTAGGAATAGCCAAGACCAAAGCAGCACAGAAAGCCTGCTGGTACTGAGAAGAAGCACTTCTTTGGCATTTCTTGGTATATTTAATCAGAATATTTGTATTACTACAACACAGCTGACTTCATGCCAGTAGGTGAGCAAGGTGATCAAGTAGGGCATTCACCCTGATCTTAATTTTCCTAGGTATATGAAACCCAGGTTATTCAAAGCTAAAAATTCAAGCAGTTCAGCTTGTGCAGGGGAAGCACCGTAGAAACTAAAACACAAGGCAAGCTGTCTTCTACCTAAGGATCTTTATTTTGACCAAAATCTCCTAAAGCTAGAGCTTATGAGTTCATTTTTGTGATTCTGATTTGTCGTTACACACATGCTTCATTTGCTTATTAATGCAAACATTTGAGCTGTTTGCATTTATCTTCTGAGAAACACAACTGAAATTATTAAGGGTAATCTTAATTTTTAAGCAAACATTGTCCAATTATAAGGGACAAATCCTTCAAAATGCCTTTTGCTGAATCTGTTTTCTAAAAATGTTTTCTTCTAAAATTTTCCTAAAATTTCCCTGTGTTGACCTATGGCATAATTTTTTAAATTAAAAAAAATAGATCAATATAGAAGTAAAGTAAACATAACATATGTATGAGGTTGAAAGGTGGTCAAAGGGATAAGATTTTAAATGCAAACAGAATTATAATTAATTGCTAAGGTGCTTTTGGGAAAAATCATACACTTGACCCAAGCTGAAGGCTGAAATATTAATCTGTTTCTGTGACAGAGATCAAGCTTCATAGTCGCTTTTTATCCTCCTCATAATAGAAGCAACAGTTGTAAACCATAATGTTATAGTTCAAACAATGCCCCCCCTAAGACTTCAAATTTATTATAGCATTCATCTCCAAGACAAAAGACCTGGTACAGGAAAAAAGCTCTTTTTAGCAAAAAGCATGGTTGTTATTTATGGCTCAGATGCAAAGAATGAGTTTGGGGAATTTATCAGAGATGAAGGTATGAAATGTTTTAGCTTGTTCTTCTCTCTCTAATCCATAAACCATTTTCTCAGCCACCCAAGTGAATTCTAATGGAACAGGAGTGATGAAATAATATTTTCCTAGCCCTTTAACACTTTGCCTACTGTGTGCATTGTGTGACTTGTTCAGGGAAAACACAGGAGCTTACAGTTACAAATCTTTTAAATCAGAAAGTAAAATGATCTTGTTAATAAATTATGTAAAACGGCCTTGTGGGAAGATTCAACATACCACCGAGTGCTTGTGCCCAGTATCAAACCATATTCACTTGCAGCCATTCTTACAAAGGACTTTTTTTTATTAATCTTTCATTTGATAGCAAAGTGAATTTCCTGTGGATGCCTTGGAGTTATCCAGTCAGCCCATAACTATCTAATTTGCTCTGGGTAGCAGGAAGGAGAACAAAGGTTACTGAGGAGCTCCTTAGTTTGCTGAAAAGAAATTGAAAAAAACAAAAGATGCAGTATGAGACCGTGAGGCTGTTATATTCTCTAAGATGCAACCAGTGCCTTACCTGGTTAGATTTTTTGGCAAGCAGTACTGCTGTGACAGAGATGTTGAAGACTGCTGCCCTCACCTCCCAATTGCCATGCTACCCTGTTTTGCATGTTTCTTTACAGATAAAACTTATTCCTTCCTCCCTCTCAGCTGGAGCTGAATCTGATGGCTTTGCAAGTCCCTGATCACCACCAGTGCCATCCCGGATGCTCCTTACACACAGGATTCAAGGAAGAGTATCTGTTTGTCCAAAGCTACAGTGACCCCATACTGGACATCTCTAAAGCTTCACTGTTGTAATAAATTCATTTTGGTTTACTCCTCTTGAATATTTAAGTCTAAATTCTGGAGGTGTAGTCTCAGGTGGCTCAGATGTTTCAGCTGCACACCTTGAACCTAAGGTCCCAAGAAAGACCTGAAGGTTAAGGTTTCCTACAGAATACATGAAGTACAAATAGCAGCTTGACTTCAGGATTCCCTTAGTACTTGACAAAAGAGTTAAACTATTTTTTTAACCATATATATAGACACAGAAGTTGGGGGCCAGAGCACAAGGGCATGTGTCACTTCATCTATGGAACAATAGACAGGAATAGACCGAGTTCAACAAGACGTTGATTGGAAGCAATGTCTGCCATTAGCCATTATTTAATTGTTATGCTGGTAAAATTTCAACAGATCTAGCCTGCTGTTCCTTTAAACCTCTTTCCGTATTACCCATCTTCTACAACATCTACAGCAAACGACATATTATTCTTCTGTGACACATCAACTCCTCCATTTAATAATATATGTCTAATTATATTGCCAGGTCTTATCCTGGTGAAGTCAACTGGAGAGTTGCCAATGACTTTCCTGAATATAGAAACATATATATACATACAATGAAAGAAGATAAGGCAAATGCATACTTTACGGATAAATTCTTTCTCCTTTAGCTCATTTTACACCATATTTCAAAGGAAATATACATTGACTTCAAAACAATGAAATCAAGATATTCATAAAAACAAGAAACTGCAGAGTTGCCAGAAGGACCAAAAAAACTACTATTTAACAGAAAATGTGAGCAGGAAAGAGATAACACATCATCAATCGCCCCACTTCCTTCTTTCCTTCTTTCTTTCTCTCTTTCTCTCTTCTCTCTTCTCTCTTTCTTTCTCTCTCCCTTTATTTCTCTCTTTATTTCTTTCTTTTTCTTTCTTTCTTGGCTTGAGATATTCATTTGTACACTTCCATTTGTACACATGATAATCAAGTTCTGACTCTCTTTAGCTTTGCCATGACTCTCATTTATAAAAATATTTTCCCCTTTCTTCCTGTGTGAAGGACTCAACTATAGGAAAATTGCATAATTGCACATCTCCTCTTACCCTTCTATTTTTTTTTTTTTTAATAAATGCAATATTATCAATTCTAAGTTCACACTCCAAGCTGCAACAACACGCAAGAGAAAGAAGTCATCCATTCTTAAAGCATAAACTGCACACCCACTCTGCTGCGGATTTGCGCTTCCTTTTTTCCATTTCCCATCTAAGAAATGTAATCTAAAGAAAGCCATCACTTTTACAATCATCAAAGGCCAATCCCTTCCCTCCAACTTACTCTTTGTATTGCTCTTCTCAGAAGTGGGCTGGGGGTTGAAGGAAGAAGAAGGAGGGGGAAGGTGGAAGAGGGAGGAAAGATATTTTAACCTGGGTCAACTACTAATCTGATTCACAGCACAACCCCACAAACAGTGGTACCACATAAAATTGAACAAACAGCAAAGGAACGAGAGTGGTGCAGGCTGGCCACCACTCTTGGAAGTGTGCGTGGAATTGCTGTCCAGTCCCACTGGCCCAGATGGATGCATACAGTCTTCCTCATGAGACTGGGACCTATTTGGTGTGACTCTGCAATGGAGGACAAGGCTTGCTACATCTCTGTTGTAAAAGCAGGTTGGCCACTCTCTTCACATCTATTCATGCCAGTAACCCACAAAGCAGAATGCCTTCCTGATTTTTTGCAGGCTGTTTTCCTCTTCTGAAGAAGACGTAATGACAGCATAACCCCATCTTCAGCAGCAGAAGAAAAGGTTTTAGTAACACAACATTTTTCTTTTAATAAATCATTTTTAATGACTTCCAATAAATCATCTTGTAATCACATTCCTTTACCACTTAAGCCAGTCAAAGTATACCTCTTACAGTTAAAATATTAATGTATTCACATTCCATGTAAAATTATAAAAGCTCATAGAGACAGAAACTAACTGGAGAGAAATCAGCTTAATTCATTTGAGAAAGCAAAGATTATACTATAAGTTTTTAAAGTTTTTCTAACAGTTAGTAGTCTGTAATTGCCATTTGTATTTCAGACACCATTTATGATCAGAATTTCACTATTCCATATGCACATATACATGCTCCCTGGACACGTGCATTTTCACATACATACAAAAACATAATATACATAAACCATACTGTTTTGTCAGTTTAGTAACATTCCAAGCACTTCTGAAGAAGCAGATTATGCAAAAGACCCGGTGAAATGAGGCATTTAACACTGCAACTTTCCATCACATATTCTGCATTCCCAATGTCCTGCAGGAATTCTGAAGGTTTTGATGCCTTTTTTTTTTTTTCCTCTAGTTTCATCCCGGTGATTTCTGAACTACAATTTACATCTGCATTGCACTACTTTGCCCTGACACAGAAATGAAAGTTAATTAGTTTCTATGACAACCTGATGCATGAAAGGACCACAGGTTCTTTCACATTTGTAAATACATTCCAACTTAGTATTCAGGGTGCACTGTGTATGAGCCTTAAGTACAAATAGCATGAGTTTGTTTTTGGTAAGGCAGAAAAAAGGACTTAAGTCAGATGACGTGATTCATCAGAGCATACATTTGTCAATGAACAGATGAGTCCCAAATTATTTCCCTCGTCTTTAAAGAAGTCTCCAAACTTCCATTAGAAAAGAGTATTTAGATGTGAACTGTCATTCCCTCTAAAAGGTTTGTCAGAAACTAAACCTAAACCAGATGCATTTTTAACTTAGTCTTGCAGCACAGAAGCAAGCATTTTTATTGTTGTAAAAATACATACCTTTAAAAGTATTCCAAGGTATGCAGTATTACTCACATCCAAAAGTCAATGTGAATAATGAGTTTAAAGCAAGTCTTTGAGCTAACACTGTGCTTTGACTCCCACAATCACCTATGCTAGTTTTTTTTTTCTTCATAACAGGCCCCCAAAATAAACCCCAAAAGAGCATGTATTTCTAAACCTTCCTTCCTTTTTAAAAGTGCCATCAGGAAATTTAACTGTGGAGGTGTCATGCTTTTATTTACCCATTCACCACAACAGACAGTTGTTCCTTATCATACTGAACACCCAAGAGAGACCCTTGAGCATCAGAACCTCGCCATGACTGTAGCCGGGCCTCCTGCTCCCCAAGGGGAACTGGAGGAGGAGGACTAACACTTCTCACATGAAGGCTGCCCTGCAACATCTCACCAAGACAATCCACCCTGTCTTTTCTGTGGGAGCAAGAGGATGCCAGCCTGAGAAGAGCCAGATGAAGAGCCAAGCCAGGGCAAGTCTGCCAAGAGACTATATGTACAAGACCCACAGACGTGATTTCCCAAGCATCAGCTCCCCATAAACTGCATGGACATGCCAGTTGTGGTAACTCTTGGAACAAATTGTATAGTCACAGGTTTTCTTCTAGCAAGAAGAAAACATTGGGAAGATGTGTAAATATTACAACTATTCTTTCCCCAAGGAAACCAAGACCATAACCATTCCCAGGTACAAACATGGGTCACGTAAATTAAGTCGGTTGGGGAGAGGCAAATCACAACCTGGAGATATTCAGAACAAGATAAGAAAGTCTTCACACTTCAGTGTCAGATAATCTGCCCCATATCACCCATATCATCACAAAGCAGCTGTATTATTTTTTGTTGCAGTAGTTACAAACATTTTCTAAACAATATGAGTAGTATGCAATTGAAGTCACACACACAAGTACATTGACCAAAACAGGTTTTTTATTCTATAACCAAAGAAGCAAAGAGAGAATGATGAGTAAAACATTGCTACTATTCCCTGACATCTTTCAAAATGAGAAATCTACAGAGCAAGCTAGAGCTGAAACACAAATGTAGATATTCCTCCCTCTTGACACCCAGAAAGAATCTCACTGAATAATTTCCCAGTAAGATGCTGGCGCAAATATTCCACCTAATGACAGGCTCAAGTGCTGACCCTGTGAGTTGCTCATTGAGTGGACCCCTGCATTTCTAAAGACTTCCAAGACTCCTTCTTGCACAACTGAAACCTAATTATCAACATTTTCTTAAGATATTTTCTTCCACCTTAGCTCTAAAGGTTATAAAACACATGGTTCCTGGATTCCAATCAGAAACCCAGAAATCTATAAGCAATGTGTGATTCAGATGCCCTTCAGTGCATGAGAATGCATTTTAGTACAGCTCTAAAATCCTAAATCACTCCATATTATTTATCTCCAAACTTCCCTCTACTTTAAATGTCATGGTGTCAGGCTAAGTAATAAAAAGTTTAAAAGCTAATAACTGAACTCAACCAGTAACATCTGAACACTGTATTTAAGGCTGAAAATACTTATGGGATATTTGTATTTTCAGATTAAAGAATAATTATTTTTCTTCTTTATTTTTTTGCCAATAAATCAGAATTTAGACTTGTCTGTAGTCACAATGAAAATGTGACTATGCAATCTCCAGTACATACAGATGCAGCTCTAAGCTAATCATAAAAAATAGTATTTCAGATGATCACACATTTTTTGAGCTTCATCTGCTCTTTTAGAGATTTTTCTTAACTATAAATTGAGCGCTGGAATTTCATTTGCTTTTCACACTAAATTGCCTCCAAGATTTTATATTCATTAAAATAAATGCCACAAGTTGTATTTTAGATTGTGGAACTTTATCCTCATAAAACAGCATATTACAGCTAAATCCTCACATACAGGTAAAGTATAAAGACAAATATGCATTATGCTAGGAGATCAAGTACTTTTCCTAACATCAGAAAATAAGTGGCCCCTTTTACCTTAAAAAGTTAATATGAAAATTCTTCACCTCTCTAAAATAACAAAACCCACTTAAATGCTAGCAAGTCATGTCTGACATTTGTAAAAAAACAGGAATAATCTGCTGTCAGCAAAATGTCCGAGTGCCTCTGTCACTCCTCTCAAACATGAACCTTTCCTTGACTACAAGGGTTTTGCTGTTACACTCCGCTCATTAGAATGGAATTTGTGTTAACTTCCATGTACCACGACTTACTAATAGGATTGCTAGCAATTATTATACTGAAATGAAATCAGCACAAACTATTAGATCTGTTTAAACAAGTTAAAAATAAACCTTGATTAAATGTTCTTTTTAAAGAAACTGCTCATTAGGGCTGCAGGGCCTTCCGATAAATTGGTGTTTCATTAACATCAAAGCATGAATCAAGTTTAAACTCACTTACCAAACAAGTTATACGTAAAAAACAGCTTTAAAAAATAACCTGGATTACAACCATCACATAAGATAGTAACTAAATGGGCTCCTTTTATTTACAGAGGTTCAGAGATTTCAAAAGAGAAAATGCTTTCCATGAGGCAGGAGGGAAAGGATATAGAGCAGAACTGTTGGTATCCACAGGCACCAGATTTGTTCCTTGAGCTGGGATGCACACTGCAGTTTGCTAGTATGGAGCCAGAAAGGCACTGTGGGTACTGAACTTGCAAAAGAGGACAAAAGCACACTGTTTACCTCCAGTGTGCTTACCTATAAAGAGGAAAAAACAATTAAAAATCAAAAAGAAAATGGAGCTGGAACTTGAATACGGCTTAGGCAAGCCATGCGTATTTGCTTGAATATTTTCTGTGTTCTGTTTCTAAACCTATTGTGTGTCCTGTAGGCTGAGAATACAGATCCTATGTGAAATAAGTCCAATGAAAGGATGGAGGTTAAAAGTGACAAAAGCTTGCAAAGCTGCCTGAGAGGAAAATCTTGTTTTCCCAAGCATGCTGCAATGTTGCAGTTTATCCTAAGAACCCAGACTTGACAATTTTATCACATGTATTTAAAAAATAGTCTAATTAACAATTCTTCTGCCATCCCTCTTTAATGTGAAGAAAGACTTTACATGTTTTTTGAAAAGGCAGTGCTGAACTGGGCAGCTTCTCAATATAAAACACTGTCTTGCAGTTGTAAGAATTATTAAAAGAAGTGGATTAACAGTAACTCAGTATAAACAAATGTACTCATTACATTATACCAAGCAGTACAAATATTTTGAAAAGCATTTGTAAAATGGCTTTCTGATATCACTACCGTAACAGATCGTGTAGTAATTTTAACTTAGTCTGTCCCTTTCTGCTTCTATCTTATAAAACCTACTGTTACCTTCCCTGCCCCAGTATAGCAAAAATGTTCTGGTTTAAAAAGGAAAAACCTCCCAGTTTAAGTAATTAATATTTCTTAATTAAATTCACCAACCCATAGACAATGAATTCTTTATAAAACTGTGAGCTTGCCTAAAGCAACAAAGTCACACTTTTGTTAAAGCATTTTTAGTGTGTATTTTGCACAATTTTTTAAAGTTTAACCTCTGTGGATCAATGTGCTTCCTTAAAAGACTTTAATAAATTAAAGTGCAGAGAGCTTTTTTTCACCAGGCAGAAAAAGCTGATGAGACAGGTTTAGTTTAATCTCAGGCAATAGAAGTCATTAACCATTCTCTCAGGGATTAAAATATAGCTTGCCCTTTTCTTCTCTCACTTATCATTAGCATCACTTTAATCTCCCAGCGTTTCACACTGCTATTTTAATCATTACTTACTGCCTTTTGACAAGTGCAGAACATGCTTTTTCTCATTGAGGCAATATCCTGGTTTTAGCTGACAAATGTAGGACATAATGTAAAAATATCAAAGTGACATCTCTTAAACACACCTTCATCATAAAAATCTCTAAAGTTACAATATTCCTTTGTCTAATGTTTCTATTGAAATTATCATTTGAAAGGTTTCTCTCTTCCACAGAGGCAAAAGTTTGCTCTAAATAACAAAACAAATAATTTCAGTAAACGGATACAGAGAGTACAAACATTTCAGGTTTTTTAAAAATATACTGCTTAACATTTTTGTATACCGCAGCTACATGATCATATATTTGCAAGTATTTCTTGTAGAAAGAAAGAGTCTTCTAACATCACCAGGCAGAACTCAAATACATCATTCGAAATGCTGACCTGCATTATTTGATATTTTTATTGTTCACTAGCCTTGAAAAAAATAAAGCAAATATCTTTCTCTGTCACTTAGGTATTTGTGACTTACTTGCTCCCAAGATGAATTTAAGAGGGGGGAGGTGTTGAAGCTAATGTCATATATAATACTGTTTGAAGCAAAAGCATTATAAAAAGCTTTCACTTTTATCGAATATTTTACTTGAACCTCCACAGCCACATTTTAAACGCTATAATCCTTTCGTTTTGGGAAAACCCTACAAAGTTTATTCACAGCTCTACAACTTTTAGTCCAATTTAACACTAAATGTATTATGCAGGGTACAACGTGTGGTCAAACGATCCATATTACAAACAAAATCCCATGGGATTCATAAAGTTATTAAAGTTTCCTGTCATCCTTAGCTTTAAGTAAATGAATAATTAAAATATTTAAAACACTTTCTTTGAAAGTCTATTTTGATTCAAAAGGAAAAACTAACAAAAATAAATTGGTTATGATAGAACTGAAGAAATTATTTTACTTAGTACTAACACAGTTCCTAATGTTTGGCCCCAAGGTCTTTAATCTAGTCCATCTGTAATGATCTCATAGTACTTTCAACCATTATTTAACTGTTAGAAGAAAAAAAACTATGTTGCACTATATGTTTCAACAATAAAATCCCTTCTTAAGCTTCACAAAGCAGAACAATTCATTATTTGATCTCTTTCCAGGTTCAAAGTCTGTCTTATTGCAATACTTCAAAGAAATATGTAATCAAAGACAAACAGCTGTGAAAACAATCTTTTATTACTTTATTATCATCTAGCATATATCTTTAGGGTAAACCAATGAAAATGCTATACAAATAAAACAAATATTTCTTTCAAATGTCTCCTTAACTATAAATAGACATATAGTTATAATCATTTCAAGGTAGGGCCCGGTCCTAGAAGGTGCAACTACAACTCCCACCCTGGTATTTCACAAGAGCATGTCTTTCACTAATTAGATCTTGATTCTGCAAAAAGCCAAGCATGCAAGCAATTTCATATTTATGAACTGATTTATATCTTTCAGTTGCAATGTTAATAGGAGTACTTTTTAGCCTGCGAATTGTATTTATAGCTGTGCAGTCATACTTTAATTTCCCATACTGTATATTACATTACTCAGAACAATATTCAGGTTGTCAAATCAAGTATTTTGAAACTGAGAAATCTGTTGTAATCTGAATTTTGCCTCCTTTTACATGTTATATTATGTAATAGTTATTTAGTTAAGTGATCACATGGTGGTTTTTCTAAAGTCTTTATGTTTTAGCCCATGCTCTGGATAGACTGTATTAGGGAAGTGGGCAGTTATTCAGTAATTTTGTATGCACCATCCAGCCAGTGGACTATACACTGTCCACAGTTTATCAAAAAAGACATATAGAAATAGTTGGCTTCCTATGCTCTTTTTTTTTTTTTTTGATATTCATTATAAACCTCACAGATTATAACTGAAACAAGAAGATTCTTTTCTTAATATATACCTATACATAATTTTTCACATATAGCATGAAATAATCATAATTAATCCAGCACAGGGAGAATCAGCGAGAAAGATGACACCAGGATTCAGGAACTTTCACCTTCCCCATGTGCACATTCCTCTCCTACGCTAACAAACATGCTGAGCAGCCACTACTTCCATTCATTTCAATGGCTGTAAGGAGAGTAACAACTGCTACAAGTAAGAGCCCACATATCTCAAGCTGAGCACCCTGAAAATGAATTATATGCAGTTAGTGGCCATCTGCCAAATGTTTTAATTGAGTTGCTCGGCATCACACAGACAGCCTGTGACAGAAACAGGGACAAAATTGGGTTTGCCAGAGTGTCTTTCTCTTGAATCAATCACAAAAAGCATCCTCTCTCTTTTTGCAGCCCTTGATTTGTTCCAGTTCTTGCAGAAAATAAGCCAAAGTTCCTATAAACAACCATCCTGTGCACCAAAATAAACAGGGATGCTAAATAAAAAATAGCATAGGATATACTAAATAAAAACTTATTCTAATAATGGCAACAACTTAGTGCAAATGCTTCATGGCCATTTAAAGTTGGGTGTTCAGGACTTCTCAGGACTTGGCTTTGTAATATAAATATATAAATACATATACATATACTCCAATCTTGCTTCGCAGTACGACAGATTTAATTGATTATTTAGTCTTAAGCATTGCATAAAATATTAAGTTATTGAACATCAGCTTCAAATAAGCTGCAGAAGGTTGTAGGAGCTGAAATGAGCTATTGGGGACACAAGACTGGGTCTAGTTGACCCCAGGATATGAAGAGCCTTGTTCACCCTGTTCTCCCCTATTTCCTTCCTCTGGAGGTTCTCCTCAAAGTTAGCAGAATTGGAACTCTGAATCCACGTACTTGCTTAATTTGCTATGAGGATCCTTGTCTACTTCTCTTCATTTTCCTGACCATCTACCAGCCCTATAAAATAATTTTTTTTGTCTGGCTGGCAGAATGTCATTCAGGAACACAAGCAAGGAGAGGAAAGACAGTATGTTTCAAAAGCACTTGTCTAAGCTAACCCACACCAAAAAAAAGCACTTTGTTGATTTCCCATCTTTCTTTGAACAAAAATTTCAGTTTCTGCCACAATGCGCAAAACATAGAAAGTTCTTCCAGACCAGATTTTCTTAAGGAGAGAGAATTAAGCAGTCTGTTACACATCAAATGTAGTGATAAAAATCACAACGATCTGCAAACTAAGCCACCTTATTTTCAAACAAGTTTACATTTCAGATCAGCACAGTATCACTGAGTTCTTCACAAAGAGCTTAGCTGTCTTGCCAGGAACAAAACATCAAATGCTGCTAAGCCCTAAGCATCACCACACTACAAAACATTTTTGAAAGCACTTTCCTGAAAATTGATAGTCAACATTCAAGACTAAAGAGAAGAAAATGGAAGTTATGTTCTGATCTGCCAAGACAAACATATTACAATATGAATATCTCACAAGATCCTGACTTCTCATGTTGAAACCAGTACCATCAGAGCTACCTCTGAAGCTAAAGAAATGTTATGGCAAAAAAAGATATCATTCAATAGTTACAGCCAGTATCATCTCGATCACATAATGTGATGTCTCAGCAACAAATTAACAGTTGGAGTAGAAATTTTTCTTTAACTTCCTAAGGTTATCTGACAGTCCACTCTGGAATTAACTGGTAAGGTGCACCTTAACCAATTAAGGTGGATATCCCATCAATTTTTCTTGTGTCCTACAAAATCAGCTACAGACTACCAAATTCACCTAATGCAAGTTTCCACATTTTCAGATAACAAATAAAGATTATTCAGTAAAGTCAGATGGAGAAAATACTTCTTTCAGTCATATAATCTGAACTGTAAGTCAACTTCTGTATTCTTCTTTTATGTATTTATATATGTGGGGGTCATTTTCTGATGACCAACTGCAAACTTTAAGAGGTCTAACATATGTAAAAAGTTCTGCTGCATCAGTTTGTACTAAACAGATCACACAAACGTTTCGTGAGTGGCCTAGGAAAGCAAATCACATATGTGGCCAAATGATGGACTAAAATCATTACTCTAGGTCCTTTTAGCTATGGATATTATGATTCAATGTTTAAAATACGATACTATAATTCAGCTAGAAAAGCTGTTCACATACCTATGACAAACATTCTCTCCTCAAACACTTGTAATCCACTTATACAAAAGCTGACTAGATGTTACATCCACTAGATGTTAATCCTTCAGAAAAAATATCTTGCTGGACATAGACAATCAACTCCTATTGCATATTGCTATGTGAATGTGCCATCTTTCCTTAGATAGATGCAAGATTGCAAACGAAGCAGAAAAAGGAAAGGGTTGCAAGAATTTCTTCTACAGAAAAGGAAAGACGTTGTTTTATACAGTTCAACCAACTAATCAAATCGTTGAGAGATCTGCCGCTGAATTCAATTAGAACAGAACAGTGCCTTTGGTTACATGAGTTTCTGTATACATAAATTTTATAAGCGGGTAGACTGACTCAGCAGAAACAAACAGATGATATCAGCAAAGGTAGTCTTCAAAGGTTAACACTTAAAACAAGAATCAAAATAAGGTAGCACAAGTTAAAAAAGAGCAATAGACATTTGCCCTCAGTCTCAGTTCCACCCACCTTTATGAGAAGCAGTGTCAAGTCACGTCTTTTTTCTCTTCTTACCAAATTATAGCCCTTCCAACAAGTAATTATGTAAAGGTAGAGTGAAACTGAGATTGGGTTAGTCACTTGCTTACGAGTAAACAGGCAATAGTTACTGACTTAAGACATTACTATTTTAATTATTATTATAAGCACACTCTTATCAGATATCCATATTCACCCAACTGTTCAGGGATTTTCTTGTAGAACTGGGATAGAAAATATTTTCATTTCTTTAGTGTTGCGTGGCTTATAAAGCCACAGATGAGGTTTCCAGATCTCCAATGCTCAAAGTACATGCTCAGCGTTCCACCAGACCTTAATTTTAAAGCTATGCTTAAGTGCTGAGCTGCTTATGAAAGCTACCTTGTCTTCAGTTTTAGGTGCTTTCTAAAATATTATCTCTTTCTATATGAATGCTTCAGTTAATCTGGGGCATAGTTGCTTTCACTCACAGTAATGAACCTGAAGACTCATCTATATTTAAGAAAATAATAAAGAAACACAGAAGCTGTAAAATGTCTTAACACACTATCAGAGTTCTCGCTGGTATATAGGCAGCTTCCTATATAAGAACTGTCCATGCCAGCATTGCAAACCTGCGGTTGACCATCTTTTTGATCCCAATACTGCTATACTAGTTAATAATTTCTTATCTATAATACTATAATAAAATTAAACTTGATGCCCATCTAAATGGAATAGCAGAAAAACAACTGAATCCAAGTGCCAACAAAGCAAATATGTCCTTCTGGGATAGGTTTGCTGAGAGCACCTTTCCATATGGAAATAGAACAAAAGGTATTTCAAGTATAGTTCAGATTTTTACGTCTGGGAATGGGCTCTTAGCAAAGAAAAAGAGGGAATTCACCAGCACAGCAGAAAGGGAAGAGACATCTCGACTCTGATTAGGTGTAATTTGTATCTGATGAATAAAGAACCATCTGACCCACACATTGAGTGTTTGTCAATGCAATAGAAAAATTATACCTTTCACATTTTTTTTTCTTTAAAAAAATAAAATAGTTAATGCAAATGCATGTGATTCATCTGAGATACAGGATTCCTTTTATGTAGTACATTTCTTAATACCTACATATGGTACATTTTTGGGAACTTATAAACCTTAACAATGCCTACAAAGGACATTGACTCTAACAAAAAACTGATATTAATTTCTATGTTTCTATTTCAAAATGAATTAACTAGAAGAAAGATCATCAAGCTGTTTGTTGTCTTCCAAAAGAATAAAGGAACGTTTCTTTAATTTCAATATCATTAAGAAATGCTTCATACAACAAAAAATTATTTTCCTTCAGTCAGACTGAACTTAAGACTTGGAAAAGTATGTTGAGAAGACAAAAGGATCTACATAATAAGCTATTTGTATGAACAGCTAACCAAAGATTTAAAGCCTCAGTGAAAACGTTTAGAATCTTCAAAATCTAAGAGTTTTTTACACATTCACTGAGGTTCGGGATAAATGACTGGTATACTGGTCATATTGATAAAAGCATGATGTGATGGGGGCAGAAGGTTATTGAAGAACTAGATGAACTACATGAGATCCAAGAGAACTGAGAGGAGAAAGACCTAACTATGTAATATTTCTATTTAGCAATGGCTGGGATTACTAAATAAGGAGAAAAAAATTTTCCCCTAATGTAACAGAAAGTTAAATTACTGGTCTCACAATACATTCTAGAAACATAGCAGACCACAGAATATAGACTATAAATATAGACTATAGAATACACTATTTCAGATCTATCCCAATACTTTTTCAGCTGACAGAAAAGACAGCTGTCTTAAGGATCCTCTGAAGGCTACATAAAAAACACGAGTCATCACAATGTGTGTCAATATTTGCACTGTGATCTTTATAAAAACAGATATCTACATGAAGAAAAACATGTTTATCCACCCTTTGAGTGGGATAGTGAAGTGTGATTATTCTGCCCCTTCCCAAACCACTTCTGAAGCTGGATTCTTCTGGGATTCTTCTAGGATTCTTCTAGGTATCCCTGTTCTGAGATGCCTTTAACATGCCCCTCTGCATGACAACAGACATGCCAAATCACAGGAAAAACTTACTTTCTCCTTGGAAAAATTTAAGTAAACAGATAGATTTTGTAATGTACCCAACATATTCTGTGAAACTAATCACAAAAGTGAACTCCAGAGTTTGGCCCTTCTTAC
This sequence comes from Dendrocincla tyrannina, assembly GCA_035047865.1. Taxonomy (NCBI): domain Eukaryota; kingdom Metazoa; phylum Chordata; class Aves; order Passeriformes; family Dendrocolaptidae; genus Dendrocincla; species Dendrocincla tyrannina. Next base: position 66,289,964 of record JAWWMP010000001.1, read on the forward strand.
CGCCCCTCTCAGAATCCTTTCAACAGCCTCAAGCTCACACCCAAGAGCTGTTTATCAAAAGCATCCTGGTGATCCCTACTGTCAAGATGTACAGTAAGTGAGATAATTCTTTAAGATAAATTGTGTTTAAGAATTAAAACATCTTGGAAAAGCAAACAGACAAACCCATCAGCCCATCAGTGAAAAGTACAAAGCAAAGTGTGCCATCTGTACAACATCAGAAACGTCATTAGCAAGCAGGGATATTTTGGGCTACCCAATATCCAAATTTGCTGTCTAAAATCTGAATAGGTTTTTACTCAAAAGTCTTGATGATTTGTTGTTAAGTGCAGAATAACCAGGATTAAAAATATAAGTACTTATTTTAATCATTCCATGATTTAAGTTCTGCAGACTCTAATTGCAAGGGAATGAGGACATGGACATGCAAGGCAAAAGCTACTTCCATATAAAAAGGTTTTACAGCTGAACACTAATGGAAAAAAAAATAACCTCCTAGCTATGACATCGTTGTTTCACCATTAGCAACCACACAGATCAATGAAAAACACGCCAAAAATTCAGGGGGAAAAAAAAGATGAGACTTTTTCCCCCTGTCATAGGATGATTTTTTTTTGCCTTCCAAAATATGGAATTTTTAAGTGGGACATGAATTCACAGATCAAAGTGCAAAAATCACCAAGCTGTCATAGACACATGCAGGCGTAAGAGTACTAAAAATATACGAGCTTGCTTGAATATTATCATGCTTCCATCCAGTAGCATGTTCACACAACTACACAGCCCTTAATTCTTCACATTATTTCCAGCTATTCTAGAGAGCCCTGTCCAGTGCTCAGTGCAGCACAGCACACACTGTGTGAGGAAATATTCAGCGCAAATCAGTCTTAACTGCAATTTAAAATCTGTTGCAAGGTCTCTCCTTACTTTATCAAAAGTTCTGTCACAACCATGCAAGGATATTAAATATTTATTTGCAACATCTGAAATCTCAAAGATTTTCCCAGTATAAATGAAATAGAATTTAAAAATGAATTGGGGACTTTTGCTTTGTTTTAACTCCAGTTAAGGGTTATAAAATATGCATTAGAATGGGCTGGCACAGATTAAGAGAACACAAAGCATTTATAATTTTCTGTTTACCACTTTTCCCAAGAAGTCTAATTTATTTGCCCTAGGGAATTATACTTTCCATAATATTTAACATTCTGAATATGATGTGATTTCTATAAAGTAGGTCATACAAAACTTGTAGAGGAGTCTCAGAGGGTGGGGAGGAAGGTTAAGCAAGCCTATTGTTTGTTGTGTTTACCACACATGGTAAACTGACAATACTTACACACTTTTTTTTTTTTTACTCTCTCTCTCTCTTTTTTTTTTTTTCTTTTTTTTTTTAATCTGAGTCTTTTCTTCTTGGACCAAGGAATTTTCGCCGTCACAGAGTAATAGAGCTTGAAAACTCCAGCATCAGCAGGGAAGGCAGGCACTCCTTAGCCAGCCGCTGTGTGAGAGAGAAAATGCAATTAAGGCTCCCACCAGGGACAGAGAACTAAACAAAACCTGCGTCTTCACACAAGAGCCTTTTTCTTCAATGTGAAGTACAAGGCCTCAAATCTTGTTGGTGAGATGCTAGCATTTAGGACAACACACTTTCAGATTTTCTCACAGCGGATCAAAGTAAATAATGCAAGGGCAGCAAACAAAAGGGAAAACTCCAGTGCGCTTACATTAAAAAGAGATTACAGGGGGTTTACAAGTGATTGAAGGAATAGATGGCATTTTCAGAAACATATAACTAAGATCCTTAAGTACAGCTAGCACAGCGATCTGAGTAGTGCACTGACATTTTAGCAAGCGAGACATGCAAGCAAGTTATGTGTTCAAATACACAATGCAAAAAATATGATAATTGCTATCACGCATTTAACGTGAATCAAACTACTCCTTATCTCGCTGAAGTCAGGGAAAGTTTAACTACTATCTCAAGAATTTTTGGCGTCCTTTCAGTCCACACCTTTAATTTTTCTTCACTCCTGTCCTCATTTAAATAAACACATGTTAATGACATGGCTAATTAGGATGGTTTCAAGGTGTGCATGGAAAAAACACACTTTTCATTGTATCCATTCCCTGTGCAGGCCAGCATGATCCTCTGTTAATTCCATCTTCTGTTTCCGTTTAAGACACCAATCACTCAGGAAAGTAGTAGCCTGTCTTTACATCTAGTCATCAATGTTAACAATTCTTTTGTATCTCAAAACGAGCACATATTGCCCATCCTCAAACCTTTGAGGCTTTCCTATCTGTCTTGACACAGAACTCAGGAAAGCAGTGACAAATACATAGCATTGCTTGATGGTTTTTAAGAGGCTCTCCGTGACAAACATCGTCATTGTCTTATTCATTTTGCTGGAACACAGATGTATTAACCATGACTGAATGTGACCTGGAAAAAGAAAACTTGCATGTTGAGAAATAAAAGGAAGATGAAGTTTCAGTGAAAGTAGTGAAGTGAATTAAATGCACTTCAAGTAAGGCAAAAAAAAGAACTTTGGTAAAAGAAAAGGTCTTGTTCTGATGAGAAAACTTGGGAGATATTTGTTGCCCATAACACACAGACATTCTTTGCTTAGTTCTGACTCCATTAGAAACTTGAAGCTGTGGATAAATGCACTCAGTGAGAGTTGTGTGCTTGATGTAATATTGTACCTATTTTCAGAAATTTTATTTTACTCCATTAAGTTCTCTGTCTGCATTCCCTTTCAACTCAATGAATTGGCACCTCTGGATGATGATTTATCTCTACCCAGACAGGCAGCTTCCACTAGATGCTTTAGGGCAGAATCCATGAGAATCCAAAGCATTTGGTCCAAGTCAGTCATCTAAGCTTCATCTGCAGTCAACAAAGAGAGAGGAGGAGAGGGAGGAGACAGAGACAAGCACCCCCAGAGAGCAATGCATCACAACTGTCTTACAACACCCTCTGAAAGTGTCTCTCTCCATTAAAGACAAAGTCCATGACCTCAGAGAATCCATATGAGTAGCTGAGACTAGCTGACTAATTTCTAGATTACAAAAGTTGGAGAGATAAATCCCACTATCAGACTATTCTGGGTGATAATGAGCACAGTAACTCTCACAAGAACTGCATTGTTATGGGCTCTATCCATATCTGCTGCCTATTTGGCAGAAACTAGAAGATAACATAGTTTTGGACACAAATCAGGTTCCATATAGATGTTTTCCAATGTCAATGGAAAGTAAACCGTTGAATCAAATGATTCTTTCCTCTTACCAGTCTTATTCTCAAAATGCCCCATTTTTTCCAGTTACACTCCTGGTACAGCAGAATATGCCAAATTCCAATCGTTTTTGTTTCCTAGCAGTCTCCTTATTTTCTACTACTTGTAATAATTTGACTTTCTATCAAATAAAAAGTACATTGTGTTTAAAAAACCCACTGGTAATACCAAAGGAGGAGAGGAAAAAAAAAGCCAGACAATATTGTGTTCTATATCATATCTCTCGTTATCTAAGTAGCAATAATAACGCTATCTTTTAATGTTGATAAAACAAATACTGGAGCTGTTACTTTGGAAAAAATACTTAAGTAAATGTATGTCTTATCTGCCGAAAGACTTGTAAGATCTGTAGGGCTTCATTTGGCTTCCTGTGAAAGCCTTTTAAGATAGAAAATACTTCAGGACTGACCTTTCAATATATAGTTAATTTCCATTCTGTTTACATGAACATACACACAACTGAAACAAACCAGTTATGACCTAAATCATGGCAAATCAGCTATTATTATGAAAAAAACTGCATTACATAAAAACCAAAGTAAACCTGTCTTATATCCATACATAAAAACTGCATATCCTCTGCAACTTTCTCCCAGAAAAACAGCAGCAACATCTCCTGAATGAAAAATTTGTCCAGTAACCATTACAGAGGAAAAGCATGTTTATTCTTAGCCTATAATAGTGTCCCCTACATCTCCTCTGATGAGCTGGTGCTGCTACTGAGTACTATTTCAAAACACACTCAAATATTGATTTTAAACATTTCACTCCAGTTAGGTAAAAGCCTACTAAGTAAAGTTAATTTTCAAGGAATTAGCTAGTGCTGGAAAATGCAAGTAAATCACACTAATTTCCATTTAATGGCACTAATGAAACAAGATAAATATTGCATACGACTTATTACAATTTTGTTTTGAAAATCAAACAGTTCAGAAAATAATCAGTAGGCATTCAATCAGGGAGTATTTTATCATGTGTAAATACAGTGAATTAAATTCAACTCCTACTACTTTATACATTCATTGACTTTTATGTCCTTTGTATATTTTTATTCTGTTTCAAGAAGTCTGGATCTAATTTAGAAAGAAACTGAAAAACAAACTATCAAATATAAAACTAAACTAGCAAATATAAAAAGCCTATTACTCAACCACAGAAGATACTGTCAGGCTTCATTATTTAGATGAGCATTATAAGTTATTCTATTGTGTGTTCTGTTTAAAATTAGAAATACATAAATTAAAATTCTCATTGAAATTAATTTTAGGAACTGAAATAGAATTTAAAATGTAGAACTTACAGTGATGTCTGAAACTGCTATGTGTGTGATACTTAATAGATACATTCATATCACAAAGCAATTGAGATTGAGGATAAGTTGTAAATGAGAGGAATAAAAAATATTAATAATGGTAAGACTTGAATTAATTTTCAGTAGCTATGAGAATGCATTGTAATACAGGAAAGTTTTTTGTTTGTTATTAAAACAGACATTAGAATATATTATTAAATGACACTTTAACCCATTATTTGAGTTCTGCTTGACATACACTCATGCATGTATATGTGAGTGATTGCTTATGCAATAAGCCTGGGAAAAATGTAAATTGTATTTCCTCATAGCAAACTGCAACTGAATTAGACTACTGGGCAGACATAAACAATGCAATCAAATTCCTTGGCTTTTTATTGAGCTTCTACTTGACTTAGTATATATTTGAAAACAAACAACAACAAAAAAAAATTGTGTTTCTCAGGGTCTGTGACATTGCAGGCCATGAGAGATTCAATGTCAGTGCCGACATACAAATTTATTAGTCTATAAAATTTGACATTCTCTTATTTATTCACAGAAAGGACAAATAAGATATTTTTTCATACTTACCAGAAATATCTGGGAGTGTTTATATGCTGCTCCATCTGGAGGATGCAAATAGTCGAGGCTGCTTTACAATTCAGCAGGCAAAGGCCTGCTGAAGGATAACAAATGACTTCATGGTGAAACAGCTATTGAAATTCTTTCAGTACGTGATATTAAAAACAACTGAACAAACAGAGATAAGGGACAAATAGGATTTGAAACAGACCTTCTTTTTTCTTTTTTTTTTAACCAGTGTAAAAGAAAAACAAACCGAGCTCCTAGCTGAGGCTATACCTTTTACTGATTTCTGAAGGTAGTTTTATTTTGTTCTTAAGACCTTTCATAGAATGATAGTCAGTGAATGAGAGGTGCTGACCACGTTTAGTGTCCTAGATATGAAAATGGTAACAGGACACTCTGGAATCCTATAGGTGGGATAGGAAGGATAACTTTATCATTCTATAGAAAATTCTGAACATACTTTTTCCACAAGGAAAAAAAAAATTGCTCCCTATGTATATGAGATATCCAACACAGAAAATGTAGTAAACATTTATAAGCAATGAAAATTTAATTTTATTTTAAAAGCCAAAGCTGTCTGAGTCAGAAGTTTGGTTGAATGACCAATACAGGAAAACAACTGATGAAATGTGAAGATGAAGCATGACCCCGTACTTCAAAGATGGAAAAGAAGGAAGCAAGGAAAAAAAAACATTTTTAGAAACTGTGCTGTGATCTGATGGCTTAGAATTTCCATTTTTCATGGCATCATCATGTTATGCCCATTATACTACATACTGGAAAAAACCCTCAACAACAACCTCCCTAGATACATGCAATTATAAATTATTTATACCAGAAAACACTTCTAGAGGTCCTCTGGTCCAACTCTTACTTACAGCAGTGCTAGCTTACATTGGGCCATCTTAGAACAAACAATAGCTGACACAAATAGGCAGATATATAATAGAAAATTCACCACAGATTTTGGGCTATGGGTCTATGAAATGAAGATCATCTATGAAATGTAGATTGCCTATGAAATGTAACCACACTGAGCCCAGTATATTCCCAAAGCCTCCAAGAAACATCAGTAACTCAGGGGGCAGTCAGTTGCACACTGCCATGCAGGGGAGAAATTCCTCCCAGATCCATGATCATCGTAATTTTATACCCTGACGCATGGGACTGGACAGTCTGTATTTTAACAGGCTTTACTGTAAATCTTACTGTAGTCACAAAACTACTCAGATATTTTAAAAATTCTTCCACAGTATTTGACTTAGTCAAATAGTCCCCCTGCAGCAGGGAATGGGTGGCTTGAGGGAAGATGATGGACCAAATCACAGCCCTTACCCCTGTAAGGAGTTGCCATCTCAGTGATGTGACAAACCCCCTCACACTCCACAAAAACCTTCACATTCTGATCCTGCATAAGTATATTTGGTTTACACACTTCTGTACTTCTCAAGTACTACAACTTTTCTTTTGTCTTTCAGGACAATCAAACGAATCTCAAGACAAATATTCACTTATAAGTTTAAGTCTACATCACACAAGCAAGTGCAGATGCACTGGTTACAGTTACAATTTTTATTGCTTTCTTACCAGGGTTTTATTAAAATGCTGCTCTATGTGGCACATGTTCAAAAAATTATCACTGATTGGGTTAGGATTTCTCAAGACTCTATCAACACGATAGTGCAAGATAACTATTTTTACTTCGGCTTTGCACCAAAATAGGAGCATGTACAAGATTAGACACCAATCTCGATGCGATGCAAGAATTCACGCTGACAAATGAACAGTGCTTCCCAATATAAAACTTGCTTCACTTTGTCACCTTCATGCCAATGCAGTTGCATTCACCCCAAGTACAGAACAGAAACTTTGCAAAGTGAGCCTGGAGTAACAAAACTGCCTGGGCTAGACAAGACTTGGTTATCACTATACTTCTGCTCCTCCAGATATAGACACAAACTCCAACAGTACAAACAATACAACCGCATTCCACTCAATACGTTGCATAGACTTTCTGCATGATGCTTCCAAGCATAATGACTGATGTATGGAAAAGTTTGGTGTTCTGCCAGAACTGTGGTGAAATACAAGACTTAATTTTTTAATGTTCCTTTTCCTTAAAACTTTCTTCCCTATCAAAAGAAAAAAAAAAAAAAAAAAGAGAGGGATGGACAACTTAATTTAAAAAAAAAAAATCTATAAGGAAATTCTGACAGTATAAACAAATGAAATATCAGAACTTACAATCTTCAGCAAAATACAGAGAACAAGACCATTAGCTTACTCTCCTGGGCTCAAAGTGAAATAGAAAAGGAGAAAAAAAATAGACCCACATGATTTCTGTATTTTCTTAACTTGATAGGATGTAAAATACTGTTCAGATTTAAATCCACCTCTGTAAAGTATCATTTGGCATTTCAATCAGAAATCCATCAGATGTTCTATTTCAACAATCTTAAGGTTGCTACAATTCCCTCAAGAAATGATATCTCATGTTCCCCAGAGCGCAGGTATTCTAAGAAGTGGCTTGCTTAGTAAGGGGACATTCACGAAATGTTACAATTTCAACCTAATTAGAAAGAAATCTTATTAATTAGATAATCATCTAACAGGATATTAGATTTTTTTAGATGGAGGGCAAAACAGAAGCACAATAAAGCTCCATCTTTTCATGCCATTTTAAGTAACTGCTCTTTCAAATATCAGTTACCTTCTCAAATCATTGAGAGTTTAACAAGTTAATCATAGTGGAATAGGAAAGTTACCTGTTAAAACAACTCCCAGTAGCAAAGCAATCCTCCCTCATTGTTTTATGTGTTTATACATATGTATATAATACTTATAGACAGGTAATTTTATGCATGCACGAATATCTCTGAACTTAAGTTCATGAAAATGTCATTTCGCAAGGAAATGTCTGTAATTTCTAAAAGTACTCTTTCTTTTCAGAATAAAACAAAGATTTAACATACCACAGACCTTTTTTTTTTTCCAGCCAAGTGATAGACTTTTATCAAAACTACTTACTGAGCCCTATTTTACTTTACTTAACCTAGGGCCTCTTCATTTATTCTAAATGCTTGTTTCAAATCTAAAGTATAAGAGGAAAAGAATTGAAGCTTTCCTTTTTGCCATCTGCTTCCAGTAACTAATCAATGGACAGAATACACTATTCTACACATACAAGCTTCAGACCATAGAAATAATGTATTGAAATGGTTCTATATAGGAATAGTATCTACCTGTGGACTGGTTGAGATACTCTTTCTTCTACTGCCCCAGTGCAGCAGGGGGATGTATTTATTGTTTCTGTGGCTAGAACTTTATGGACTCTGATTATATTTCCCAAATAGACCAACTAATTAAAAAGTTCAAAAGCTAACTTATCTCATTCAGGGAACTTGCATATTCCCTCTGACAAAAAAAAAAATGTGAACTTATCTACTCATTTATTTACCTTCTGTAAGTTAGCATAAAGTTTATCTTCCCTTTTCTAGTTAAGAAAGGTGTCTGAACTTCCTCAGCTCTTAAAGGGTCAAAATTTATCATTTCAGTTCATCTAATAAGTAATGTTTTTGCCGAACAAAACCAATTCCCAATAAATTCTCACTGTATTTGTGTGCTATGATTTGATTTAGAGGCCTGTGGGGAGACACCATTTGGTAGCACAGGAACACAGAGGGGTAGGTGGTGCTGAGGAGAAGTAGAGCTCATGTGCCAGAAGTGTTATTGTGTCAGGTTGATTTATTGAGTGAGCTTCACTTCACCGAATGTTCCGAGATATTTATTTCCCTAAAGGCTCTGCAAAGATATGAACAGACCTGCATCCACAGATGTCATCATTGCTCATTTTACCGAGTCATGAAATTTTCTCAACTGCAATTTGTCCATCTAAAATTGCTGCAACAGAACAATGTCAATAGGAGCTTCCTACTCATACTACCTCCCTCTACTACACACTCTTGCCACATCCACCTCCTAACTTCAGAGAATTTAAAGACACAGAGCTCCTTCCCTCTAGATGTTATCAAGCACTTCCTTTTCTTAATTCACTAGGTAATGGAAATAAATAAGAAAATGCAAATAAAGGGAGTAATTAGATGCCATAAGTAATGAACTAGTAGTACACGCAGATGAAACGAAAGTACCAAGTGACAAGAAAAATGTCCTACTTAAACAAGTTAGAGTAAGAAACCCATTACCTGGAATTAACAATAGTCAACTCCTGTCATCTTGCTTGGACTTTTTGTTTTGCACTTTGTTTCTCAATAGTAGCTTTTGCGAGACGTGCGCAACCATCAGTCTCACTCTACTCATAATAGTAAAGAAGAAACAGATTACATTTGGCCCTGATTTGATTCTATTGCTGTGTGGAGAGGAAGAAATAGAATATTACTATTTACTTATATCTATATAATACTATCTATATACTTATATAGAAATGCACCATTATACATAAGTGTACTGAATGTAGATATGCTCCTATGTATTCAAAAAATCTTTAACTTTCCTAGAAATAATAAAGAACTTAAGGCATTTCAAAAACTGGAAATGTTATAAAAAGCAAATATCACAGGCACTGAAAACAAACCAGTTTGTTAATAAATTGTAATTTATAAATTATAAACATGAAGACTTTCTTAAATATATATATTAAAAAGAAAAAAAAAAAAGAAGAAAGAATTTGTATTCAACACATGAGTTTTAAGTTCTTCTTAAAACCCTAAAAAGTTCCTTTAGGGATTCAGAAGGATAGTGTCCTTTTACACAAAGTTTCAGGTGCTAGTTGGATTTAAATAATACAATATATAAACAGGATATTACAAATAACATAATCTCTTCCACTAACTTTATCCCAAATGCTTCTGCTGTGCAACAGAAGAAAATCCATTTAAATACACATGTAAAAGTGAGTGCTTGTGGTCTATGTCAGAATACACTGGTTTATTTAAATATGTTAATATTTCTCATTATGCCATTAACAATAACCTTCATCCATTTGTGAAAAACATTTTGCCAAGCATGCACATAAAAAATTAGCAAGTGAAGCAAAATCACCTTAATTTGCTTTGGACCAGCAAATAACCAACTAATTTGCAGAAATCCCTGCCAAGCACTCATATTAAATGCTTCATGCTTATTTTATGACCTCTGCTGCTCCTCTCCTTCCCAGGCCCTGAATCATATGATCATTAACATATTGCAAGGTCTGAAACTTTATTTTTTACATTCTTTAATTAATGCCTGTTTATAGAAGGCCATAGGACTTCAGATCCAGTTAATGAAACTTCGCTCCCCCAGGCCCCTGGAGCCCAATAGAGAGCCTTCTCCTCTGTTGTTTTAGTAGCTTTTTTCCAACTGTTTGTTTATACACACTTAATTGATCTCTTTAGTCCCAGAAGCATTCCAGAGACACAACCTGTTCTGAGGCAAGCTAAAGTTTTTTTTCCCTTCTTTATAAAAGCCCTGATTGCCCAAGGTTATCAGTTTTAATTTGAAAGTTGAAGATTCAGCTTTATTTACACTGTCTAAAAGACAAAATTGATATGGGCCCTGAAGTGTTCATTTTTACATTCATACGCAGCAGAGTGGATTGCAAACACATACTGTATATAATTATTTTGATGTAGAACTAAGTAATTACTAAACACTGCTATGTCTTGTTTTATTGCATTTAAAGAACTCAGTCTTCATAACAAGTTGAAAATAAGAACAAATCAGCCTGCCAATGCATGAAATTTTCATGGCTCTTCAATTTACATTTTACATATTCCCTATGACAAGAATTTCTATTATGCTATTCTCTTTTTTCTGCTATAATTAAATTAAAAAAAGTAATTGGCTGGTGCTGCACACTGCTGCAATGTCTTAATCACATAGACAAACAGTTTTACAATAGCTTACACCATTTGCCACATGGGGCAATGACATTATTGTACCAGGCTATAAACCAGGAGACAGATATCTCATACCAGCTATCAACTACGGTGTTGAATCTCCTGGTGCCTGCTTGTGAAAACAGAGGAGAGAGGTATATTTAGTATGTTGATTGGCAACTCTACGTCTGAAATCTTAATTAAGTACAAGTGACCAAGACTAACTACATGATAAAAGCAAATGTTTCTGGTTAAAATGAGTGACATTAGAGACACATCTCCTTGGATTTCAAAATGTAAAAATCCTTGGGCAGAGAAAATAACACAATATATCACTGCTTAAAAAAAAATAACTAAAAGTATTTTCAATGTTGTTTTTTTAAGGTGAAAAAACCCCACAATTAGCAGCCATCAAGTAACTTTAATTCACTATAATAAATCTTTTTCAATAGAAGGGTAAGAAAAAAAATGCCAGCATACAAGACACAGTTACTCTTAATTATAATTTCCTAATCACCTAAACTGATGTAGACAATACTTCCTTTGCATTCCTGTTTACTAAAACTGCCACGAGAACATAAAAGGCTTCCAAAACAATTCTTCCATCAGGAATACTTTTAATGGAACCAGGCTTCTAACAAATGCTACAGTATTCATCTTGAAAAGAAATATATTTTAGAACATATCAAGTCATTTAACTTGAAATTTGTGAGACAGACAAATTTCAATTAAATTCAAAAGCTGTTAAACTGAGGATTTCTGTAAATTAGAAACTAGGCCTGTAAGTTCCCATGCTTTATTATTTCACTTTTCCCAATTTCTGGAATACACGTTAAAGACTCATCCCAGTTATAACGTCTATAGCTGGGATCATGAAAATAACATCTCAGTGTCTAATGACCTTAACCAAACTGGCATGCTAGGAGAGTACCTAACACACATTAATAGGCTTAAAACCCTCACAAGAGTCAACATGATTGACTTTTTCTTTTTCTTTTTTTTTTTTTTTGGTCCCCCACAAAGTCACCTTTTATGGAACATTTAAGAGACCTGAGAATTTGGCTAGGCAATGAGATGCAATGTTCAGGTTGTTCACCTGAGAAACTTCAAATCCCTATCCACTCACCTCTCAAGAATACACATCAGACAACTGGTCAGCTGATCAGTATTAAAAGTGGCTATTATTCAAACTGAGCCACCCATGTCACACAAAATTATTTAATATTTTATGATCACAAATAATGACTTTGGAATTAGGGCATTCACTAGTAGCCTACAGCTATACTTCTAAATTCTTCTTTAGGGTAAAACAAACACTTTTATCTATTAAATACGGAAACTATGTTCTGGATGTTGCTCCAGAATTTAACCATATTTTTTGTTGATAAGCTGTTAATAAAGTTAAATCTAGGTGTATATAAGTATTTGTGGGTATGATACATACACATCAACTTGGTTACATTTCTTTATCTGGATTTTCTTCCACTTCAAGGAAGAAAAAAGGTTTTTATACTCTTTCTTGCTAAACTAAGTTGTTAGAAGAGAACTTACTGTAGATATTCATTCTAAAACCCAATCACTTATCTGCTTAACATCAAATCTCAGCTAATTGCTGC
>JAWWMP010000001.1:66307639-66330696 GCA_035047865.1 Dendrocincla tyrannina
TATTGCTTAAACACAATATTAATGAGAGAAATTATGTGCCAAATCATCAGTCTGAGCATGTAAACTCAGCTCAGGACTATTACCAGCTTCCTAAAAATAGCAAGCTTCTATCTGGAACAGAACATGGAAAGCAACATTGTGTGTTGCTGCAGCAGGATACATTTAAACATTAAGATAAGAGTAACCCAGATGAATGAGAAGTGAACTCTATACGTGTCCATCTTGTTTTCCACATTCGTGTCACCTTCTTGGATTCAACCAGAATAAAATTTGTATATAGTTAGAATCAACCATACAATGTTGGCAAATGCTGCTAATATAAAACATTAGATTTCAGCAATTTAGGAAACCAAAGGAATTATAGTGGGTTTTGTTTTGCTTTTTTTTTTTGCTCTAAAAATATAATTCTTGTTTTCTAGTGTCCCACTTTGAATTCTTCAGATCCTTTACTGTTTGTTTTATATATTATTTCCTTCTTGATTTGCAATAAATGCCTAAAAATGTGAACATAGTTTAATTTTTATAACTTGAAACATGGTCATGCATATTGCAAACACATGCATCAACACATCTGTCTTCTGGCCTTTGATTGCTAGAGTGCTAGACTTATTTTAAGAATAAAAGAACCAATGCCTTAAAATCATATTCTGTTCACACAAAAACAATTTAATATTATATTGTTTAATATTTTAAATACCCTGTACTGTTAAAAGTATATACTTTTGAGGACATCTGCAACATCTGATTTTTTTTTTCTTATATGTAAACTATTCTTGACAGCATGGAGATTCTTTATTAGCCTTTTTATTACTACGACTACAGCTGTGACCATGAAGTATATATACTTGGTAGAAGACTTGAAATGGGAATGTGAAGAAGTTGCCTGCAAACTGTAAAAAAGGTTTACATATAGTTTAAGTGTCACAGCATGCTTATCATGTTGATCAATATTATCTCATTTGCATATAGTCCATATGGCAGCATTCATCTGTTGTCTTTTGCTTATACTTAGACCAAGGACTCCTTGGGGCAGGGACCGAATGTCTGAACCGAGTAGTGCAACTAGAAACATCAGTGATGTGAATAGGACAGAAAACAGGAAAAGCAAAATAGGAGCTTTTCACAACTAGTAAATAGCTTAATACTTCTTTTTTTTTAAAAAAAAAAAAAAAACTAGAATCTAAAATTTGTACTGTAAACAAAAGAATTTTTTGATTACTAATAGAATTGTCACAGGTTGGACTAATACTCTTAGAAGAACTTCTGAAATCAAGATTGGGCAAGTTTCTAAAAAATACATTAATACAGATATAAACAAAGGCATCTAACAGTCTCTGTTATGATAAGTAGACAACAGTATATTACATTACAGGTATTATTTTCATGTAATTTTACAAATTTATCAATTTGAGGACACACTTTATTTTTTGCACATCTGCAGTCAAGACAGTTAACAAAATTTGAAATCAAACAGTTAATGTACTTATGCCTTTGTCTAATGAGAAGACATGATGTACACATTTGTTAAACTCTGCAGTACGAACTCTACCTTTTCTATCTCAAGATTCCTTGATCTTATAACCACACCTCTTAAATGTCATTTATCTACTTTATGAATATGAAAATACCCTTAAGGTACTTTGGGGTTTTTTGCGTATTTGGCTTTTAGACTTCAAATAAATGAATGTTATTGACATAACTTTGGAAAATTTATTAACTAAGCTCTTCAAGGTCTTTTTAGTCACACTTTTCAAGAGAGCTGACTCCTTGGAGGAGATTGACAGGAAAACTCTTTGTAGCATCTTACCATGTTCTCTGCAATACAGTAGGAAAAAAATCATTAGCTATTCAAAGTAAAACTTTCAGCAAATGTGCCTAAGACACTCTGACCTTCTTATAGTCAGGAAATGCATCTTGCATCTTTATGTGCTTTTAAATATAATTTCTATAAACTGTCTGAAGTAAATCAAAAAACTATCACTCAATCCTCTCAGTAGAAAGGGTAAATTTTAATTGCAGAACTTAAAACCTCACAATTAAAAGCTGTGTTGCTACTTAAAGCTAGCACAAACACAAGAATGAAAGTTCATGCATACAAATCAGCTTTTCTATCACATCTAGAAGGTTTCTGCAGGATAGCCTGATGAATACAGTCTGTACCTTCTAAATTTACGTGGAAGGAAAAAGAAGTTAAATATTAGCCATGTTTTTACAAAATATAAATTCTTTGCTTGTCACTTTGATTTGTGAATGACTGTCATAATCCACACTTGATTAGTGAGAAAGCTAAAATGATGTTGATAATTCAAAGGTAAGCATGCAAGTAAAAAATGTGATGAAAAATAAATACAACCAGAAACTGGAGTGGGTAGGTTTTGGTGTTGGGTTTTGTTTGGGGTTTTTTGGGGTTTTGTTTGGGGTTTTTTTGTTTGCCTTTGTTTTTTTCAGGCGTGAGGCATTTTGTGGAAAACCTCCTGGTGAGAAAGCTCAGAATTTATTATTTTCTAATTTAAAGAACAACACAGTAACAGTATTTCACACAGTCAAACCAACAGGCAGATGGAAGAAAATACTGATAAATACCAACTATATACAAATGGGAAAAAAAACAGCAGTGTAATTGAAAGAAAAATTACATGCTTCTTAACACTATGTTCATGATGTTATGCCAGACTCTCAGCTCTTTTACCTTCAAAAGGGCTCCTTTTAGTCAATGGTTTCATGTCAATGTATGCCAGATGAAATTCTAGGCTTTTGTCTGCAAACCCTCCTAGAGAATCCAATAGACAGTTTGTGCAGCTAAAGCAGCACTCAATTACTCTTACCTGCCATCCAGAGGTGGATATGCCAGGAGGATTTTGTCTATGCTAACTGATCAATCGGGATTCACTTCATTTTCTCAGGAAGTGTGAAGGAGAGACGATAGAAACAGTGCACAGTGAACATAACCCTGGTATAACCTTGCACTAATCTTCTTCAGGAAGAGGCTTAGGGCTTAAGGCAAACATTCCCAATGGACTCTAACCCATCCCCAGATTCCCTACAAAGGTAACATAAAATTTCAGCAAATTAGTGTCAAAATATCTAAGCTACCATTTCTTGCTAAACAGCAGAAACCTAACTGGAATCACACCTCACAATTCTGAACAAATCAAAGTGGGCACTGATACCATCATGGGACCAAAAACCTTTAGACTTTATATTGTCCACAGCTGGGTGAAGACCAAGCAAAATTTTAAGCAATTATAAGGATATTTTTTTGAAATTCCGTACTAAATCACCATTCACAAACTTGCAGGTTTTTTTTTTTTTCAATTAACAGTTTGAAAACAGTCATGTTTGAAGTTCTGGAATTTGGATAGTTTCTGGATTCTATTTGTAAAAGAGGAAATCAAAAGAAAAGCAGCTGGTGGGCAACTGAAATAAATTTCCCTTTTACATTCTTTTATGCCCTTTTATTAATCAGTGCGGAGTATTTCCACTGGAAAGAGCACCCTATCCTCATGCCTCACCTAGACCAACACTTGAACAGACACCTTGTGAGAGATGAGGTTAGACTAAGTCAGGAAGAAACAGGTAAACATGCAGATCTCACTTCTTTAAGAAACCAGGATTAAAGTACACATTACATACATGGCCTAAAGCATTTAAAAAGAGATCAAGAAGCATCAACCTAAAATCACCTAGGAATAAGCTTTCTGAACAGTATCAATCTTCACCACAAATAATGCAAAAAGTAAAGTAAAAGTTCATGTCTCCTCTACTTTAGCATTACTAAAGGATATATAAATGCTTTATTTGTTCCTTTTAAGAAAATTTTCTTCCAACCCCTTTTTTAAAAATCCTCAAACCCTTTTTTTTCTTTCACTAGAACAGGAAATTTCAAACACCTACTTTCAAATGTAATCTAAAAATCCAATGATTTACTTAATCTATCTGAAATAAATAACGACCAGAAATGGTAATTTTGTGAATTAGATCATCACAAAATCATTGAATAGCTTGAGTTGGAAGGAACCTTAGAGATCATGCAGTTCCAATCCTCTCACCACAGGCAGGGAACTTGCATTAGACCAGTTTGCCCAGGGCCCTATTCAAGTGGAACTTGAACACTGCCAGGCATGGGGCATCCACAACCTCTCTGGGCAACATGTTGATAGAAAGTAATGAGATAAGGGTAACATTTCTGAGAAAGTAATCACCCACAGAAAGAGGTGCTCAGCATCCCTATATTAAAAAATAAGTGCAGATCCTCAGTTAGCGCAAACCACTGCACAAAATGCAATGAAGTCTTGTTAAATTATACTATGCACAAAACTGTCCCGTTATGTTCTGTTAAATATTGTCCTAATATGCATTTTGAAAAGCATATTCTCATTTAGACAAGCCTCCTCCATGAGGATCACCCTATAAGATACAACTTCCATGCCATTTCTGGTAAAAGGCAGTCAGCGAGGAAATCATTTTTGCTAACACTGGGATAGCATTTCATAGAGGCTGAACTGGCAGCAGGTGGAACAGCCTCCACATAGGAACAGCAGCACAGCACATGAGAGCAGATACCCAAACTGCTTCTTCAACCGTTCTAAACAAAACCTAAACTGCACTGTAGTAACCTGAAGATGAGCAAAATAGTGCTCTTTTTCTATATAGACAAAATGCTGGATTTTCTTTTAAATCAATTTAATTCACAGGAAAAATTCATTTATTTTTAAGCACTGGATTACTTTTGTAGTCATAGTATTCATTTATGAGTTGGACTCAATGTTCCTTGTGGGACCCTTCCAATTCATGATGCTCTGATTCTATGCTGCTAGAGCCAAATAACTCTCTCTGTTAGCACAATATCATTCCTCAAATAATAGGTAATTTTCTTAAAAAAATAATAAACCTGTATAGGGATATAGTCACTGCCAAGGCCAGCTGATATATACCAGAGGCACAATTTAAAGCCATCTTAAGAAGTTCTAATTTACACTTCTTTTTTCCGTAAAAGAAAATGTTACACCTTTAAAGAATAAAGAAAGAATACATCAGTTGTTCTTTGAATAGGAATGTGGCCATGAGCTATCTTCCCCACTTTAAATTATGGGAAATCTCTAAGTATGTTAAGCATGAAGAAATCAATAAAAAGGAGGCAAGTCCAACCAAACACTTTATTTGTACTTTAGTAAAATTCTTTCAGAAAGATAATTTAAAGAATGTTTTGCTGCTAATGTTCCACCATTCTCTAAATTCATTGTTCACTTGGTAAGGAAAAATGGTCTACCATTCTCCATTATTTTTGCTTTTACATAACCTTAACTTGTGAGAATTCTAATATACCATTTATTATGGGGTTTTAGTAACTTGCTTTTGCAAGGATAAAAAAGGGAGAAATTCAGTTCCCAGTGAGGGGTACCCACTTTAGTACCACTGAGTGGCTTTACATAGGTACTCTCCTCTACTTGGAAGCAGCACCAACAAAAAATACTGGCACAAAAAAATGACAGTGGGAATTTTGCTGTTGGCTTTAACACCCCCAGGATCTCACATTTTTTTCTTGGCAAAAAGGTGACAATTGCTTGCCCCTAGTTCCTCCATGCAGAAAACTTCAGTGTTCAACACCCAACGTGTCCCTCAGCATCACGCAATACCACCAGCAGAGGCGGCTGAAGAATCTTTTCAGAGCACCATAAACAGCGGTGAAGGACCAATCCTTTCTGCTTCTCCTTTCTCATTTATTCAAACACTCCATACATATTATTCATTACACTGCCTTTCCAAAATAATTAGAATATTATAAAAAAAGTCAGCTCTGTACTATCAATGAAATATTTTTGGCTCTGTCGAGTGCTTGCCATCTTTATTTCAATTACCACACCTAGAATTTCACCACAGATCATGAAATCAGGTATCTTAATTTTTGTTAAAATAAGTCTAAATAAAACCTTAAGTCTGAGAAGCTATACATTATCTATTAAGGTGAAAAGGGAAAAAAAAAACAGGCAAGAGATACACTGAAATTCAAAAATTATGATTTTTATGCAAACTCTGAAATTTCAGGATGAAAAGTCCATGTGTAACTTTTGCATGGCATGAAAATGTTGTTATTGTCAGAAAAGCAAGTGGTATTGCTCACACATGCGTATGACACATAACATGAAAAGTTGCTTCCAGAAACAAGTGTCAGGGATGCACATTAAAACACGGCTATTAAGACTACCAGGGTGGTAGACTGGCATGAACATAACTCATGGAACTAAGCACAGCCTTATATCTTGCTTTCATATTATGTCAGTGTCAGTCTAAGCAAAGGTGGCAGGCTCCAAAAGAAATTTAATCCAGTCCACTTCTTGCGGAGTGGATGGGTGATGAAGATCCAGCATCTGAAGACTAACAAATAAAGTGAATCAATAAATAAGGAGTTCCTTAGTGTTTCTCTCTTCATGAAGAGAGAAAAGAAAGCATGAACTTTGAAAGTGCACCCAGTACAATTTAAATTAATTTAGAAAACAACATTCAGAAGCTTGTGCAAGTGCCTGAAAAACACCAAAACATCTAACTAATTTGAAACAGTTTCCTTATATTACTTCTTTTATAACCCACTTTCATCACCTATTACAAAAAAATACACACAAATTTCTTTCTGGATATAAGAATAGTAGCATAATATTTACTGCTGTTCATTAGCATGCTCAGTTTGTTGATAGATTGCCTTCATATCATATTGGGGGGAAGAGGAAATTGGAACCAAAACCAAAAAACAGTTTAATTATTTTAATTAATTCCAGCTTTCAAAATTATGCAGAATGCTACTGAATATTTAAAAAGCTCTACAAACCAAAATATATTTATACTGCATTGTACAAAATGGAACACAGTAGAAAGGTACTCTCAGGCTCTTTGGTAAATTTCATTGGAAGGTATCACAATCTAGATCATAAGTGAACTTCGTGTAAATATAAATAGGTGTTTGGGATGGTTAATCTGCAATATGTTAATGCAAGTCATAGATTACCAACACTATCAAAAGAAAAGTACATTTGTAAAACTGATTGCTAATCCATAGCATACATGCAATCATGAAACGCTCTTGCCATGAAATTAGGGCTCCTGGGTTCCCTATATACCTTCACTCCATTTTAACATATTGGACCAACTAACTAAACCAATTAGTTAAAAGTAAAGGTGCAACCTGAGTAACCCTCATAAAGAATGTAAACTAGACGGATGGGGAGGTCTATAGGTGTCAATCAATAACAAAATGCAAACTGTCAAGCTTGCTTTGCTAACAAACTGTCACATCAACAATATGCAGTTAATGACTACAAATTAACTGTATACCAGATGCTTGACACTTTGTTATGACACTTAGCAAGCTAGTTGACATTTGGGGGATCAAAGCTTCTTTAATTACACTTTGTATAACATGTGCAACCTTTATGCTAATGTCCACGTATTCCTTAGAGCAAGGCTGTTCAAGTGGCAGAGACTGGGGGCTTTCTGGTCTTTGAAACATTCCAGTAAATCTGGATTTCAACTGAAACAAAACTGCTTTCAAATCATTATTCAGTACTATCACCTTATCTAAAATAACTTGACGTACTATACCATAGTCACTCACTTATAGACACACTCTGCATGAAATAATGCATTTTCAAACACTGTTAACCACATCTATAAAAGAAAGAAGTACTAGACACATGCATTTAAAAGCATCTCTGTATTCAAACTGATATCTAGAATCAATGCTACACACTGATACATCTTTCCTAAATCAAATTAACTTTCTCATCACACAACCAAATGTAGGACACAGCATTAACAACATTTTTATTTAGCCAGCACTCATTATACAGTTTTTCATGCTCACAGAAATGGTATAAACTAAAATCAGCCCCAGGTTCACAAATCTACTGCCTTACTCTGTTGTTACAAAAGTGTGTTTTGGAAAATTTTAATTCTCCTGTTTATTCCTTAAAGTATAGGTCCCTGAATTACATGGGAATTATATACAAACTGATGACTATGTATTTCACAGGGCTTTGTAGAAAAATATAACATAATCCTAATGGCCTTTTTTCCATCCTAGACACGTAACTCAGATTCTTAAATACATTTTTATTTGGAATTGTGTTAAAATCCTTTAATAGCACTCATGAATGCAGGTTTTACCATTTAGCAGTTATTACATCAGATATTAACTCTGGCGAATGTTAACTGCTATGATTACCACAGTGCATCAGTGGAGACAACTCTTTGGAGGGTTCCTTGACACCTCTGGGGAAAACTCAAATTGCATGAAGCACCAAAGCTGGGTTTACATGTCTCAGCCACCTGTCAGTTATTTTATTCTCCTTGTTCTATGTGAGCTAATAAATTAATTTTCTATAAATTCACAGCTCTGTGCAATTTCTGTCCCAACTATGTAATACTCATAAGCCAAACCCTTTACACCATTCTTTGAAATATGTTGGCATAATAAACTGTATTGATCAGATTCATCTAACCTAAGAGGTCTAAAGCACAAGCTTCTCTATCTAAGCAAATAATTCCTTACCCTCAACTGAAAGAAACAGGAACTTTTAAGGCATATTTCATCTGATCTATTTTAGACATTCACATCAGGAGCAGATAAGCAGTGCTCTAGAAGTGTTTATTCCTCTTTTATATACCCCAGCTGCAAATGAATCCCTCCCTCAGGGCTTCCAGTATGATCTACCAGAACTATTCTATGCAGGCATTTACAGGGTCTTGAAAGAAACACCTGTAGTCTGTCTACGTGAGTGGTTTAGTAAAGCTACTCACTCATCTACCTCTGATCTTGAAGGCAAATTTGATCACTTGAAGGGTCAGCACGTCACAATTTCTCAAAACCATCTAGCTAATAGTTCCTATTAGCAGTCAAAGGCAATGGAAAAAATGCTAAGTCCAGATGCTTCCTAACCAAGTGAGTGATACAAAATAAGGGTAGTCAGAGCTGCAAGTGAGATCTTGGCCATCCAGCTGGATATACTGTGTGAGGAACTGTATTAGTTTGTAGAATATTATTTTTTTGTTTTCTAGGATTCACTTAGATCCTTAGGTCTCAAGAAGGAGGACAATGCCATCATGACAGATGGTATCAAAGCCATGTAAGTGATGCTATTTATCCCCTTCTATGTGTTTTTACACTTAATTACTTCAAGCCAAATAAAGTTGTGTCATAATCTAACTAATAGTTAAAAAAATTGTGGGTTTTTCTGCTTTCCATTACACGGCACAACACTGAATGTGGTCAAGTGACCAAGAATGCACATGCCTCTTACTGGAAATCCTTTTAAAGCATCACCCATAATCTACAAAGAGCAACACAGAAAACCAAAAAGCTGCAGAGAGGATCACAGAGAAACATGAAGTGAGAATCTGTTGTGTCAATTCCCCATGCAATGCTCAAGACTTAATGGCCCTACACTGATACATTTCTGAATACCATTTAGCCCAGCTATCAAATTCAAAAGATCTGCTTTAGATCACTTTAGATTTTTCCTACCTGGCAGCAGAAATACATGGTCAGACTATAGAAAAGCAGGAGGTATCCTTGTTATTAGTACATTTACAAGCACTATGGTGCAAAGACAATTCTGTTTGTTGCTGGTTAATCATCAAAGATACTTCTTTCACAATTAGGTTTTGAAAAAAACCAGCAGCAGTAGGTCCACATCTTAATTCAGTTTTCCCTTATAAGCTTTATTTTGGGTACTGACAGTGATGTGTTTCTATTCTGTAGTCACATAAAGAGTAAGATTTGGGACAAATCTGATTTTTGAAGTTCTGTATGTTTTAACAGTTTTGGTTTTCAGATTCTTTGTACAAAACCCACTACATTTTGGTTTGCAGAGTATGTAAGTAACAGAAAAACATTCCTTAGCAAAAACACCAAATTGCACTGAAATTAACCTTGGCTGATAATTTTTATTCTTCTACACTAAATAAATAAAAAAGGAAAACCATAAAACTTAACAACAGCATTTTATATCCATAAACTTTAGGGAACCTTATTTGCTTTCATCTTTAGAAATATTACTCAGATGAAAGGCAGATGTTTTAGACCGAGAATGATTATGCAAGTGATATAATATCAGTGGTTATCTATCAGGGAAAATAGCAGAAGTATCATTTCCATTATTTCCTGCATGCTGCTATGAGCCATACAGTAACAATTCTGTAAGCTTCCTAATATAATTTTAAGTGCTACATGTTTGAAAAAAGTAAAAATTATATGAATATATCCACTTATGAAAAAAGCTTTCACTGATTAGAGCTCATTTCCCTAATATACAGATTTCTAAAGACAGGTCTATTTTAGTTATGTAAAGCATGTAAAAATTGCCATGTGCTCAATCACAGCTGAATCTGAAATTAGCCTGTCATTTTAGACACCATACTTTGGGGGCGGGAGAGGGGAAGCTCCTCCAGAAAAACTTTTCCTGGAGATTAGGTGGCTAATGGTCTGCTGGCATGACAACGTTTTGCAGGAAGATGATATTGGTTTATTATTTTCTGCCTTTTTTTCCAGGCAGAAGAAAGCAGAAAATGCTATTTCTTCACTTAAGATCCCAAATAGTACTTTTCTTATTGCAGAATGAACAAAGTCCTCCAATAATGCCCCACTCTGACTCTCATCTTGCAGCCCCTAGAGATATACAATGAAGCTTCTAACTCAAATAAGAAGACATGCAACTGTAGGATTGCTTTAATTCACATATATATACAGACTTATGAGTATATATAGTGTTTATAGTATTTCTTTGGGCATATTCAGTTCAGAAATTTAGTGAGCTAAATATCTTCTCACTAACTGAAATTGAAATAACTGAAACATTAGAAAAATCCAATTCCATTATTCCCATGTTTAGCTTATTTTTCCCAATTTCCTGAGCAGAACATAACTAATTTTTTTTTTGTTCTGATTAAAATGGGCACTGACTTTTTCAAACTGTAAAAACAAAACCTACCTTTAAAACTTTCTTGAATTCATCACCAGAGTTCACAAACTTTATGAGAAAAAATATTATGGGTCACTGTATGAAAACAGATTTTGAAAAAAAGCTTTTCACCAGTTAGCAAAACCCCTTGATATCCAAGCAGCATGCACATAATGATACTATAAGCTCACAATGGAACTTCAGAGGGCTATCAAGCCATGAAATATCACATAAAAGGACAAGTGATTAACTTATTTAAAATGAGCAGGAATTGGCGTCAGAATTACCTCTCTGTTATTTCTTCTCATGTACACAGCATTTTGCTTTGGAAGGAAAGGATCTCACTATTATAGCTTATCAGAGACGGAAACAAAACTTGGGTGATTTAGTTCATAGAATAAAATTCAGCTGCTCATAAAACAACTAATTCAATGAACCACAACTTGCTAATGTAAATTCAGGCTGAGACATGTGAAAATCCTTTTTTCAAAAATGTCCTGAATTTATTGATTAGTAAACTATGAGTGATTTCACTGGTTTAAATTTTCGTATGCATTTCCATAAAACTACTCATAAAACCTCTTGATTTACCACCTGTATATTTATCAGCATTTTTAAAATAAATATTTAAATTAACACAACCTATCAAAAAAAAGTACTCAGTACAATTAAAAAGCCCAACAACTGCTGGTAATGTGTTCTTAATAAGGACAGAAGTAGTTGGTGGGGTGTATTACAGTTAAGAGGACGTATCCATAGCAGATGAAAGTTTGCTCTCAATTTATTACCTCTAATAAAATCTATTAGATTAAGCACAAAACATTTGAGCAATGGAATGGTAGCTAAATACATGAAGTTCAAAAGAAGTAAAAGTTGTTAAAGGACAATCATTTAAAGGACTATAAAATATTCAGAATAGTTAGATAGAATAAATATTTGTTTCACAAAATATAACCTGCTTAAGATGTTAATAGTAAACATTTTACAGGTTTGCAGGATAATGCAACCATTTCAAAACACACAGCACACAGAGACTGAGATGATGGTACCATGTTTGTGCTTAAGCCCTGAAGAAACATTTTTATAAATCGAGAAGATACCTATGGTTCTGAAAAAGAGAGCCTACATTCTCCTATTGGACAGTTTATGGACTATGGAAATATAGTCCACTATTCTGTACAGTTTTCAGTATTCCATACCCAGTACATGGTGTTTTATATACAGTAACCAGTATTTATTTTGTTCCTGAAATTAAACATAAAAAACAGTCAGATACTCAAGTGCTGTATTTTTTACTGCTTGTTGACTTGTCACATGAAACAGGATCCTAGGACATGACTACCATAATGCAAAAGTAAATCATTCAGGCCTTAGATGTCCTTGGCTGTCACACGGGTTTAGAGTAATCTCAATTTTTGTTTATCCTTCCATCTCCAACAGCAGTTAAGGCTAGACTGTTTTTGGGGAAATATTACAGGGGACACTCCAGTCTGGCACTTTCAGTGATACTATATGTAATTAATAAGTAAATTAATAATTTATTATTTAAAATCTTCATTTTAAATTTTTGGGCAAATAAAGATTATTTGCAGAAATTTGCAGCATCATCTCCCTTCCCCACAGCCATATAACTGTTACAAATAGAACACAAAAAGCATCTATGAATTCACTGTGCAATGTTAGGCTCTTTCACTCACCCTGTATTTATAAAGGGGTACCCTCCTTTCACTTAGATTTAGGTATCTACAATGCAGAAATACCCATGTGGCACAGCCATGCTTCTTTCATAACCAATGGTGCAATGCAGGAACTTCTACCCTCTGCCCAGTTTGAACTTCTTTATAACAAAGTGGGTAACAACTTAAAAACCCAGCTCCTTGACTGTCAAGCCAAAGATCACTGGTCACTGGTTCTGATGGAAAGTTCTACACTGTAGATGTAAACTCAGATGAACCAATCCCACCACTGCAAATCAAAGTATTTTAAATACTGCAAGTAGCAGTCCTATTGGTGGGATGTTTAGTAAACTTTCTCCATTTCCCAGTCATAGCTGATGTGTAAGGTATGTACATTATCTAGGAAACAGTATGAAGTGCAGGGCCATACAAGAAAGTGCAGGTTTCTGGCATAATGGTGGGGGTTTGAAAGAAATAAACCTACTGCTGCCATGTCTGTAGTGCCTTTGGGAAATAGTTTCTAGAGTGGACTATGACCAGGGCTACAATTGCATTTTTTTTCAATGGCAACTGGCTGGTTTATCCCAAAAGACTGCCCAAAAACTGGTGGAGTGGAGGCGATCAGGATCCAGTAAAAAGGGAGCTACTTTATAGCATAGAAATGCCCACAGAGACCAGCTCTACATAAGGCACCATACACAGGGTTAAGGAAAAAACTTTCTAGATAATAATTTAAGAGAAGCAAAGAAAATCTATCACAGAACACAAATATTTTAAATATATTTTGTGTTAAATAGACTTGTTAAATAGACTCAGATTTGACACCTTTTAGAACCATTTTAGTTGCGTAATACTCTAAAATGCATATCTTCATTATGAAAACATGCCAGAAATATATAAAAATCAAACTTTAATACAAGTACTATACACATCAATATATAAAACTATTGTATACATTATGGCTACACAGCTAATTGATTTTTTCAGTCACACTCTAAAATGCAGTATTTAACATACTGCAAATAAAGTTTGCAAGAGTGCTTTTCAACTACACTGTAAGTATACCATTAGCTTGTCTTGCTCATGTTAGATATCTGTTTGTGCCATGAAGTTCAAACTAACATGTGACTTCTTTAAATTCAAAGCAAGCAATTTGTAGGCTGCTCATCCATTATCTCCAAACACGCTCTCTGTACAAGGTCTACTAAAGTAATGGTTCTTTCATCAAAGCCTAATGGTTTGTTTCAAATAATCAAAGTAGTGTTTATATCACTGTCCTCAGGTGCAACCATTTTGTTTCCAGGAGAACAGTATAGTACATGCTAATGTCACAAGTGATAAATCAAAGCAACTACATTTGTTTCCCTACCTTAACCAATCTACCCCATGTCTTCAACAACAGCAACAAAAAAATCACCCTGGCATTTGCACTCTGCACTTTATTCTGAGTAGGAGTAATTTTGCAAGCAGTAAAACATCGTATGCAAAAACACCCACTCATTCCTTTCTCCTAATAGCAAGTATTGCTTGACTTACGTGGGAACTAGCACTGTTGTTATCGGAAGCCAGACAGGAAGATGTTTCTCTCCACTACAGTATCTCATGAATCCTGTGACTGTTTTCATGCAACATCTTGCTTTATGTTAAATACAGTGTGTCTGATCAACTCAGTTCTCTGTAACATAGTGATAGAAATTCACTGTTTTTTTATTTTTTAAACGTGGCCATCTAAAGAGGGAAAAAAAACATAAAAATTCCTTCATTTGGCAAAACAAAAATTGATACTTGGGAGGATCTTAGACAATTCAATGGCTATACAGAGCGGAAGTGAAGTTCATGAAGATCTGCAAACACATCATCCCTTATCTATCCTTTTGCAATATTTTGTTGAAACACTGGTAAGAGTTTTGTGTATCTAATATGGTAAGACAAGACCTTCAGATATGTTTTGCACCATGTTAGATTTGGGGTAGTAATCACTGCAGTGATGTTATTCCCTTTACCAAAAATGTGCTGGGAAACTCAAATAAGGAGAGCTTTCTGTTGATCGGGAAGCAGAACCTGCAGAGCCATCAATCATGCCCTATTTTCAATTAAAGGAACGACACCGATAGCAGCAGTAGGAGATTCTGTCACTCCTATTAGATACAGGGTGAGAGTTGCCTACATTATCAGCTGAAGAGGGTGAGAATCATGGAATAACATGGGAACAATGATAGACAAGTGAGCTGGAATAGGCCAGAGGTTCACCTTATGAGTTTAAGTGTAGATCATGGCTATCTTCATCAGCATCTGATATCCAAGGAAAACTAATACCAACATTTTGTTCAAGAAAGCAGGCAGGAACCACTGCACAATTGGGTGAACTTTCTGAATGAAGATGACACAATATAATGCTGGACCTTTGATAAAGCTACCATATGGAACATGTTTGAAAAATATCACTAAAATTGTGAGCTATAGTAAAACAAACAAGCAAACAAACACCTTTCCATGCATTTAAGTTTGGAAATCTGAAATGCAAGATTGATTGTGAAGCAAGCAACCACCTGTACCCCATAACACCAGTCTGCTTCCAAGATGACAGAATTCAGTAAATTACCCAGATTTGAGGTACCTCTCAGGAGTTACTGTGATGCATCCTGGCACACAGGAGGGAAATAAAAATCTGAAATAAAAATACCACTAAAAAGTTAAAATTTGGATAATTTTTGTCTTCCTGCCAGTTAACATTAACTCTGAAATACAAAAGTATAGGGATGAAAAAAAAAACACAAAAAGATTTTTAATGATGATGTGCCATAACATTTTTCTTTGTCAAAAAAGACAGTTTATTTTAAATATTTTTTCTGGGCTTTGCCCCAGAAGTTGGCCTATAGGTTGCTGAGTGGGTTTTTTTTTAAACCCAGACCTGATACTACGTATTAGGACTTATGGTTTTAATTGTGTTAAAAGATCTGGATAACTGCTAGAGCAAGTGAAATTAAATGCCAAGAAGAAAATGTGGAGCTTGAGAAAACTGCAGAGTTCCTGAACCCTCTTTCCTTACACTCTTAAAGCACTATATTTTTTCTTTCCCCAAACTTACCTGAGGATGCAGGAGGTAAGCAGAAATAAATTTGGTGTCACCTATATGCAAATAAAAATCATACCAAGGAAAGAAATGGCCCAGAAATGCTGCCTGGGTTTTGGTTTAGAAAATATGGCCATTAAGAGGAACTAAGAACAGTAGTTCTCAGTTTGAGGAGGGAGTCTGGAAGGCATACAAAGACCTGTTTGGCTTCTCTTTTGTATTCTTCTTCTCTCAGCCACTTATCCTCAGCGGCAGGAGGACAGAACATGCCTTCTTAGAATCAGCATTTGGACAGTAGGTACCAAAACAGACCACTAGCTAATAGCTTCAGCATACTGAGGAAGCAAGCAGGCATGTGAACATGAACACAGGGAAGTACTGGAACATTCTACTGGCTTATTATACTCATTTTCCTCTTCAGCCACCCCTATCCCTGCGGCTCTCCATTTCTGAGGCCACTCACCTCACAAGGTATCTTCAAGCTTATGAGAAAATTCTGGAGAAAAAAAAATTAATGATGCCAGAGGAGCTACCAAATAATAGGAAAAGAATCGGAAGTTTAAGACGTAAGAAATTCAGAAAGGTAAGAAAAAAAATCCAACTTCTCACTTTTTTTGTGTGCATCAAGGCTACTACCCAACATGCCAATATGTATCAAACGTGTAAACCCAAGAAGCAAGAAAAAGAACAAAAATTTCCTCTGGCTAATTTTACCCAATATAGAATAAACTCCACAATGAAAGTGTGAATAAGTTGATTAGATCTGACATTAAAAATACATTCCTACCAATGTGTTTTCGCACATGAGTCACCACAACTAACTTTCTGAAAAATAAAAAGGAACCACTGGATATAAATTCTCCTCAGTTCATTAAGATGGGTATTTTATTCAGTGAAAAAAGCCTTGAAAACAAAGACTTACTTGGCTAGCCATCTAACACTAAATAGTGATTAATTTTCTACTACCACACTCCCTATTAGTATTACTCCCAAATGTTCAGTTTAATTTAAGTACTTTCTGATTCATGAGCAAGGGAATAACATACAGCTATAAAAAGGTAATCCAATCCTAAAATGGCCTTAACCCCCATAATCTGCACTTCAATGGCAAGGGAAACTGTATAGTTTTGAAACTGTAATCAAGATTTTTTTTTTTTCAAACACACACACTGGAGCTGTCCTTTGCTCCCATCACTTATTAGATTACAATAAAACGACCATGTTCTCTTTATGGTGGGAACGCAGCGACCCTGGGGTGATTTATAATCTTGTGAAACCCTGTCCACACTGCTGGCCAGACTTTTTTTTTCTTTTTTTTTTTGTTTTTTTTTTAAGGTTGCTATCTGTTTCTTCAACTGATGTCTTCCTGCTGTGACAACACTGCTGGATAGCTGTCAGCACATAAGTATTTTTCAGGCTATGTATTATCTCTGCACGCACTTCTTGTGGTTTGTTGTTCGTTGTGGGGTTTTTTTTCCCTGTTGAATGCATTTCTGTGTTTAGTGCTTAGACAGAAAAGAGGACCATCCTAAGAATGGTTCTAAAAACTTTACTGTCTTTAACTGTAAACTGTCTTTAGCCTGATGCTCAATCCAAAAAGGACAACTAGACAGAAAAATACTGAAATGGACCTCTTAATGATAGAAATAACAGTGTTACTTCCAAACTTAACACACTACTATTGACTATGTATCATGCTGCAGTCTTTTTATCAAGTATGTTTTTCCACTTCAGGAAAAAATATCTGGAGTATTCCTTGACAAAACTAAAAGTATGTCATACATGAATTAAATGCAAGTTTTAAGAAATATCTATAAGACATTTATAAGCAGGGAAAAAAAAGGGAGATAAACAGAAAAAAAAAAACAGAAATATGCAAACAGTGCACTAGAAAGCATACGGAAGGGAACTTGCCCAGACACTAAAACAAATATCCAGCTTTCTTGTTTATTACATCAAGACACATTGGGAGATATTTTTGAAGTGTCCCCACCCTCAGCTTACTTGCTCTGTAAGGAAATGGCTCCTTGAAGTACACTTATTTAATTCAGTTTAATGGAAAGAATTGATAATTTTACTATCTGCAAATATTTTTAGCAATATAATTTTAAAAGAACTTTATCTTGATATAGTGCTTATTTCTTACACATTTTAAACCACAGTATTTTAAAAAACAAGCATCAATAAAAGCGTGTATCATTTCATGTTCCTCCTAAAATGAGTTAATATTTATTTAATCATTCAAAAAATTCATTCAAAAATTAATCAATACAGATCAGTTAATTAGAGCCAAACAGTGACTTTGCTATGACTCCTGGGCAAAGACATGCTCATACAACCTCAAGTGAAAGTTTGACAATAACCACCATCTTTGTTGTTCCAGGAATTCAGTAAACTGTCGTGGGTCCCACCCTGTGTAGCATGGATTCCCTGCCACCCCTACTTCAGATAGTATATGGATGAATTGCAGATGCTACCTCCCCCCAGATTTGACTGCCTTCATAACAGAAGTTTCAGTATGGTCATAATCAGAACCCAATCCATGAACAGCAAAATTTGCACTGAGCTGAATGTTGCAATGTTTGCCTTCTAAAGCAAATGCTTAGCTGATCCACACAGTACCTACTAGATCGCCCCTTTCCCTATGCAAGCTACTGGCATTGCATAACAATTTTCAATGGAAGTAGAGATCAGGTAACTAACACTTGAAACAATATTAGATAGCTGTGAGTAAATACAACAGGTAATTGAATTATGCACAAAACTTCCACAACTTTCTTCATATGACAGACTGTAGCTAAACATATAACAATTTTTTTACTGAAATTTAACTGTTCAATATTCTAGCGAAGACAACAAAATATAGCATTTCAATCAGCTGTGCCTAGCAATTTCTTCACTTGCCAAATATCTGGTTTAGGAAAATAAAATTACATGCAGTCTTCACAATATTGCACTTGATATTTAAAAATTAAATAGGCTCACACTGGAGTCAACATCAGCTATTCTTCATTGTTTTATTCATCACTGTAAGCTATTTCAGAAGGATAAAAAAAGTATTTCACTTCATGGCGATAAGGACAAATTGATAATTGTAGCAAATAAGTCAGGTTGTCCTTTGCTCTCAAGGAGGTAACCTACTGTTTCACTCCTCTAAGGACTTGCTTAATAAGATGAACAAATTCTCAGGGAAAAAAAAATCAATTAAAATTGAGAAAAGTCCCTTAGGATAAAGTTAGTTTGGCAGTCCATGCATTTCTCAATCATTACTTCAGTCTGTTCTAAGTAATACATTCTTACTGCATGTTTCTAAGTAGGCCTCCTTTTGGTAACAAAGCAGTTTCAGACGTGAACACTGATAACCAATGCTGAATCAGCAAGGGTTGCTGGATAAAAGAGGGGTTAGGAAGTAAAATATCCATTAGATGCAGGAAACACCATTAGAAACAAAGTACATATTCCTAGGATTGCAAAATGAAAAGTCAATATGAGCTGCTAATATAAAAAAAAACTTCTATATTGAATTTTTCACTTATTAGTTTTTCTAACCAGCTCCTTATAGAGCCCTTACATTGCAGTATATCAGCGGGGTGGCACGAAGAGATTACTCATTTATTCATTCTGTGAACTACAAAAAGCTTTCCCAATCTGCAGTCATGAATAGCCATCAAAACATTTCACCTTAAAAGGACAATCAACTAACAAAAGAGAAAAGACAGGTACAGTTTCTCTTAGGCACTCTTCATCCTATTTGCTGTTTGTTTGTTTTTTTTTTTTTAAATGCAAACATCTTCTTGCTCATTCATATGCAAGAGAGTAATAAAAATACATTATATCTGCTTTTTCTGTTGGATTAATCATTGCCTTAGATTACTGCAGGTATATACTTTCATATTGCAACACTTGTCAGTCCCAAACACAAATTAGCAAATTGTGGCGTATTCATCAAAATTCCCTACCCAGTGTGTTCTGGATTAATAAATAGATTAGGAAGTTCTGCATATATTATCCCTTAAATCTCGGAATGTGGCTGCATGCTGTTATGTAGATGCTGCGCTTCACTCTTCCCATGACTACTAATGTTAATGATGGAGAAATGACCATAGGACTTTGAAGGCATTTCAAATAAAGGGGCAGTGTAGATAAAATTGTATTTCAAGTCAGAATAAAACAGAAGAGGCTATGCTGAACAGGCATGTAAAGTTATTTTAGTTCCCATGGGGTACTATGGTGAAACAGTTCTTCTGAAAGTACTCCTTACATGTGCCGGCCCTTTACAGGTGTCTAACACTGTGCACTGTTACACACAGAAGCACAAGTGGCACTAGATGTCTATGTTCAGGCAATTATATGGAGACAAATTTAAGGAAAGATTATTTGCCTCTAATTTGAGATATCTAATAGCTGTCTAAGTCTAAATTCGTGATCAAGACTCCTTCAATAGTTAAAGGAATAAAGACTGGCAATTCAAGACAGCAATTCATCTTGTCTTGTCTTACCATATACTCTAAGGACAACTGAATGGCTTTTCTGGAGGTGCCCATCCCTCTTCATTTGACTATAAAAGGGGTGTAGCTCAAATTAAAAAACTTTACATATCTGAGGCTAATGGACAAACATTCACTCTCAGTCATGCTGCTTTAAAAATACATTATGCTGCTTCATATCTACTGTATGTTAGGGAGGAGTGTCTAAAATTAGATTTCTAGAAAGTGCTTGTCTAAGCTCTTATTATTGTCAAAGAGGACCTAGGCAATAGAGTCGAAGAAGGCTAGAAAGCTATTCAGTGGAGCAAACGTAGGTGTCTGGTTTAAAATGAGTCTTCCTCTGACTGCATCAACTATACTGCCATTGACTAAATCCTGGTGTCTGAACCCACGAGTCTGAATTCTCATAGGAATTCTTCCCTACGAGTTTGGCTGCCTGAACATAGAAGCCTAGTGCCATCTGTGATGCCCTGAAGTATCCAAGACATGCAGACAAGCTGGCAGACTTGACAAAGGACCTGGGAAAGACTTGCACTCCTCTGAACAGCAGCTGTAAAACAGACAAGATACCCTAGGGCCTTTCAAATGCATCTAGATGCCCATGTTTATGCAATTGAACCATGTCCTACAATTCCAAACAGCAAGTTAGTTTGGAGTAGCTAGAGCATTAAAATGATATGTTAGCTTACTTGAAAGTAACTTCTCCATGTACCAGTCTCTTATCTCGTTGATCTGAAATGAGTGGCTGAAGATCTCCCCTTGTCAACCTACAAAACCTTATTCCTTCAGATACTTAACCATGGATTTCTACTGTATCCTGTAATAAAACCTTAGTAATGAACTTTTATTTACCTGTGTTCTAAAATAGCATTTTTATCTGGACAAATACACCCACACTTTCAAAATGAATGATGCTGTAAGTGTCATACAATAGCTAAAAGAATTGAAGAAACTAAGTTTTTACATAAAATATGATATTCTTTGGATACAGTACATTTAAAGTTTTCTCCATCATTATCATAAAGGTTTAAAATATTAGAAGCTATTAAGATTTTCAGAGTCTCCACATGACAGCCATCCTATAATGATAAATATCAATGTGATAATAATGACAAATTTGTTATTACTCTGAAGGTGAAGAATAAGAAAGTATGCCATAAAAATTTGTTCTGCACACCTTCTGTGGTATTTTAGACATTTAAGCTGTTGTTACATGTCATTATTCTGCCAGCAGCAGATCAACTATAGGAGGTTTTCCATATACTTCCCCATCACTCCTTCCCTTTATTTCCAGTTCTCACTCATCTAAAGGTTCTTATTCCTTGTTATAAATCACATTAATTCAACTGTTTGGCTGGCTGGGTTCCAAAATCAAATGTATGAAATAAAAGGGGAAAAGAAAAAGAAAAAGAAAAAACCTCTAAAAGTCTGTTGGGTTGGTTGGGTTTGGATTTTGTTTTCTTGTTATGTGTTTTCTTTTTAAATACAAGTATTTCACTGCAGGAGTTTAGACAGTTAAAGAAAGAATTGAATCAATGCAATTCACAAGACAGAATCAGGAGTGGGGAAGGAAACCAGTTAAATAGCTGCCAGGTAAACAGTGACATGGAGCAACTATATTAGTTCGCATCTACAAATTTTATTTGAAAAACTTTAATTCCGAATATGGCAAACACAACTGACTGGAAAATGACATGAAAATGTGGAAGTAGAATGAGAGTGGCCCATGTTTTTCCTAAAAATAAATACAATTTTAAAAAATCTACACTTTTGGATGAAGAAACAACTGAATCCAAAGAAAGCTAACACACTTGGGACACCAAGAGCCTCCCACTTCTGCCTAGGTCAACAGGCATCAACAACTTGCTCTTGCAATTTGGCTTATGTCCAGGAGGCTGGTGGCCCCTCTGCACAGATTAAGACTACAGGAATCTTACAACTCATGAAACACATGAGTCAGAGGTTGTCTGAGCCTGGAAACCACTGAAGCATCAGTACCACCTTCCACTTATGAGTACACACTTTGAGTTGGCTTCCCAGCTATTGCTCCAGGCAGCTAACAGTGAGCGAAGAAGGGGATGTATTGTATGAACAACTATCTTCTATTAACAGCTTAATTTTAGAGCTAGTAAAGGAGTAAAAAGTAAAGGAGTACTCAAGGAGTAAAAAAATATTGTAAGAAATACAGCTAATGATCTCTGCGTCTTCTCCTTAATTCCTTATAAGGGAAAAGCAAAGTGGTGCAAAAATCAAAACTGTGTTAACATGAGAGTTAAAAAATTGAAGTACTGATGAAGATATCAACTTCTGATATGCTTTATAAGAGGCATTCTCAAAAATGCATTCCTCCTCTGACATTGTAGTATGATCTTTAATACATTTCACATGTCTTGAAGCAGTTTTCTTCATCACATGATCCTGCTGTGCCTCTTTTGTTTAGAGTTAGGTTGAAACTTTGCCCTAATCCACATGGGAAATAACTGGTCAGCAGCATTGCTGATGACTTCTGTAAACCACAACCAATTTTTTACTCTTACTATTAAAATATCTCAGTTCTGGTGAATAAATGCCAATTGTCTAGCCTACTTTTCCATCCTTAAAACATAGCTAGTTTCCTCAGAAATGAAATTACTCAGAATCTCATAAGCCTAGTGTAGTTGATTTTCAACAACTAATACTTTCCCACATTTTTGAATGTTCATGTCCAGTTATGTTGCCTTGATTTCTGAACCTGAATAGCAAAAAGTTGTTATACATTCATTAGACCTAAGAGACAATGTTCAGAATTGGTATTCTACTAAATTTGTTTGGGAGGGTTTTTTCCGGGGGGGGGGGGGGGGGGGAAAAAAAAAAAACCCCACGGTAACTGAAA
>JAWWMP010000001.1:66330796-66361132 GCA_035047865.1 Dendrocincla tyrannina
CCCCCCGCCCCCCCCCCCCCCCCCCCCCCCCCCCCCCCCCCCCCCCCCCCACAACAAAAAACCCCACGGTAACTGAAATCTAGTTACCTAAAACTGCTCAAATCTGTGTTTCTACAGCAGCTTAAGTTCTTCTGCAATTTACAGCATTGTCATCCTCCTGTCCCCAGCCATGCCACTCCTTCCCCCATAGTGCCTCTAGGCACTAAAATTTGTGCCATGTAGGCAATACACTTTGAATAATTGGTCCGACTGGAAACTAGTCCTTCCAAAAAGGGGAGAAAAAAAAAAAAAGGTTTAATTTTCAGCTGGTCTGAGCAGGGGAACAACCTGCTTACCATATTCCTGTTTAATTAGAACACTGTTGTTCAGGGACAGTGGAGAGTTCTTAACCTTGTCTAGCAGAAATATGTTGCAGCCTGTCTTGATCTACATAAAATGAAAATGTGGTTATATCAGAGCATTCATCTCACTTTTAATTTAGCTCGCATAGGTGAGAATATTAGTGAAGACACTGCTGCACTGCCTTCATCAGGAACTGGCAACTGTAATGCTTGGTACAGGCTTTCAAAGGGACAATACTCAAGCTGCTAAACCACACTGCCAGACCTCCACTGCTCCTGTTACAAATGCTGGCAAAACTACTGGCTCCTGCTTCAGTCACACTTACCTTGTGCGGTGAAAACATACCCTAATAGTGCCTAATTTTTTCATGGGTACTATCACTAACTCTTGCTCCCTCAATGTACATTCTTCTAGTGATGGTCTAAGCACAAAATATGAAAGCCGAAGTTTCAAAATTTACCATGAATTTTAGTGTCTTTCTGGACTAGGAAAGCAGACTTCCCCTGCATGTGACTCACTTCTCCCATTATCTTTGGTGGACTGGCTCTTCAAGAAATTACAAGACCCTGACTTCAGAGTTTAAAAAGTCCCTAAAAGCCCCGAGATTTTTTTCTAGTCTTTCTTATTTTTCTTGAAATTGCATGTCAGATGTAAAGCTAACCCAAAGAGCTGGATTTCAAGAATCTTGCCTTCAACACAGAGCTTTTCCCTGTAGAAAAAAAGGAGTGCAGCATAATCTGTGAACCCTATTCTATGACCCTACTCAAATTGCTTCCATTCAAATTTCATTCATTTGAAGTCTGAACCTGAACTACAGCTCTTCTACAAACACCACTGGGAATCTCAACAGAGCATTCCTACCAAGTACACAACTACCTCTAATAACTATTAGCTCTGATAGGAAATGCAGTAAGTGATCAGTAACAGTCACATTTTGTCAGGGATAAGACAAAAAGTATTACAGGAGCCAAAACAGCTACCTGGTCCAAGAGCACTAGCCTCCTACAAGGTTTAGTGCTGTTCATCACCAGATGCGCTATCAGAAAGCAATACCGTGGTGCAACTCAGCGTACTGATGGACAAATACTAAGCAAAGTGAGTTTAGTTATTTCAGAATAAGTTAACATGCCAGCTTTATATTCGACAAACACCATAGAATCATTGAATCACTAAGATTGAAAAAGGACTCCAGATCAAGTCCAACTTTTGACTGAGCACCACCTTATCAACTGAACTATAGAACCAAGTGCTTCATCCAGTTGTTTCTTGAACACTTTCAGGGATAGTGATACCACCAGTGCCCTGGGCAGCCCATTCCAATGCTTAACCACCCTTTCCATGAAGAAATTCTTCCTGATGTCCAACCTCAAGCCACCCTGTCACAGCTTGAGGCTATGTCCTCTTGTCCTGTCAGTAGTTGCCGGGGAGAAAAGACTGATTTCCACCAGGCTACAACCTTCCTTCAGGTACTTGTAGAGAGCAGTAAGGTCTTTCCTGAGCCTCCTTTTCTCCAGGCTAAACAACCCCATCTCCTTCAGCCACTCCTATAGGACTTACCCTCTACACCCTTCCCCAGCTCTGCTGCCCTTGTCCAGACACTCTCCACCACCTCAATGTCCTTCTTCCAGTGAGGGGCCCAGAACGGGACACAGCACTCGAGGTGTGGCGTCACCAGTGCTGAGTACAGGGGGACAATCACTGCTCTGGTCCTACTGGACACACTACTGATCATACAGGCCATGATGCCCCTGACCTTCCTGGCCACCTGGGCACACTTATGAACTCCTGTTCAGCTGCTGTTGATCAGCACCTCCAGGTCCTTTTCCATTGGCAAAATTTCTAGCCTCTCTTCCCTAAGCCTGTAGCATTGCACGGGGCTGTTGTGACCCAAGTGCTGCCTCAGCCCATCAGTCCAGTCTGTCCAGATCCCCTGCAGAGCATTCCAACTCTCCAGTAGATCAACACTCCTGCCCAACTTAGCATTGTCTGCAAGCTGACTGAGGGTGCACTCGAGCCCCTCATCCAAATCATCAGTAAAGATACTAAACAGGACCGGACCCAAAACTGAGCCCTGGGGGACATCACTAACCAGGAATTAGATGCAACACTATTCACCACACTTCTATGGGCCCAGCCATCTGGACAGTTCTTAAGCCAGAGAAGAGTGTGCCTGTCAAGGCTATAGGCTGCCAGCTTCTCCAGGAGAATGCTGTGGGAGACAATATCGAAGGCTTTACTAAAGTCTAGGCAGACATCTTCCACAGCCTTTCCCTCATCCACCAGGTGGGTCACCTGGTCATGAAAGGAGATCAGATTGGTCAAGCAAGACCTGTCTTTTCTAAAACCATGATGGCTTGGCCTGATCCCCTGGTTGTCCTTCCTGTACATGCCCATGATGGCACTCAAGATGAGCTGTTCTATAACCTTCCCGGCATCAAAGTCAGGCTGACAGGCCTGTAGCTCCCCAGATCCTCCTTATGACCTTCTTGCAGATGGATGTCACATTGGCTAATCTCCATGGAATGAAGGAGATGATACCCTTCTCATACAAAACCAGGCAGGGCCTATGCATACCCTATGTTCTCAATTTGAAAACTGACGCAACTTAATGGTTGCATTTAGTCAGGCCAGACTCTACAAACTAATGAATAAACAGCCCTTCTCCAATGATAACCATTAATGAACCAAAATTCAGAGATGCGGATCTTAATGTCTTACTGTTAAAATCCTTCCCCTGTTCCTACATCTCAGAAATGTCATAAGATCCTTCACTGTCTTTAACAAAAGCCAACAATTCAAAAATACAAAAATACCAGCAGGAAGCTATCTAAACAAACCAGAAATTTAATAAGAAATTCTAATTCTGTAATCTATTATGAAAGAGAAAAATATTAACAAATATAATCTTGATATCTTTTAAGATAACTGTCATCATTAACATATCTGAATGGCATAAATGTGATCACAGAATCACAGAACTAGTGAGGTTGGAAGGGACCACAGTGGGTCATCTGGTCCGACTTGCCTGCTTAAGCAGGGTAATTCTAGAGCACTTGGCACAGGATTGCATCCAGATACTGCTTAGCCAAAGCCTGCTCTTTCCTGCAATTTGCTTCCAGATTGTATCCAGTTTGCCATTTGAGGATACCATGCATCAGTCAGATGGTTTCTTACTTTTTTTTTCCCATTAATTTCAGAAAATGTTCTATTACTGGACTATTCCTTGAACTTGATTCAACAATCTCAATTAATTGTCTAGCTATAGTCAATAGTCTTTAATCATATATTTTATCTCACACTGTTTAACACTTAATAGAGCTATTTGTTAGCAGACTAAAGATTAAAAGTGCTTTTTTTTTTTTTTTTTTCCTTTTGAACACTGTTCCTTCAATGCTGTCATAAGATATTGTCCCTTGGAGCATGAGTGTACTATAGTTAAAGGATCAGAACTGGAAAGTCTGGTGTTTTCTGTACTTAATGACCCTATCTCCAATCACATCCTTTTTGACTCTGGAAACAGGAACTGTTCAAAATAGTCTTAAAATAGATTTTCAGTAAGAGTGCCATCCTTGTCCTGTCATTGGACCGTGATTTTTCTCAAGAATAAAATGCCACAAAGTCCTTTCAGATAGTAAACAACATCTTAAAAGCATCATGCCTTAACAAAAACCAATACCTAAACAACAGTCTCGCTCACAGAAATTCAAGAAAATATCATCTTTTTACGGAACAGACATGCTTTTGGAGAGCAGCAAGGCAAATGCTTGCTCACAATAGAGTTTCATTTTTGCTGCTCTTTACCACTGTTAACTCAGCAAAACTAACACAACTTTGCTCATTCTGAGAAGTGACAACCTTGTTCCTGCAGCAACAGTATTATTAACAAAACTGTCTTTGCTCCACCAAAATGTTAGTTACATCTATACAGTCCCACTATATACCACCACTGTTTACCAAAACCAACTAGGCTGTGCAAGTATAAACAAGGGCAAAACAAATGTTAGTCATGATGAGCATCTGAAAAGAAAAAAGGACTGCAGAGGGGGAAAAAAAAAAAAGGCAGTGAAAGATTTAATGAGCTCAAGCTATTTAACTTATCAAAGAGAAGGAATGAAGATCTGAAAGTACCTACCCAGGAAACAAAATTTCAATAATGTAAGCAGCTGATATGCATGTAGGAAGCAAATGTAGATGTGGGAAAAGCAAAACAAAAAAATAACAAAAAAAAAAAAGGAAACAAAAAAAAAAGAAAAACCCCTACATAACAGAAGGTAGAGACTAAACAAACTTACACTAAGATGTGAAAAATCGCAATCACCTTATATCTGAGAAAGGTTTGATTACTCTTCCAAATAATTCTTTAAGCACTAATTATTACAGAACTTGAAGCAGAAACCCTAAACCTGTATTACACAGGCAGGCCATTTATTTACTTTCTATATATATTTATCTTCCTTCTGGCATTAAATGTATAAGGTGCCTCAACCTGTCTTTCCTGACTGCCTGTTCATACACAAAGGAGTCTCACTACTTTTCATGAATGCAGAACATCCAGTACCCTCTTTGTAATTTCTTCTTTAAAGTAATCTCAGCAGTTTCATGAGCAACACTACCTCCAAAGAAACATCTCTAACTAGCAAATTCCCTAAGCAGGAGACCAGAGCTAGCTTCAGAAAGTTAGTGAAAAAGAGTCATGCTGACACGGTGTTTTCTATGATAAGATGCACACACTGAAACAAAACGGAAAGTCAACTATGGGCTTTGAAACATGGAATCAGCTCATGGAATTATTTGGAAAGTGACAGAGCATAAAGGAGAGAACAAAACCATCTGCACCTTTGTATACATCCCATATTACACTAAGATGACCTGCCTACACACCCTAGGAACTAGCCCTTAACTAAGCCGGCCTGGATAAAGAAAGAGTTAATAGTGATTTTAGTGTGTTGCCATATTGGAGTAAAAGGCATAAAGTCAAAGGAAGATATTTAAGCCCAAAATTGTAGGAAAAAGTACATTAGATGCCTTAAAAAAGTACCAATCAAATGTCTTTCATAGTTCAGGACCTTATTAGTGAAAATTATTTTTAGATTACAAAACTAACAATCTTATTTTATTTTGCATTTGCAATTATCTGAATTAAGATGCAGGAAAATATTTGGAGCTCCTTACCAAATTTATAAGATGTTTCATATTTGGATCTGAATGATTAAGTGTGTGCATAGGCAAATTGCCTTTTGAACTGCTTTCATACTTGAACTCAAACATCTTTAAGAAGGGGTGGAAGCAATTATTTCTGTTCTGATAATCTTGAGAAAAAATGGCAGCAGAACCACAAAAGGCAGAGTGAAGAGTATTTTAAGATTCACAGGAACACTCGCTTATCCAAGGAAATTCATTGTAGCTGATCTAAACCTCATGCTCCATTTCAAATGGCTTATAAGATATCAGAGAATGGTACTTGGTAAGACAAAAGCATTTTGAAGTCTTAAAAGAAAATAGCTACCAGAGATACAACTGTAATAAAGCTCTTTGAAACTAGTAAAAGCCTCAAATACAATCTCATTTAGACATGAATCTATTCTTCTGGAAAACGATTTGCAAATATGAGACGTTTCCAGAGCAGTAACTAAAATACAAAATAATTATGTTGAAAATAAAAAGAAGCATTTGATTATGAGTTGTTTCATGAGCAGGTCCATGGGCACGGATCTGCAGCAGCACAAAAAAGTTTTCTATTAAAACCAACAATCAAAATATTATCTAGATTTTAAAGAGCAACCATGAAGATGCAGAATTATTCACTAAACAGTAGTGCAGGCTTAATGTTTACCTTTCTTACAACATGTATTTTCAACAATGGCTACAAATACAGACAAAAATATTATTTAAACTGCAATATGAGATAACTACAATTATTAAAGCTTTCAGTTCTGACACTCAGACTGCTATCTCAAATAAGAAGAATTAGCACAATTTTAACCTTCTATGACTTTGAGAATATTAGTTCACTATAGAATGGTCACTGAGGAAATGTCCACATTCACATGCACTAAAACACACTTGAAGCTTAGAAACTGCCCGTATTGATAGTCCATACATTTAGTGTGATAGGAACATGATGCCTGAAATGTTTAATCAAAATACTCCAGCTACATAATTTTTAGCTCTATCATCTGTGCCCCCTCTGTTCATCCATTGCAGGATTCCACATACATCTGAGTTCACTAGTTGTGCCAGAAACCAGTGCAAAATTACTTTTATCACATTTTAACTCCATGTATGTAGAGATACAATAAATCTTATGAATATGTCTGTCCTCACAATCCTCTGAAATACTTCAAAGCCCAATACATTTTAAAAAAAATGGATAAACAGAACACCTTGGGCGGAAACCGAGGGAAAGAAAATGTACTCTTCGCTATTTCGTCAGTCAATAGCTTAAAGAAGTCATTCTTTCGAAACATGAACCATCATCTCAGAACAGTGATAATAAAATAATAATCAAAATAGTAACAGTGAAAGATAATAATGGTAACTTTATTGAGTTAAATTTCTCTCCCCCTCTATATCTAAATATATAAAAAGAGTTTAAAGGGTTTCTTAGCAGTATAATTAAACCAAAAAAAAAAACCCCAAACAACTAAATAACTTTTATAACTAAATATACATTATAGCAGCTGAATAAGTAGGTTATTATGTAGTTCAGCTTGGAAGTCAAAGGCCAGATCTCAATGCTTTTGTCTGAGGTCTTTCCTGCAGTCACAGCAAATGCTAAATCAGTGAAAAATCTCAAAGCATTCAATGAGAAACACAACTTTATGGGGGAGGGGAAGCAAGGCATTAAAACATATAGATTGTGTTTACAAATATCAAATCTGGCAACTATATAAATTCAGATTTCTCATTAACATAATTAATAATTTCAGTGACCAATAATCCCAACAGGGCCCTTGATCATT
Source organism: Dendrocincla tyrannina (assembly GCA_035047865.1). Lineage (NCBI taxonomy): Eukaryota > Metazoa > Chordata > Aves > Passeriformes > Dendrocolaptidae > Dendrocincla > Dendrocincla tyrannina. Next base: position 66,338,101 of record JAWWMP010000001.1, read on the forward strand.
TTAAATACAGGATATGTTGAAATTAACATAAACTTGTCTTCTCTTTGAAAGTTTCTGATGAGTAGTTGCTTGGGTAGTGTTTTAATATTGACCTGTCAGAAAAAAGAAAGCTAGAAAATGCAGACATGGGCTGCTCAGCCTCAGCCATGAAATCTGTGTTTAGTCCATACACAGCAGCTAGAGAATTACAGGCATATTTTTCAAAAATACTACCCCGGGATCAACCTTTGAACAAGAGGAATATGTGGTATACCTAAGTAAGTAAATTAAATTCAGTAAGAAAAAAAATCTATAAAATATTTCAAATGTTCTAAAAATTACCTCAACTTTGTCTAATTTTCAAGTCTCTTACAAAATGGAAAGAGAGTGATTGCACCATTTTTGATTGAGTCAGTCATCCCTACCCCAAAGAGTTATGAAAAATTGCACTTCCATTGAAAATGCAGGAAGGCAGAGGTTCTACCCATTAACTCTTTTACATTCCAAACCACCATGTGCAGCAAGTAATGCAAGTGCCTTAGTATATGGGAATTGGCATCTTGATAAGGAAACTATTTGTTTGAGACAGTAGGGTAGTACCGTGGGCATCTTGCTATTGCCTCCATGTTCACTGCATCATAAAGATCAAAACAATCTATATTCTAGGTATCCCATGCAGCAGAGTGCTTAAAATATTATCAACATTGCAACAACAAATATAAACAACTAAAAGCTACTGAATATTCAGTATTATGTGAAAAACTCGCATTTGTTCCTGTTAAAAAATGTCCTGATGTTTTTAAAAGATAGAGCAACACTCAACACCTTTCATACAGGATTGCACACTCAATTCGAGACTTCACAAAACAAAAGACTTATCACAAGCATTCCTAAACCTCCTGAGATCTTCAGAAATTCAAACAAAAGATATTCTTCTTGACTGTTCATCCTAGTAAATCTCAGACACTAGATTTCAGTGTAGACAAATGCCAAAGGAAAAAAATCAATCAAACAATTAAAACAACCTACTAAATTTCATTACATAACAAAGGAGGAACAGTGTGCTTTACATAATTTACAAAAACAGCAAGACATTATCATAAATCCTACTGACAAAAGAGGAGCTGTAGTACTTTGGTACTGGGATCATTACACTACAGAGCCAGCAAAACAAACGGCAGAAATGTGTTACTTTAGCCCTGGGTTTTTTCATAGAGAGGTTGTAAAGTTATTTCTATAGCATGAAATTCCATATAACACATATGCAAATTATGATTAAATCAGCTTAGAGAAAATGCCAGAATTCACAAGGCAAATAATGGACACTCTACAATGGTAAGATGTTCCCAATGTCCTGAAACAAGTAGGTGTGTCTTATGGTGACTCTTTGCATCAAGCCCATGTTGAAGCCCTATCAACATAAATACTGCCTTCTTTGTATGCACAGCAGACCTTAACAAACATCACTTCCAGCAATACAAAGTACCTTCGCTTCACTGTAGAAATTTGATGGTATATACTCTTATTGTCTTGATACAGAAAGTTAAGCAGTTAAGGCCCTTAAAGTTCAAAATACTCCATAAAGTCTACAAACCATTACTGCCATCAAAAATGGACTAAATGAATTAATATTTCAGAAATTCATTAAAAATTAAGAATACTCATTTTTACAACTTCCTAAGTTTAGCAGAATATGTTCTTCTGCCAAAACGTTTCACATTTAAGGAGGAGATTGTTATTCCCAGGAAAATATCGTTAGCTTTAGAACTGAACCACAATTTCTTATGTCTTCTTTCAAAAAAAAAAAAAATGGATTGCACGTGTCTTAAAAATTCTTATAATAGGAACTAATCCTACCAACACCAAGATAAACTATCTCATATTTCGAGCACTTTCATAATATCTAAAATACTTTATTTAGCGGAAGAAAATTTTCAGCATTTATTGAAATTTCTGCAGCAATCCCTGGAAAATGTGATTTAACCACTGTGATACAGCTTAATTCTGAAATTCATGAATTTCTGTGATTTGACCATGAAGAAACTGCTATGCTTTTAACCCATTTTCCAACACTACAGCTTTAAATTCCTGACTCTGGGAAATCCAGCTGCAGACCAAATGCTTCTGACAGAAGTTATCATTCTTCATCCCAGTAAAGTAATAGTGGCCTCGCCAGTAGCGTCGATGGAGACTTTCCGCTGTGCCTTTTGCAATCGGATTTGCCTATCTCGCATTGTCCTTTCTAGCCACCAGCGTACTTGTAGTAAGCGTGGGTAGAGCCCTTGTAAATCTTTGTTCACGAAGCCTAGCCATGATGAAAGTGATAGTGAGAATAAATATAACAGGCTAGAGGCCAATCTTTCAACTCTGTATCCTACACCACTCCCTCCGTGAAACCTTCTATTCACATCATCAATACAATTCCAAATGTTGCCTTCTCTAAAAGCCTCTTTTGGTTATTTTGCAGCCTCACAAATGAGACTTCTCTATAAGGCAGCCCTCTCTTCCCCATTTTTAACTACTTCTATCTCTTATAACATCTTAAATCTTTCCCCAGGTGTGAATGCCCTCCCTCTAACTACCATTCCCCATTTAGTTCACGTGACCCGTGACTGCTGCATGGTCTCCAGGGTGCAGTGTTAGGGTAGCCACGTTCTGCTCTGCTTTCATTGTCCATTATGTACCCAGACAACAGTTCACTGAAGACGAAGATTGCAGGAGCAAGCAAGCACTTACAGAAGTAGCCATGTATGAGAGATTCTTAGGCATGGATATAAAAAAGGGGAAGGGTTACAGACACTAATCCCACTTTATCCAACAACCATCTGAAATTAGTATTATCTGTATTGTACACAGAGCCAGTGGAAGAACAAACTATTGGTATGTCAATTAAAGAAAACATATGTAGAAAAAGCATATGTACAAAAATAGTCTGCACATAATTTCCAATGCTCTGTCTGCAACATCAATAAAGCCATCAATCATGTTTTTAGATTGAAAAGATACCAACTTCTACAGATTGTTGAAGATCTGAAGTACTGCTATATACTTAGCTTGACAAAAATTTCCAGATGACGAAAACATACTGTAAGGATATAGAGAACTTTGGGTTTCCTATATAATTTTGTCCACCTACGTAACTTTCAGTTTTTGTTAGGAATGGCTGTTATATTTACTTCTTGCCACAAAAGAAGGGTACTTCGGGACCGGGGGGAGGGGGTGGAAGAGGAAGGGGAGAGAAACACATGCCTTCAGAATTCTTGACGATCAAACTCAAAGTAACTAGCTGTAGCAAAACCCAGCTTGCTCTGCTTCAGCCAGACTGAAGGCAACCACAGAAAGAAAACAAGAGAGATTTCTTTTCTTCCCCTCTTCCCTCCCTTTTAGAAGTACTAACAACTTTTCTCTTCTAGTTTAGCCACGGAAGGAGGAAAGTGATAATCCCTTTGAAATTCAGCACTTAACACCTATACGGTAGGTGATAATTGCTGCATTCCAAGAGGATTAGCGCAGTGGAACCCACTTTACAGTGAAGTCAGACCATTTTAAACAGAGTTTAAAACGGTTTTGCTAAAACCGTGCCTACCCAGAGAAAATTTTGAGTTGCACACTGTTTCTGGATAGACAAGTGTCTTGTAGCTTCAGACGTGTTTCCATCACATCTACAAAAAGTTGTTGAAGAAATCAACTACTTTTTAAAACAGATTTAATACTACTACCACTAATATTAATGAAATATTCCTAAAGAAGTGCAAGCTAGTTTAATTTTATTGACAGTGCTTGTGAAAAGTGCGCAGGTTATCGCAACCTAACTGTTCTTACAGGCAGTAGAATATTTCCATCATCATTTGGCAGGACTATTATAAACTATGTCCTCACAGTAAAACAGTAGTCGGTAGTTTAATAATGTAACAGAACCCAGAGGTCTAATGGCACTGTCTGATCCTATACAGCTATAGGAAATGCTTTCTGTACTAATGCTACGCCATTAACAGGGGAAAAATAACCCTAAAGAAAGCAAGAGGCATGAGTGATGCAAGTCCACTCAAAAAGCAGAATAATTTAGGGCTTTCACTCCATCAGCAGAGACACAGGCTCGACTTAAGTTACAGGGTTTCTTCCACTGTGCAGCACCTTTCAGAGAGTAGAGAATGCTCTCTAACAAGTGGGCTTCCTCTCCCTGAACAAGCCAAGGTATATAAGGCACTGAGGAGGCTGCACAGCCCCCCTCACCTTTCCCTGCCACCAAAACATGGCCGGAGAGAGCATCCAAAGGCTGAAATCAACACTCGACCTCAGACCGTCACCCCATTTGTTTTGCAGTACACGGCAGGCCAGCTACAAGAGTTAGTAAAGCAGATTTCCAAGAGAGAGGAAAGTGGCTTTCAGTGCATTTTTCTTTCAAAGATTTTACTTCTCCCTTCATTAGAGCTGAACCCTCTCCTGTTTCCTCCTTTTAAATATAGAGTTAAAACCACTGTGTAATCCACAGTTCATCTCCTGCGCTAAGCTCAGGTCATTGCTGTTAGGTTGCAGGAAAATTTCATGGCACACAGGATGACAATAGATAAAATTGAAGGCACCGTTTCCACCCCTCCTTTCACTGCCATCACTCGTTTCTGTCCCCATTGCCTGTTCACTTGTAACAGCACAACTGCTGATGAAAACGCAGGGTGAACTGTTTCCCAAAAAAGAAGAGGATTAATAAATACAGCAATGAAGGCAGGAGGGGAAGTAGACAGCATTTTCAACCTAGACCTGATCCCGTGCCGAAAGTGGTCACACACGGCTGTACAGGAATGCGATCGTGATGGTTGGAGAAAACAGAAGAGAGACAAATTCATCTAAACCAGCTCTGATATCAAAAAAGGCTGTAAATCGCAGCCTTAACTCTACAGAAGGAATATAAACAACAGAGATGTTTTATCTGGTTTAGGAACCACTTATCTGATTCCTTTACCTATCATATTTATGTGATACATTTATTAACACATCACCTAATAATATATGAATTTATTTAATACTTGCTTTTCATTAACTTTCAAGTTGCTTTTACTTCCTCTGTATGAATGCTTTAGATATTCATCTCTGCAGAAGAACAACCCCAAGCCAAATGCTGTTTAATTTATAAGAGAAAAAAATATCAGGAAAGGTTTAATATGTTGAACTTGTTTATGTTTAAATCTGTTTATGTATAAACATACGATTTTTTTTTAACTTTTCTCTTAAATTTGTAAAGTATGCCTCAAGTTTCCTTGTTTCACTGCCACACATTGGTAACAAAAGAAGGCTAAATTGAGAAAAGCTGACAGCTGTAAATGTCAAGATTATTCCCTCCTTATTACTGATAGTCTTTTCCACAGAGCCCTCAGATCCTCTGATCATCATATATGGCAAGTAAGCACTTAGGAACAATGTCAAAGAAACTATTTCAACATCCAGGCAACTTTTAAAACCAGACAACTCTTAAAATGAAGATAACTCCCAACAGCCAAGCAGATTAAAAATGGTGACTGAAGACAGAATTTTCTCCCAGGCAAATTGCCAATGTTTTTTTTAAAGGTAAACTCCAGCTTTTAATTAGCATGAACACTCCTCCCTATGAGCATTGTCACTGCCTGGATCCTCTTAAAACTGAATAAAAATGGCATCCCATGACTATGCTATGGAGCTCAGATTTCCAGCAAGCACAACAGAGAAATTAAAAACCTCTGTCTAAAAGCAGAGCCACAGAAGCTGAACATTGGTATAATCAAAGGGAAAGAAATTTTTAAACAGCAAACAACACCACAGTCAACTGAATATAGAGTGAAGTAAGGGTAAATAAAACACATTTAAGCCTGACTACCACTTTGGCTAATGGAAGTTTTTTGTAGTTATTCCTTTTTCTGGTTCTGTAAATTAAATTCTCTACTAAGAAAGCTAAATCAAGGATGATTAATATCTTCTGATTTAACTTCCCTTCCTCCCACAGTTCAAAATGAAGTGAAAGTTATCCTCAGCCTGGCCTGTCATGGTGGGCAATGGTCCAAATCAAGAAAAGTGGGTCAAGCATCTTTTAAAGCCAGTTATTATATGCTTTAGCAAGCATAATTATCTATTTGTTTCTAATACAATACTGTTTCACACAAGATTTTGAATAATAATTTTTTCTAAGAGTGGAAAATTAACATGGATAATAATGAAACAATATATATCCACTTGTCCAAAGTAATGTACGTAACATGATTATCCTTTTTTTCCAATTTATATGTCCACTGCACCATTTTATAATTATTAGAAGATACTCCAGGGCATATGTTGTGCTGGTGTACAGCGACTTCTCTGGTGGCTGAAATAATTCAGCCTGTGGACTTGTGAATCACAAAGCACCCACGGCTTAGCAAATCCTCGTATGACACATGTCATGTCGTATCTTATTGCTTCAACGCAGCCCTTGCACTCCTACCATATCACCAGTAGCCAAACACTTAAGTACAGATGGGCCGAGCATCACTGACATCACACCCCCCAATGCATCCCTGCTCCCACCCCCATCTATTAAAAGCACAAGGCATTTTCCTCTGGGCTTAGGATGAGCGCTTATAGTCGGTACCAGAGCATTTGCAGGATGTCTGAATTTTGTTCCAGGAGGGCTGTGCGGATTTAGTAACTCCAAGCAGTATTTGGTAAGTGTTTAATACCACTTCAAGTTAGCCAAGCAAGTCATTTGTGCAGCAGGAGTACCAAGGAGTTCCTGTAACGACATTCCTGGGAGGTGCCAGCCCAATAGCAGTGGGTACAACCAGCGCTCTAATCACTGCTGAAATCATTGATAGTGCTGTCTATCCACACTATGACAGACAAAAGCTGAAATGTATTAAACATAGCAATCCATCATCCCGCAGATGGGTAGCAGGAGCCAACAGAGTTCAGAGGGAGCGACTCCCGCTGCTAACAATGGCTGAAGTACTGACAGTTCACTACTCCTTCTTGCTCCTCACCGGGCTCTTCTCCCAGCTTCCCAAGAGCAGTAAATGAACAAACAGTCCACTGAAGAAGAAGGATTTACATGCTGTGGACTGCTGATAGTTATTATTGCAACTCAGACTGTCTACAAACAAGCTTAATGAGACATCAGTTCTCATCTTTAAAATAAAAAATAAAAAAGAAAGAAAGAATAAATGTTGTTACGTTAAGGAATTGTGAATTCAAATAAAATAAGAACCCCCCCAAAAAAAAGAAAAAAAAAACCAAACTTAACATTGTTAGGTGTGTAAATCTCATCTGAATATATGAGAAGCTGATGAGCTAAATATCTAGCACTGGCAGCTGGCAGCTGGAGACAAGCTACAAACAACAGTGCTCCAAATTAAGAAGTAATTTATGTGGAATACATCATTATTTTAACATGAAGGATACAAAGCTTTAAAAGGGAGAGGAATGACTAGCGAACTTTTAAAGAAAAATAAGTCCAGAACAAAGTAATGCTATTTATGAAAGTTGATTTTTCTTTCCTGACTTATTTCTTGCAGGACATATGAGTCACACAATATAGCCAAAGGAAAAACTGCAACTGCTAACACCACATTAGTAAAGTATAAAAGGGAAAGACACTTTTCTTAGCATTTCAGCCTTGTCATTTCCAATTTTCTGCTCTTTGGACATGCTTGTATTCAAATTCTGGAACATCTATTCAGCATATCAATCCTAATTAGACAATCTGGGTCTGGAAAGGATGAGAGCTGGGTCATTTGCATAATTTAATCATAAATACTCAGTGATACATATTTCCAAATGCATTTGTACAATTATCTTTTCATCCTTGGGGCAATGGTATTAATATGATTAGGCAATATTTCTGGAAAAAACAGACAAGTATGCACTCTTTTTAACTGCAGCTTAGGGCGATATGAAAAATTAATTAATTTCTGAAGAAAATCAATTTCTGTACGTGACCACATTAGACACTGCTAAACCAAGACACAGAGTCCTTTCACAATCAGAACATTTTATCATTCTTTTCCAAATTCTGATTGTTATATGAACATTTCAATAATAAAACTGTTAGATTATTTAACTTATCTTAATGCATAGGCATTGAAAAGTGACTATTTCTTCTCTACGCTACCATGAAAAACATGGTGTATTAAAATATGTATTGTTTGACCAGTCAATAGGAAACCTTAGCATTTGGTCTGAACTCATCTTATGTGATCTTTTATTAATGCACATTATACCGATTGAATTCAAGGACAGCAGGAAATAATTCAGCTCTGAAAACTGCTGCTGAAAAAAATAGAACCATACTAACCTAAAGTATTTTAAAATTACTATAAGGTTGCTTCCTTGTTTGTTTTGCTGCAGAGAATTAGATAAGGTGTTCCTTCAACAGAAGCATACACATTACAAAAATGTTGTGACATATGTGGGATACAGCCAAGCACCCAGGTGGCTAATCTCATTTTTAGAAGAAAGATACTGCTTTGTATGTTAATTGGTGCAAAAAAAAAAATATATTTATGTTTTTATATGTACTATCTTTATTTCTTCTCTGTCAACAGAAAAAGTAGAAATTACTGCATGCAAATGTTCAATATTCATTTAATTTGCATGAAGGTGCTTGAACAATTTTTTTATTCTAACAAGCTCATTTTTCATGCGTTTTGTCTTTCATCCTAATCTAGCATCTGTCATTCCTTTTTGAAGTTATTATCGGCCCAATTCCCTCTTGGACATGGTTGCTGGGTGACCGGTATCTTAGCACCCACTTTGACAGGAACAGATGTGAATCTGATCAAGAGATTTCCCATGAGTACCTGAAATCACAAACAACTTTCGGGAAAAACAAACAGCCTTGCTGTCACCGTCCCTCTCTCACCCTCCTTCCCATCCCTTCCCCCATCCTCCCCAAAAAAAGAGTATGAGAAAGTTGAGGCACAGATACCCAGCATCATTGAAATGCATTATTATTTGGCAGGTGAGCTCTCCAAACACTTTTCTAGCCATTTCTGCCTTCAAACAGCAACTCTCAGCTTTAAGTTTTAATAACCACCCTTTGAATACTTCCAAAGACGGCTGTTCGTTTCTAAGGTCACCATCTTCTAAACGTTCTCACATTGAACTTGTTTTCGTCACATGAATGCTCTCATTTAAATCAATGGGATTACTCGTGTAAGCAAATTTTACATGCACACAAGCACCCACCAGTTGTTTTATAACACCTGACTCACATTTTGATTACAAATAATGTTCTTTGATCACTCCCACACTTGGTTGTTGCTATCTGTATGAAACTCCAGCTTATGCAAACTGGAGCACCAATAGTGGTATTTAAGGACCTGCATAATTTTATTCTTCTAAATCATCCAACTGAGATGCTACAGGCAACAAGACTTCTTACACAAACCAAAGCTTCCTTCCTGCTTGCAAAATTTACTTTTATGTGCAACCCATATCATAGTGACTATATTCATTGCTGCACTTGTGATATCAAAAAAATGGGAGGAAACCTGGGAATTACAGCTATAATGTCTGAAGTAAACTTAAACGCTATCATACATAGCGTAGGTAGGAATTTTCAGATTAAGTGAATTACTTTAAAAAAAAAATCTTCATTCCCATCTAACATCTCTGCCACGAGAATCTCACCAAACATCACACTCTAAAGCAAAGCTTATTTCTTCCCGCTTGCTTTCCCAGGCACTACTCTAAACACAGCCTTACTTAGAGAAGAGAAAGGACATAGTTGTGATCCAAAGAGCGAAAATTTGATCATACATATGTAAACTTTTAAGGCTGCATGTGACAGTAACACCAGATAAATTTGCTTTAACATGCTGTCAACCAGCCTTTCACTTCTGCCTCTTCACTATGCTACTCTTCAGCATGTTCCCAGCCCATAGCCTCAGGGCTCTTGTCCCTACTGCTATTGCTAAGGTTAGCAACTGCTTTCACTAAGAATCCTCTGTATCTGAAGTTTCCACAATGCCTAATAAAACAGGGCTTCCATAAAGAAGTGTAGATTTTTGTCTCAGTTTTCTTCAAAATCCAGAGAGGTGTGCAAAGGGAAGAAAATAAACAGAATAGGAAAGGGAAAGGAAAAGTTTGAATTTGCAAAGGTCTGAATTTGTTCCTTCATTCTGAGCTGGTTTTCTATGATCAAAAAGACAACAAAGGAATATTTTCCTGTCTAGTTTAGATGCAAAGAAAATTTAGGACAAACATTTCAATCACAATGAAGGATTTATTTCCACTGCAGCTTATCTTAAAGATTTCCCTTATTTACTACCAAAATCAGAAAGCAGCTAAAACATTTTACTGATAAGTCAACAGCCTTAGACTAGTCTGATCTTCGCTTATTCTGGTTACAGCAAAATTAATGCATCTTCTACCCAACTTATGAAAAACAGAGCTACAAAGGAAAAGCAAAGCAAATAAGGAAAATGTTTAAGCCCCTGAATGCAAATGGGCCTCTTTACTTTCCAGTAAAAATCATGTGGGAACAAAACCATTATCTGTGTCTTGGAAAAAAATGTCCCCATCTACCCACTTAGAATATCAGCATCACATAGCAGTCAAGCCTGTTGATGGTATCAACAAAAACCGAATTGCTAAAAATGCTAAAAGCATAAGTCTGACTTAAAGAAAGACAAAAAAAGAGCATAGCAATTGGTATGACCACTTCTTTGAGGTGAATTAGAAAGGGACATGGTGTACACATTTATAATAAATACGTAAGGGTGATAAGTAATCACCATTTAGAAGACTTGCCCTTCACTCTGTTAGTCAAAGGAAGCACAGGCCCTTGATAATGGCCCTCCAATGCTGCCTCATAAAACAGTTTGATTATCTATTCTGGCATAGTCATGAATGACTTAAAACAAACTGCATGGAAAAATTCACTGGTATGAAAAACAACCAACCAGAATAAATAAGCATCTTCTTACACGTTTTGGTAACACTGTTATACCCACTTCTCACCTACCAAACCTTTTTGCCCAAGCAAAAAAAGGGAGTACAAACTCAGAACTAGCTCCCTCTGCCACAGACACATTGATGAGCAAAAAGCCTACAGCCTACAGCCAGGGATCTACAGCTGAGCTGTTCAATCAGTCTAAACTTAAGATGGCGTTAAAGAGAAAAACACCTACTAGAGTAGTAGTATCCAAATCTGTCACTCATTTACTAGAAACAGGTAGACTTATGTAGGCACTTAATGCCAATTTCAGCACTGAAAATACATTTCAACGATGGGAAAGACTGACTGAGACTAGGTAAAGGAGGCGAAAGCGAAGACTGGAAGGTTTGCAGGGCCTCTGTGGGATAGTAATTGCTGAGGCAAACTTAAGCTGAACAAAACATTCACTTAGTCTTTTAAATAAATCAAAATGCAAGCTAATTCTAATTTTAATTTTAATGTAACCCCATAAGTATATGAATTAAGGAACCCTTCCCTGTCCTTAGGGCCCACTATTTCAACTTAGTTGTCACAGTCCAGCGTGGCAATACACCAGCAGGCACACTTGGATACCATAAATACCATACCGCCTCACCAGAGAGAGGTAAGCACTCACCCTAGGATATTTAGGCTTCTAGCTCAAACCAAAGTACTGCAATAGGAAAGTCATGGTAACACCTACTCATTACTTTAATTGATCCCAAAACAAGACATGAGTTAAGATTGCTCAAATACCAAAATTTTAGTCTAATTGAGGGAAAGAGAAAGGTCATTTTGGAGGATGGAAGAATGGAGTCTTGAGGGTCTTCTTGTAAACTGTCTCACTGGGCAATGCTTTTTGAAACTTGAGCCACAGGTTTTTGAACCTGGAGCCATGTTCCAGGTGAGCAGTCTAGTGACCCATCTGCAGAGTTGCTCTCTTTTTTTATAGCCCATACAACATGTGCTGTCTACAGTCACTGCCTGCTCTATTTCACGTGCAGGAAAACAAAGCCTTACTTACTAAACCCAGGAGAGAGTTCATGGTTTGAGGATTTAGCCCATACCAAGCAAATTCTATAATTGAAACTTTCTGCAGCTTAATTATATTGAGAAACCATTAGACATTTTAAAGAATTAGAATACTGAACTGTTAAATATAAGACACGTGACCCATACCTAATGTAAAGAAAGTTTCTAAAAATGTCCTCAGAAAATTTTAGTAGAAAAACAGGTGTAGGAGAGAATTCAAATGTGACCCATAAGGCCCCAGAATCTAGAAATGAATTGGGATCAGTTCATTCTTTTCCCATGGGCTAACTTGTATAAATGTAATTCTATGGTTTCATAAAACCAGGTCAAGTTTTTGTCCCCTGAGGTCCTTTGGCAATTTGAAGCATGGCAGCACTTTTTCCTGGCTACAAGTTCAGATCTGCATGCATTCTGGATTTCTAAGGAAGCAATTAGACAAGCTGAAAAGATAGACCCATCCTATTTAGAGCACACCTTCTACACAGAAAACCACTCACAGGGATGAAACACAGTTTCACAGAACAGTATTTATAACTAGTTGACTCCGTATTTTTCACCTCTGAAAAAATATTTTTCTCTCATCAGCTGGTACACTAAAGAGCAGACAACCTTATCCCATAACAATGCCAGTAGTTTTAACTAATGACATCTTTCTCTCCTTAAGGTCAAAATGTTTTACTCATGTAGTCACACTGTGGAATATTTCTGAATACATGTATGTTTCACAATGTATTTCATAACTATTAGTTTATTACATCTTATGACATCACTGTATGGTCCTAGTTTAAGTAAGACATGTAAAATAAGACACAACAAGACAAAATTATAAAAGGCGTCAACAGAAAAGATGGGCAGACCCACATTAGCACAGGCGCAGCAGCAGAAAGCTAAAGGCAATGAAGGCTCCATTCCTTCAGGAACAATCTAAAATTACTGTGTTTAACACCACGACCCATCCACTGTGTACTAGAGTCTGAACTTCATTGGAATGAGGCCGGAATGGTGATGGGTTGAGTCTGACCACTCAGCTGAGCAGCACAAATCCATCCATGTGGGACCACCCGCTGTCTAGGTTGACTAAACAGATTCAAAGAGCAGAGGAAGTATAACAACGAGATTCTGGGTCTCTGAGCAAACTGCTTTCTCAATGTGAAACCTGACATTGACATACTGTGGAGGTGGCCTGCTTCTACTCAAGATAAATTCCACCCTTTCCGCCACTCTAATGAGATAACGCCAGAGAAGCTCTGAATAGTAAAATCTGTTGAAGGTTTATTAATTCTTAGCCATGTCCCACCTGTTGTACCTTGCGGTGGCCTTAAGCCAATTCAACAGCTGTGGCTATACCCAAACATGTCGACTAGAAACGTCACTGATGCCCTCCCCAGGAAATATTATGACTCTCCTTATACAATTTGCTTGTGTGCTCCTGAAACAGCTATATGCTGGTAAATTAGTATTTCTAATACATTTTTCTCATAGTTTCTCAAGAATGTATTTTATACGTAGCTATACTTTAAACTGTAACTTACTGTATGTAGAAGGAGCTTTGTTTTCTACGACTGACATTTTTAACCTCATATTTCAGCAGCAAACTAATTTCAAAGACAATCAGTAGAATCACAAACCATCTATAATACCCAATAATGTAAGACATAATATTTTATTAGCATTTCATGTTTATTTTCTAACCTGGCCTGTTAGAAGTTACGTCACCTTAAAAAAATCCCTAACAAGCCAAAACCAAAAACAACTGATCCTGCATTGAACTAGGACAACATTACAATGAAATAGACAATGAAACTTGCACAAGAATCACGAAATTAGGCTTTATATCCTATATACCACTTATGTTGTAGGAATTGTTCTAACAAGCTAAGAGACAAATATATTTTTTCAAAAACAAAAAAGAGAACGTATGACTTTTCACTTGTATCAGTCCTTATTATATACTTAATACTTTTTTTATTTATTTATTTTAGGTTTTAAGGCAGAAATTTAAGGAAATAAAAGACAATTGGAAAATGGTTTCACTTCCTTCCCACCAAATTATCTGTGAGTATCAGAACTAAAACATGACAAGTGGCAGCCATGGCACACATCTTGGAAGTGACTATTCCCTTCAAAAAGACATAGTCTGCATTGGTGCTATAAAAATGAATACAAAAAAATTCCAGCAGGGGGTACAAAGCCACAGGTTATACCAAATTCTGATACTCATCCCTGCAAAGATTTTGTGCTACTTTCCGAAAATTAATTAACGCAAAAGAATGCCCACAAACCCACCAAGATTACATTAAATGCATGATGCATTAAAAAAATGCATCACAAATCTATCTTATGCAACACGTGTTACTTTACAGGACACTAAATCTGAAGTATTTTTTCAATGCTTTCAAACTGTCCCTGCTAATGCAAGTAAGTATACAGCATGTCAGCTTCCTACCAAAGATGTCCACTGATTCTTTTATAGCCCTTCCAAATATATTTTGCATATGCTTGGTTTAAAAGATGTATGTAGGCTATTGAAAGCAACAGGACTATCCACATTCCTAAAGTTATGCATATGGTTAAAAACCACAGCATTTTTATTTTCATGTAAATAATTAAGTCCTACAGGTGACCTTGTCTAACAAAGCAAGGTTTTTACAGCACTCCAAGAAACTAGAAACAAATTATATGCTTTGTAAAGACAGATAATGCCATCATCTATTAAAGCATGATATAAACCCAATTAAATTATTAAGTTTATATTTTACTACATTTAGAAAAGAACAATTCAAAAATAAGAGCTTCAGTAATGGTTTTTTTTAAGGAATGCTCAAACTATCAATAAATCCTGACTAGATTTATCACTGATAAAAATGTAATGAGTTGTTTGTACTTCTCTTAAAAATACAGTGTCTATAACCTGAAAGTAGTTTTTCTGTCCCATATATAAGATCACGATCTAGCTCTTTAAGAAAAATAAAAATTAGTAAGTATGAGAACAATATGAAATGAGGGTAACAAAATATGCAATTAAATAGTAATAAAATATATATGTATATACTATCTGTTCCCTTTATAGTCTGCTTTATGTAACTGCTTTCTCCCTTACAATCATTTTATGTAAGATGAAAAAGAAAAGCATCTCCCAAAAGTAAGATTTAAAAATAGCTTTTATCATACAACAATTTGTAAATACAAGCAGACATTCAGTGATATGTCCCAAACAACAACTTTTACTCCAAATGAAAAATACCTATTACCTGTTCTCACTACAGTATCATTAACAAGTGCTGTAACGTGAACATTATTCAGAGTTATGAACTTCAATCATGGCATCATAATGTTACAAATATATTTCAGCTGTCAATTATGCTAAAATGTGTGCAGCAGTCCCACATACTCCCATCCTTCCCCCTCTCCCCAGCACCATCCAATTCCAGTATGTAACCCTGTTATACTGTCAGCCGGGTAATCTGTATGCACACCTAGTGTGCCCTCTCATTCAGTCATACAATCTAACAAACAAAATAAAAATAAAATAAATACATTGTCTTAACAGCTAAGGTGTAATTTTTTTCAGTATATTTAGTATCACATATAATTATGATGTGAATAAGAAAACTGGTCTGAAAGCTTTGCTTGAACCCAAGCTTGTTTTGGATCAAAAGAAATTTAGGCAGAACTTATCCATTTGGCCAGTTCAGGAAGTAATTCCATAAATTCTAAGGATGAATAAAATTTCATTAGGAAAACATCGTCTTATTTTAATGGAAAAAGAACATACAGTTAGTGTGGCAAGGTACACTGAGAAATTTTAATTGCACCTGCTCTGCTGTTCCTGGACTGTGGTTAATTTCAGCCTTCCAATGGACATAAAATACCATTGTTTGATATTTGTAACAAAAAATATGTTTCTTTTTCTTACTGAAATAACTTTCTTCTTCACAGGGAAGATGCAAAATATGGGGGATGCAAAGAAAATATCTAGAGTAAATTAGTTTTAGAGTGAACAAGGTACTTTTAAACAGAATAAAGAACAGAAAGTTATGTTGTGTTACCCACAGGATTCTCAAGAGTGCATGACAAAAACTTTGGACTATTTTATTACATCAAAAGCGTCATTTTATGAATAGAAACAAAAAAAGCTTATACTATTTCAGAAAGCATCTGTTTATTCCTAATAAACTGTTTGGATACACACAATTTATGAGATCTTTCCATTCAATCCTGCAAACTCTTATCGTGTATATTAATCCACCTGCCCCAGGAGGATGTTGACCCTAAATGTAATTATCACAAAACATTGTTTAAAGCAATGTGAACTAAAATACATTTTGTGGTCCATTTCCTCAGCCGCAACTCATGCAACCAGTTTCATTAGTTTTGGTGAATGTATCCTGAACTGCTGCTCAGAGTCCTTTAGGTCCCATATCCCATATCTAAAAGAGACCTATGGAAATTCACAGAAGAGAATGCATGTATTCAGTATTTACACATCCTTCCCTAGTGTAGTTTCCCAGCTCATCACTATCAGTGATTTAGACTGAAGAATTCCAAACTGGAATGTAACTGGATGATCAAAAGCTGATCCTTCCTCTCATGAAATTCAGTGACAGCATTTTTCTACTTTATGCTATGGAAAATATACTATTACCCTTTTTCCTTTTCTTCCATTAAAGAAAAAAAAAAGTTTAAAATTGTTCACAGTTATTCACAGTTAGTGCTAAGATTCCATATTTAATAGATTACACTTCAATATTCTGCAATGCCTATGAAATGAAACATGAGCACTTGTTAGGAGATGCCCCTGGCTGAGCACCGTATCAGATAAGTAACTAGAACATAGTGGGTTAAGGATAAAGTTATTCCTTGAAGCAACCTGAATTTTATCCTTTCAAGTCACAGATATACCTTGATTCTAAATATAAAGATTTTTAGTTTATGTTTCAGTATTTTTAAAAATAATTTAAATTATAATGAAAAAAAGAATAATTTTTCCTTAATTTGCACTGGAGAAATTACCTATATATGAATTAACTCTCCAGATCATAATAGCTTTCTGCAGATGATTCTTCAGCTCTATCATTTAAATACGTATTTAGGCAACTAAAAATTTACTGTCAATTCCTATTATGTCAGTCCACATTATGGCGCTGTTACAGCATGCACATTTAAAGATTATTGAAAAAATTACTGTTCATGTGCAGTATATAATTTGCAAAAGGTTAATCACTATTTTAAAACAATGAATGGAATTAACTCATAATACAAAGCAGATGCCCCAAACGTTATTTTTAAAACAAAACATATTTAACTTATAAAAGAACAAAGAGGGTCTAAATAGAGTCCTGTTGCTTGAAACCAGACAGGCATCATGATTGTTTCAGACTCTTGGTTCACTAGCTCATATGATTTAGACAAAACTTGGTAGTCTCTGACTACTCTCTCTGCTAGCCTGCAGCCATTAATGAATTTTTACAGCTAAACTTGTAAAGTTCCTCCATGACTAGACAACACTGACGATGGTGAAAGAGATTTACCTGTAGCAGACGAGCAGGGATTGCAATAACAATTTAATATATCAATAATATAGCTAAAAAGGAAAATATTAACATTTCATCTAGTGTATAAAAATTCTCTGCTTCATATACAATTCACTTTAGATGACCAATCTCAGAGATAGGTAAAAAACAGCCGTCTCAAATGATCTAGTAACAGAGGAAAACAGAAGAAATATTAAAAGGCAAACAAAATTAGTATTTCCAACAAACACTCGGAACCCATCCAGATTACAAAATATTAAGTAGACATTAAGTAAACAAGAATACTTTCAGTGAGTTTAGTTTATGGTGCTGAGGAGTGGCAGAGAAGGAGCCCGAGGTGGGAGCAGCAGCCCCCTGAGTACAGCCCATAGGGACACACTGTGGGGCACTCACTCTGCATGCCCAGGGTGTGTGGAGGGCTCAGCACCTCCAGGCGAGGGGCCTGTGGCTGCAGAGTAGAAGCCTGGGGGTGAACAAAGCATTAGAACAGAGATGGCAGTGGTCTGTGGAAATAACAAAGCTATTCATATAGCTCATTCTTGTAAGTAAAGTTGATAGAAAACTGCCCACAAAACTGTGCTTCTTTATATGAACATCTGCCAGTAAAAGATTTCTTAAGGAAAAAAAAAAAAACAACACAAAACTTTAACACTCTTCATAGCTATAATATAAAGGAGTTAATCAAATTGAATACTTGAGGAAGACCATGTGAGGCAATCAAGAAAAAAAATGTCCCCCTGCCCATCACTAGCAGGCCCTCACCTCCCTGAATGGGAAAAGCACCGGCAGCGCTTCACGGGAACAGCACTGGCAGCGCTTCACGACAGGCAGCCAGCATTCACGGGGGAGAAGTGTTCCCTTCCTCAAGTATCCGATACCATGCTGCTGCCAGGGACTAAGTATCAGATTAAAGGGATAAATAGTTCTGTTCTGTTGCAATAAGTATGGTCCAAGGATCACAGCCTTTAAATTACAGTATTTACCACTAAATACATACAGTAAGATGGATATTAAAGTACTGTTATTATGAGCAACCGGAGTCTTTCATTTTTTTTAAGTCTGAGAAATACACTTCCAAACCTTTTACTCCTTTTTTATAGTGACTACAATTTATCCTCTGGCCTTCCAGAAGTCATCTTTGCTTGTAAAGCCTTCCACGCTTCTGTTGATTATATTTTAATAATCTGTGGCAAGAAGGAAGGTCATCAATATAAACCACAGGTACTATATATTTGACATTCCTTTCAGCCACACTTGCTGACCTGTTCATATAAAGTATCTACGATCTGTGCTAACCTATCTAGGTGAGATATTCCTTTAATTAAAACAATGAGGAAAAAACGCTATGAAAGTGTGCGGTATTTGGTAAACAAGGACGTGCTAGGTCCACATAATTTGAGAGAAGCAGAAGCTAGCAAAGGGACTAATAACTGCTGTGTAAGACAGGCTTTGAAGAGAATTGTTTCATCTTCAGCATCTTTCCCCTTTATATTCAAAAATCAATTAGGTTGTTTTCCAAAATTTGTAAATAGCTTCCTAAGAGTGCAAGTAATTCCCTGCTTTAAGTATGAATGTCAATGAACTCATTCAAAATCATCTTCAAATGTCAGAAAAGATTAACATATCCTGGCCACAGGAGCGGGGTCAGAAGAAAGCACACACTTTTAGCCTTTACTCGTTGTAGGCAAGATCCACAGCCAGCCAAAGTCTATGGGAAAACTCCATGAAGGGACCAAGCATGGCAAAATTCCACAAGTGCTCAAAACACAAGAGACCAGAAACAATCTGGGATCAATGGCTTCCAGGTCATTAATCCTAGGCAGGTGACATCCAGCGCACAGTTTGCTACTCTCTTTCACCCACACATTCAAGAAACATGACTCGATTGGCATCTAGTAGCTTTAAATATTTTCCATGTTTTGCCTTTATCCTTCCCCTATTTGTTTGGCATATGGCTTTCTAGCATCCCATTAATGTCAAACCATTTAATCGGAATGTAAGCTAAATGCACAGTTTGCTATTTCCTGGATTTCTGTTTGGCGGCCAGTGCTTTTTATGAGGAGAATAAAAGCAAAGGTCAGTATGACCAGAAAAGAAAAGTCATCTTCCATAACGGAAGCTTATTTTTCCAGTGAACTGATACACAAGCCTAATTTAGAAAAAGGTCCTTTAGTATCATGTTATTATTAGTAGTATCACAAATAAACACAGAAACCAATTCCCTTTACAGACCTCCACATTAAGCATTCAATAGAAAATCCCTTGGTGTTTTATTGATTTTTGTTTTATTGATTTTTTTAAATAGCAATATCACAGTTAAAATGTATCATTTTGGTGAAACATGTCTAAAACTTTTCCATCTCAAAATACGTTATTACAAATTATTTCCACAGTAACTGGCAACTAACGATTCAATCCATTTAAAGAACAACAAAGTAATGGCTTTATTTGGATGCCTTTTTTGATTAAATAACATATTAACCTTGATGAAGCTTTCCAAAAAGGGATTAGTATACCCGAGTGCATCAGCTGATTATGAGACAAATATAACAGTGATAAGATGCTGGTTCAAAATTTTTGAATCTGATGAGTATAACAATTTATCTGCTAGAATGGAGTTGGCTGTTAAGCTTCCCTCTCAACAGTAAAGTGTCCACCTAGGATACAAAAAGACATCACCAGCTAAAGTATGCAGTAACTGAGAGTCTGGAAAGGTCGCTTAAATCACTAAACTGTATAGATCAAAATACCCTGCATCATTACTGTACCATCAGAAATAATTAAAAATCACTTTTAAGGAAATAAGAATCAGAATGAAATGTATTAGAGGGGAAACAAATACAAGGAAAATACAGATTTATTTTCCGATTATATCATCCATTTTGACCAAAACTCACTGACCCAACTTTACTTTATTCGTCTATACTCTAATAATACATTCTGGATACCTATTGCATATCCTTCCCATTAATTTATTTGCTTAATGGATGTATAAATAAGTCTGCTACAATTACACTCTTTAAGGGTCAAATCCGATTCACTTCTGAACCCACTACTGTAATTTCTACTACAGTGGATGATAACAGAGCAGACCTCAGGAACAGCTGAAACACAGCCGATTCTGTGCTGTTGACATAATCAAGCCATGTTACAACCAGGTTGCCAAACCCTTTTATAACCCTGCCAAGTCCAGGAATTGGTGTTCCCATACTCCCCTCACAGCGCTCCCCTCCCAAAAAAAACCCCCAAATAAAATAAAATAAAAGTTTATCTATTTCTTAATTCTACGTGTTCAAATTAAAATTCACACGGTGTTACTGTGTCAAAGTAAAAGTTCTATGAGTTTATTTTAAGGACCAAATCTTGGAACTCTTGCAGAGTTGTTACAAGTTACGTGCCACACGCACACACACACACACAAAAAAAAAAAAAAGATCCCCAAACCAAAGATCGTCTAAGCGTAGTTATTAATATTCATGTTGATTCCACACGAAACAACAGCACAGTTACCCGAGCAGCTACAGTTATGTCAGCGCTTGGAAGTTATTCCAGGCTGTTTTGTCCTGCTGCCCTGAATATTCAGGAACTTCAACAATCCATCTAGCAACAGCCACCTCAGAGTAAGTGCTCTGCTTCGCCTGGCTCTATGCTAATGACTCGCAGGCACTCTCCGCTGAACCGGGCAGGGGGGTAGGAGGGGATGTCACACCCCCCGCCACCGGGGACGGGACGGGACGGGCAGGAGGACGGCATCGCGTGGGGTTAATTCCCCACGTGTTGGCTGTTGCTGCACCTTGAAGGCTTACAATAGGAAAGTGAAACGAGCCTAGTCTGCTTGTCTGCGCATACTGAAAGTATCATCGGGGCTTCGTCCCCGACCTCCTCCGTGGGAAGTTCCCGCCGCCCCTGCAGCGCGGCAGAGCCAGAGCCCCCCGCCCCTGTCCGAGGCAGGGCGAGCCCCCGGGAACTGGAGCCGCTTCCGACCGCTCTGATCTCGAGGTCACGGCAGTTATGCGATCCCTTCTCCTTATCGAGCAGATTCAGCCCTGTAACCTACAGATTGAGAGATAACAGCCCCACGCTGTCGCTCTCCGTTGCAAAGGCGGCTGTTATTGCATCAGGAATTTCCTCTTTTGCCAGCTCCTTCTGGCCTCCCCCCGGCACCCCTCTCCGGCTGTGGCAAGTTTGGGGCTCACCTCCTCGCCGGGCACCCCCCCCGGCCCCGCACCGCCCGCAGCCGCAGGGCTGCTCCCCGCCCCGGCGCCGTCCCCGCCACCGCGCCCGCGTTACTCTGCGCGGCAGCAGGATCCAGCCTTCCCAAACCCCTGCCGTGTTCCCGCTGCCCCCGTCGCCTCCTCCCTGCATGGCGGGGGCCGCGAGCCGCTCGCACCTGCTCCTCGGGGACCGACACCACCACCCCACACCCCCTGCCGCCGAGCGAGCAGCCCAGCCCGGCCGCCTGGCACCTCACCCCACTACCCCAAAGCAAAGCCGCCGCCACCTCCTCCTCCTCCTCCTCCTCGCCGTCTTCCCGCCCTCCCTCCACCTCCCCCGATCGCCATGTGGCAACTGCCTCACAGCCCTATACAAAAAGTGCACGTGCCCCCTCGGATGTGTGACAGCAGCTGATGGCCAAGTGGCCTCCATCCCCCCGAGCGGGGCCCGACGCCCGGGAGGCAGCTCCGCACCCCATCCCAGTTAACGCGACACCCGAGTGCCTGTGTCGCCGTCCCCCCCGCAGAACTGTTCCCCGCCCACTCCCGTGTACCCTTCGGGCGGCTTTTTCCCAGGGCTGCCCGCTTTAAAGATACATCCAGGGATAGCTTGAGCAGGGCATTCTGTCAGAAAGCACTTTCTGGCCCAGCTGCCCCCTCCCCACTCCCGCCGGCCCTCCGCTCCGGCGCTGCGCTGCCCGCAGCCACCCCCAGCCCCCGGCACGCCTCGGACGGGAGAGAGAAGGGGACAATGACAGGGCGACACTTGCAGGGTGCAGCGGGAGGGGGGCACAAATACCCCTTCTCCTTCCCCCTCTCTCCCTCCGTCCCACCAAGAAGCAGCGCCGCCGGATGCGGAGGAGGCCGGCCGGGCGGAGGGGCAGTGCGGGAGGGGCAGCGCGGAGCGGCGCACCGCACCGCACCGCACCGCACCGCACGGCGCGGGGGTGGGACGGGGGCGGCGGCGGGGGGGCCCGGCGGGGCGCGCGTGTGCCTTGCGGCGCTTACCTGGCGTTGGTGCAGTCGTTGTAGAGGGTCTCGAAATCCTTCCTGGAGATGAGTTTGCAGCGGTTGACCCCGGGCTGGATGGCCCCCAGCCCCCTCAGGATGCGGACCTGCTCCACGTTGCAGACCACGGGCGTGATCTCCAGCCGCTTCAGCTTGGTGTAGACCGTATGCAAGCCCCCCACCAAGTGCTTCAGGAAGAGGTCGAAAGCCTGGGGCAGGCAGATGAGCTCGCAGCCCTCCACGGTGAAGGAGGCCACTTTGGCCCCCCTCAGATCCACCATCTTGCACTCGTTATTCTGGGGGGTGTTCTCCACCGGGGACGGGGTCGAGTACACGGGCTTGCCGGG
>JAWWMP010000001.1:66362812-66388102 GCA_035047865.1 Dendrocincla tyrannina
GGCGCGGTACCTGCCCGGGAGAGGGGATGGAGCGGGAGGGCGGCATGGCAGCGGGTGGGAGCGGGGCCGCCGGGAGTGCCTGGGGCTCTCCCCGCGTGTCCTCAGGGCACTCCGCACTTCCAGAGGGCTAAGGAAGTGGGCGTGGGTACAGATGGGGGTCTGCAGAATCAGGGGTCTGTGCGCATATAGTTCCCCTGTTTAAAAAGTACACCCTCCGTGTGCTTAATTACGTGGGAATGCATGTATGTGCCCATAGCCTTTTTTTTTTTTCCTTTGAATGTGTACTATTACGTGAGATATGACTCACGGGATGACACATCTGTAGAGTGGATAATTTCAACTGTAGTAATTTGGTGCAGCGCAATTTCCGCAGTATCAGACATAAACTATTGTAACATGATGTATTGCTTATTGTACTTTAAGTTCAATCTACCGGAATTTGTGTTCTAGTGCCACTAAAGATGTCCTTTGCTAGTGAAATCTTAGTTATCCTGCGCTAAAATTTTAAAATTGCAAATAAACCAAAGAAAACACAAAGCAAGATTTTGTTTTGAAGTCTTGTGTACCCATAGTTGAACAGAACACTTCTTCATGCCTTTTCTAGTTGGGGTTTGTTTTTTTGGGTTTTTTTCCAGAATGTTTATCTGGAGAAGCTTATACAATTGGAGTTCCAGTGATGCTATCCCAGTGGTGGGATCTAGTGTTGCATAAAACTTGTAATTTCAAAATGTAAATACACTGCATCTTTCTTCTTTTCACTTGTAGAAAGCCAACTCTGCCCATGTTTTCTTTGTCTCACCTATCCTTTTGCAACTCACCTCTCACACCTTGTGAAGACAGAATAGATCCTTAAGAAGATCAGGACAGAGCCTGACATGTGTGATTATGCCACTTGGAGATCTGAGCAAACTCTGAATTAGGAAACCCGCCATTTCATTTGTTCTCTACCTTTCCTACAACATGATGCACACCAGCCCTTCTGCTTTTCTACTTGCTGTGTGCCCTCACAGATGTATAATCCTCATAGTTCAAAAGAAAATGTAGTTTGAAAGAGTTTACTACCAGGGGTTTGGGTTAACCTTGATGATTTTAATGCAACACTGGGATTAGAAACCTAGAAAGAGATTTATGAAAAGGTTCAAGATTCCTCAAAGCTTCTGGCATGGTAAGTGTTTTTAGTTATTTTAACTTGCACATGTACTCACACACTCACATAAAACAACAAATCCTGAGGTCGCTCTTTGTAAACTTCTCCAGATTGCATTTCTCTTACTTGCTCACCCTGTCACATAATGATATTGTTGGGTGTTTTCTTTTTCCCTCCCTGAGTTGATATCAGCAAAACTCAAATTACTGTAACTGATATTTGAAAATTCTGCCTGTGTCAAGTGAAGACTTATGGTGCTGAAATCAATAAGACTGTTTAAAATTCAAAGACCTGCAAATCGTTCTGTTTGTCCTTTGATAGGGCCTGGGCTGATTAAAATGCGACCAAGAAAGCCTAATTGCTGCACTAATTAAGAAGTCTTTAATTTCTTTCCTGGAATATTGTTTGAAGCAGGGTTTCTGTTCTGCTCATGTAAGTGTTCAGGGCAGGTATTCTCTCTGTTTCTCTCTCCCTTCTTTTTTCCTTTTACCATTTTGTTATATTAAAATGTGTGTTAAAGCAGTAAGATGTATTGACAGTGATTGTAATTTATTGCTCTAAAAAAAAGACTGATATGGAGTTCACTATTTTATTAAATTACGATTTTGAGGGCAGCTGTAAAGGGTAAAATGCAATTAGAAAATGCATTGTAGCTGTTGCATTTTAAAGAAAATGAATACTTGACTGACAGGAGATAGGATAGTACATCAGCTCCCTCCCCCATCTTCAGTTATTATTGATAATTAAATATTTAAATTCATTCAAAAAAGAAAAAAAAAACTGAAAAGTATTTGTCTTCTGAATGTGTGTGAAGGAATGGACGCGGGGGGGGGGGGGGCGGGTATGCATACAGAAGATAGGCACCTGGTTAGGATGAATAGTGTATTATCATGTTAAGTTCTTCCACATGTTTTTCCCCTGCATTTCTTTGGAATTTATTTTCCTGAGAAATACCTTTCTGCCTTGTATTTTATCTTATTCTTGTCTAGTGACCTATTTTGTTCACCGTTTCTGAAGAGAAGAAACTAGATGATTTCACAAAGCTTTCTGTGTGATCAATAGAGTAGTGTTTTAGGTTTAATCATTCTGCATTAGAATTCTGGCAAACGGCTGCCAAGCAGAAGATTCTAAGCAAGGAACAAGTACTGGCGAAGAGAAGGTAAGTTCTGCTTTGCTTTTAGTCTCAGGTCTCAAACAGCAATGCCCCTTTGAGGAACTATCTGTTATTTAGAGGGAAGACTGAGAAAGAGGGAGGGACCTCATACCGAATCCCCCCTGCATCGCTCCGGAAAATAGACTCAAATAAGTGTGTGAATAGGGATCCTTTTTTGCTTCTTTTCCACCAAGATATTTACTAAACATTGAAAACATCATGAATACAGTTGAGATTGATGTGAAGTGTTATATCAGTAGTAAGAAACTGGATACTGCAGTGCTGTTTTTCTAATTGTTGCCTTGTAGTCAAAGTAGCACAAAACCTTGTCCAATACAAATACAAACTGGATTCCTTTCAGTGACAGGACAAGTAGATAACATGCTTAACAGATACAAAGGGAGATTTGCCATTCCAAGCACAACATCATGCTAATTATGTTTACTCTAATTGAAAGCAAGGTTTTTGGGAACCTGAAATTACTCATAGGATATTTTTAATAACTGAATAATAATAAAGTGCAGCAAACGTTGATCACAAACCTTTTGGTCTTTCAAAAATCTATTGGAAAATTAAATGAAGAGTGGAGTTTGGTACAAACAATGCCCCAGGGCAAAAAAACAACTAACACTAGATTTTCCAGTCCAGCCATAACACAAATCAATTTGAGCACACTTCTATGGCCAGACTGCCAGATTGTTATGACTGCTAATTCACTCAATCAAACAGTGCATTAGTACACCCGGCACAAACAGCTTTAACAATAGCATACACTTCGGGACGGTCCACCTTATATCATAAAAATTCCAGAATACATGGCAAGATTGCTTTCACGTTCTGTTTGCTGCAATTTATATTTATGCATATATATGGTGCCTGCCTAACCCTCCCCTCGCCCCCCTCCCCCCCAAAAAAAAAAAAAAGAAAGAAAAAAGTGGTGGAACAATGAAAGTGAAGAAACTTCAGGAGCCATTAAAAATAACTTTTTAAGTCTTTAAAAATGGGAATCTGGGAACAAAATATCACTTGCTTTAATAGTTTAGTGTGAGCCTCTCAGAGGGAGACCTGAAAGCAGTGGTTGTGCATCCCCAGCACAGGGCTGGATGGGGAATTGCTGCGGACTTGGCAACTCGCACACGCCCTGCCTAACCCCGGCACTTCAGCGTTAGAGCATCCTTTGCCGACTTTACTCGGACGAGTCAGCTTCCTGCCTCCGAGGGTATTCACCGCCTGAGTACAAGAGCAGGATTTAATCCCAGGGAGTATCCCTCAATGCTTGTCTCTCATCCCCACGCGCAGTGGGTGTTATCTCCGGGGATACTAACTGATGCTCTCACCAAGGACGCGCTGTACTGGGAGACGCAAAAACCGACGGCTTGAGAGCCCTCTCATCCTTTCCCTCCCTTCTCCCCTGCAACCGACACACACGCAAACACACGTACACACATTCCCACCCACACCCACGCACAAGCGCATAGATGCAAATTTCAAAAAACCAAACGCCAATTAAGCTACTTGCTTATTTGCTATTTTTTTTTTTTATTTTAAGTCGCTGTTCTGACCTCAGAAAAGATGTTTCGAAGTCAGTAACTGAAACAACCCTTCTGTTGATTTGAGCCTCTCGGTCACGTTGCTGCTACCAGAGCCACATGGTGAAACGGGTCGGATGGTGTTCCTTTCCCGGGCTAGCTGGGGAGGGATGGATGGATGGAGCAGTGGCTGGGCACTGCCTGCTGACATTCACCTGACAACTGACAGCCGAGAGGGAGAGCTGCAGTGCGAAGAGAAAATGATAACCAACTTCCCTGCGTGAATTAAATGAGGGTTGGGATAGACGGAGCCCCCTCTGTGATGTTTGAGTTAGACTTGGGCTCTCATTAGAGGTCCTCAGTGCAACGTGTTAATTCACCTACCAACAGGTAGGCAAAGTCTCTCGGAGCAATAATTATGAAGTACAAAGCCCCCCGCCACTAAATTATGTTAAAGCGGTGATATAATCTGAGCTGCCCTTTCCCGTGCCTTCCCCCTTTTACAGAATTAGTTCGCCCAGCCGCTCCATCCCTTGCTCCCAGCCCAGGCTGATCGGAACACTGACACCGGGGAGCCAGTCCGGAGATCAGTGCTTCTGACTCTCCAGTGCGCACCCTGGTCTCTGTTGGTGCCGGGGGACCGCTCTTGCTGCTCCGCTCCCGGGAGCCAGGGGGGCGGTGAAATCCTCCTCCTCCTCCGGACCTCCCTCCCTCGGCCCCACCGAGCCCCCGGTGCCTCCGCCCGCCGGCCGCTGAGAGGGGCGGCGGGCGGCTGCCGCCCCAACACGGATTGCTTCCCTTATAAAAATAATAATCATAAAAACAAAAAAAAATGCACGTTGCCTTTTTTTTTTTAATATATGAACTGACAGCCTGAGAGACGCAGCCTTTTCCTCTTCGTGTCACCTAAGTGAATGAAAAATATTGGGTTAGGGGGTTTACCTTTATTATTTCCATATTGCAAAAAAAGCAGACAAAGATTTTTAATTGTTCTTTGGGGGGGCGGGGGAGGGAGGAAGGATCTTTAAAAGTCCGAGCCCTTGCTTAAAAAGTTTCAACACAGAGCGAAATTTTATAGCGAGTTATAAACTCTGTGTAAGAAAGGGATGTTATAAATGGAAGTGCTGACACAACCTTAACTATAGCGTGTAAACGGCTATGCTATAATATCCATTTAGCAGAAAGAAAAATAAGATGGCTGATCAATAATTTATACAAAGAGTACCAACTGCAGACATAATAACTGTAATGTTTGCAAAGCAATCTCTCGCTCTCCAGGCTTAACAGTAAACTAGCGGGGCTGTTAATTTCCAACTCCTACAGGTAAGAATACAAACAAATTACTTAAACTTGTATTTTGCTCGATATTTTGCATGCCTCGATAGGATAAAATGAACTTGGGCTCATGGAGGAGCCTCCCCCTCCCTCTCCCTTTCCTCCTGCCCGCCCGCCTGCTGCTCCGAGAGGACCTTCTTGGGCACAGCTTCTCCCGAGAGGGAGGAACAGGTTGCTTGGACGGGCGTTGTAAACGGGTCGACTTTTGGGTCACTATAGTTCTTCGGAGAGTTACTCAGACATGAAAACAAAATGAAGCCATTTAACTTCAAAAGAAAGTTACAAGGGTTTCCAGTGCCACGAGCTGAAACACAATACCCCCACCGGCCCGATAAGCATCAGCTGTCAGAGGACAATGCAATGGCGCTTTCTATGCAGCAGGCTACCGGGAAAAGAAAAAGTCTGCTTTAGGGAAAACCAGTCTTCCACTATCATAAGCAGAGAGTCGGCGAGCAACCGATCTCTTCATTTGCATGGGGCATTATCTCCCATTTCTGTCTACTCTATTTAGCGAGCAAAGCATAGGAAAAAAGTCTGAAAGTTGCTAAGTAGATTCCGATAACGTGCCCAGGTATTTTTTTGGATGTCTCTTGCAATAGTACCAAAGAGATTCCTTCTTAAATAACAGGAGAGAAACCTGTCAGTGGAGGAGACTAAAAATTTTCCCAGACCCCCGTGTAGACAAAGTTACGTCGCCAACCACACCAAAAGCAGCTTAAATTTAAAGCGACGTGCACAGCTCTTCCACAGCTTTCAGCTGTGCTTCTTGGGGACATCACGGGTGCTTTAGGTAGTAAAAAGACAGTAGTGAACAGAGCGACACTTTATTTCGGAGCCCTCAGCTATGACGCGAAGGGCTGCTCCGGGGAGTGCTGTCATACAAAAAAAAGAAAAAAAAAAAAAAAAAAAAAGAAGCAGTAATTTGCCTGCTTGCCTTGTGCTTTGCCTTGTGCTTGCTTGCCAGTGACCTCTCCCAGCTCAGCTCCAATAAAGCAAAGAAACATAAATGACAGCTGTCTGTAAACTGCACACACAGACGGAGTCTTTTCTATTGAAGCAGTAGTTCCCCCCCCCCGGCTGTCCCCAGTGCCCGTCTGCATGCAATGTGGAATATCGCTGCTTAGAGAAACCGAACAGAAAGTGCAGCGCCCACTAGTGCCCGCGCGTGGGGCGTAGCGCGCCCCTCCGCGCCCCTCCGCGGCGCCCCCGAGGAGAAAAGTGCTTTCGGGGAAAGGAAACGCAGGCAGAACTGGGCAATGTGATACGGACAAAAGAAGGCTTAAGCCCGTTTGTGGCGAAGTGGGGGTTTGTTTCTGCATTGTCTAAGTGGAAGCTTAGAAAAAGCAGAAATGGAAAAGTTGTCTTTCCCTTGCTGCTCCCCAGCCACTGCCCCCGCCTGTCTGAGGGGGTGTGTGAGTGGGGCCAGTGTTTCATAGGCAGCACCTTCATATGCATTATGAAAGGAGTTGGAGGGGCTACCTGGCTGTAAAGCATGAACACCACACACATTTCTGGATACCCAACACTTGCAAAACTACAGAAAATATGTGAGATGTCTCCATTAGGCCCCTTTCTTTTCTCACGTGTTTGAGGGATGTGTTTTGGGGTATTTGTTTAATTGTTTACATACATCAGAGATGTATGGGCAGCATTTAGAACTTCTTGGAAACTGTTTGATCTTGATTTGGAGATTAAGATGGACTTTGCAAAGAAGGCAACACACAACCCTTGTGTCTGGATAGATACAAAGTACAAAATACACTTTCACAGTGGTACTGAACGTCTTCTGTATTTGCTTATTGTTTGCTGTGCATTGGGATACTGGATAATGCTCTCAATTTGGATCCAAGCACTTACAATGGTGTCCAGCATAATATGATTTCCCATACAGGGTCCTCAAAGCTGTAAGAGGCAGCTTTGGATTATATCACATACAGTGGGGCACAAGTAGGTGGCAATTCACTAGTCCTGTCTTCTTCTAACTCTGTCCTTAAAAGCTTTCAGTAAACCATTGGTTCACATTGTATAAACGTCTTAAGATACTGATACCTTGTTTAGCCAAGAAAGAAAACTCCAAATATGTTCTCAAGTACCCTGGGCTCAATGTCTAAAGTCATCCAGGGATGATGAAAGGCAGACCAGGATTAACACGTGTTTATTCTCTACCTCTATTTGGCAGTCACATCTTTTCCTTTATTGTTGCTGTGCATTCTTCATCAATAATAAGAATGAAGATGCACAGCTAAATAATTATCTATGCCAGAAGTTTGTTACACACCCAGAAATATGGAAGGCACAGCATACCAAACTAGTGGAAAATAATATACACCCTTCATTATGGATAATGGCAAAAGACCTTTATTAAGATTATTTTTTTGAATTTATAGATTGTGTAACTTCTGTGTTGTCTGTTCATCTTCAGTGCTCAGTGATTTACATGCAATTGAAATTTATTAGTCTCCATACTGGACTTTAAACTCATGTATTTGAGTGCCTATACAAAATAAATTCTTGGAATATTTATCCAATAAAAATAAACTTATAAAGATAACGATTCCTCAATATATCCTTAGCTTTATGTACAGCTGTAGTTCTATAAGTAGGTACTGAAGACTGGAAAGCAAGAAGCTGAGTCACAAAAAAAAATGAAAAGAAGAAAATCATATTTTATCCTTATACTTTGAAAAGAAAAGGAAATTTTCAGGGACCAGTAGTGAACACATTTGAGTAAGAAACAAATTTAAGAAAATTGTAAACATATAAAAGGAGGTGAATTACAGTAATTAAATTTTATCCATACAAAATAGTTTTTAGTCAAAGTATATCCCAGCAAGTTGGTTTTATTTAAACTTATTCTTTTAAATATGTGAGTATGAACTTCAGTTGTAAACTTCAAAACAAGAAAAATGAACTACCACCATCTAAATTGCTTTAATCTAGCTGTTTAGAAAGTTTTAATTGTTGTTCTTTTGCTTAATTACACCCTTCAATCTGACGATCAGTCTCAGGCATTATTCTGTTTTCACACGTGAAGAGGGGTAGGGCAACTTAGATCCACAAAACAATTCAGGTCCCACGCTCGTACTACCAATTGTCTCATGACTTAGTAGATGCCAAAATCCCCTAGTGCATAAGCTCAGGTTGACACAATTCACCAGCTGTGTAGGTTTTGTTTGTTGGATGCACAGATGGAAGCACAAATCTCAGAGATGATGGGGTTTTTTTGAAGGGATAGTCCATACCTAAACACAATCTTCGCTTGGGTTCACTACATTTGCACAATCGGGCCTTCAAGGAAGGTTAGGCTGAAATGAGGCTATGTGCTTCTGCATCAGTATTTACATTCTGTGGTACAGCTAACAACCAGTTGGACAGGTCACTTCCAGGGTGGGAAACAAGTTTTCATGCTTCCAGCTTCTATTGTTCCCATAGGACAAGAGAAATAAACCAGGTTTCCTACATGACAGCAACGATCATGAGCAATCAAATATGAGGTCTGCAATAATAAAGGTTTCTCTGGTTCTTCCTTGGAAAATTTAGGCCAGCTGGCCCTTACATTGTAACTAGGAGGAAGGCCTCCAAATAGAGGTCTCTTACTTCTCAAAGAAAGTGTGTCACCTTGCTGAGCAAAGACTTTAAGGTCTATGTTCAACTCCACTTGCTGTTGGGCTGTACAGTCTTTTCACTGTCAATATCATTGAGTACCCTATGCTGATAATAAAGACCTTTTGTTCTCTGCTGGTAAATTTGTCCTGTTTTGAAAGTAGGACTCTTAAGTAGCTTAACTATTTCTAGAATAGTCTTCTGTGGCTTTTACTTTCTGTTATAATCTGTTCTATCTACAACCACAAACCTATATTCAAAGCAAACATTTTCTTAACAGCAGCAAGTTTTATTTTTTACTATCAAGCTGAAACAATTACAAGGAAAATAATGCAGTGTACATAAATAGGAAAATGTTTTCTCGAGTGTTTTGTTTTCTACTTAGAACTCAACACACAGTTTGCAAGTAAGGGCTCATAGCTGAGTATGTTTAAATACAGTGACATATAATGGCTGCAGTAAACACCGTTTTGGAGGGTAGGTTTATGCTAGCATTTTACACTTGCCTGGGAATGTTCTTGTACAATAAAGCTAACTAGCACATATCTCTATTTGTAAACTTCTCCTGCTCAAAAGAGGATAGTGGCAGCAGCCTGCTAACTGGGAAGAGTTTCTGGGATGTGCAACCTCTCTCTCCCTCAAACTGCACCCGAAAATTGTGGTTTAGAATGCTTAAAGTATGCCAAGGGCCATTCAGACAGTTTTACAGTGTAGACCATCATGTTCCAGTACCTGGGAATGTTCCTGGCACTGTGTAATTTACTAGTGCAAATGTAGCTTCAACTGCGTTATATTACAATAACTGTCTTAAAATATATATTCACCTTGGACATTTTTATAGGTGCAAGCTCTTGACCTTGCAATTTTTACATTGGCAGCATTCCTATAGACTTCTAGAAATGAAATCTTAAAAAAAAAATTTCCTTCATTAGTGAGGAATCCAGCCTTGGCCTATAATTAGAGAAGAAAGAGGAAGTAAAATTATAACACAGGAGGAGCTTGCTAAAATGCTCCCTAAAACAGTTTTCCAATGGCATTAAAGTATTACTCATGAATACAGGGCCTGCTTAATTAATTTAGCAGCCTAGACTAGAGATTCAGGTTTTTGTATTCTAAAGCTTTTGTGCTGGGTATTTGAAGCTGAAAATGTAAACATGAATGCATTTTCTATAAGAATCTTCTAGAAAAATGTTAGGGAAGGCAGGGCACATTCCTTGCTGGGTTTTGTGTTAGACTCTTTACACTCAACATCAATCCCGGAAACCAGCCTGGGGAAGTTAGAGTCTTCTTGCAACAGGTTGCCTGCTGTTAAATTTATAAGGCTATTTGTAACTTTTATTGATAGGAACACTATAAAAAGGCATTATGCAAAGGGAGTGATTCATTTATTCGTTTGTTTTCCCCCAGTTAATAAGAATTAATATAGTACTGGCCTATCTGGGAGTCACATAAATGCAATGTCTTGTATTTATTTTTACAGCTGGAGCGCTTGTTTTGAATAGTCAGACATACATAAAATGACAGACGAAAAATTATTCTTTAGAATTTTCACTTTGACATTTACAAATCCATGACGTTTGCATCTGTCTTAACACATCAGTGAAGTGGCCTATATAGGAAGACAGTGTTAGAGATTGAGCTGAAAAACAATATTGAACACAAAAGTATTGCTACTTTTATTCAGAACCAGCAGATACTATGAATGATATACTTCACACTTCAAAAATAATAACACACAAAAAAACCAGGAAGAAAATTAGTTTTTGGCTCAGCCTTTCAGTAAATTGGTATTTTTCCCAAATAAGTATTTCAGGGTCAGTTTTGATAATCTGACCCTACAAAGGAGAATAAAATCTTACTTTCTTCCACTTGAACAGCTTTCAGAAGGCAATTACTAATTGGAGGTCTGTTAGAAAGATTTATTTGGGAAATGGTTGACTTTCTTTCTACAGCCTGTTTTCCCACGGACAATGTTTTTAGTACTCATCTCAGAAACATTTTTTAATGACAACCTCCTTAATTATTGATGGAAGGGAAAAAAGCCCCCAAACTTATGCTCTTTAATTCATCTCAGTACTCATTGGCTCTCATATAAATTCTAACAATCTCCAGTTCCTCAGCTCTCTTCTTAGGGGAGATAATAATAATGCAGAAAGAAACATTGTTATTTCTTGCTGTTGAGTTATAATACAAACTTGTTAATTAACAAGACTAGGCAAACAAGGTCCTTGTGTCTGTGAGAAGTCTGAGCTCTCTTTAAGGCTCAGTTATTTCCCTGATAACCACCGATTATCTCTTTTGCAGAAGCAATTCCAATAAGGCAAAGGTGCCCTCTGTAGGGGACAGGCTGTAAATGATGATGGGAAGCTGGTGTTTAATATTTACAAAAAGCGACAGAAGAGAGTAACTTTCTTAGCAGTCTGGCTCTCCGAGAGGCACTATAGACTAAATATTATGTACAACGAAGCCGTGCAAAAAAACCACAGAAACCAAACCAAACAAGCAAAAAACCCCCACCAAAAGCCCCAAACAAACAAACAAACCCACACACACACAAAAAAAACCCAGCAAGCACTAGAAAATACTGCTTTAAAATACAGTTGAAAACAATACATTTAAGTGCAGATAGCAACTAACGGTTTTGTAATAAGCTGCCCCAATGTTAAAGGTGTAGTGCAGTGAAAACTGAGCTGCAGGAATCTCCTGAATAAAAGGAAATATGAATTTGAGTCAAAAGAACTTTATCGAAATAATAGGATTCAGAAAGCAACATGCTTAAAAAGTCTCTGTAGCATGTACTCCTAAAAAGTTTACCACAAAGCAGATTCATTAACCATCCCAGGTGGCTAACATATTGCTTGCTAAGAAATTGCCTTTGTTAGCATGCTCACAGACACATCTTAACTGGTGTGCAGAATCTCTAGTGGCTATTTGAAATTATTTGGGGAATTTATAATGGCAGCTAATGCCAGCCCAGAGAGAGGCAGGGAATCCAAGAGTAGTTGTAGCTCATTGCTCATTATTAATTATTTTTTAGGCCTCACTTTTATAATTCATGAGGATGACCTGCAGTTCTTGTTATCTTGATTTTACTTTTTTTTTTTTTTTAATTGTATATACACACACATTTGGAGTAACAATTGCATTGCATATAGTGACTTGCTTTACTATGAAATGAACTGCAACATGGAGTGGGCAAGCCCCTTCAGAATTAGGCTTTATCCTCCTTTTGACTTTACTGGAAAGTCAAAGAAGCAGCAGAAAGTAATTCTAATGGTTAGTAAGTTGGGGTTACTAGAAAACCTAGACTGAACCATAGTTTAGAAAGTGAAGATCAGCGTTGTAAATGTACAGTCTATGCTATGTATAGACTGTAAATATACAGTCTGCTTCTAAACATGACTCTCAAGAGAAGGGTGTGGAAAAGTTAAGGATAATAAGTTTAAAAAGCTATGGATTGGTAAAGGTGTTTAAGATTTTTTTTCTGGTCTAGATCATTAATAAGGGTCCATTTTCCTAGTTCATAACATCAAGCCTGACTGCCTTTCAGAAGCAGAGTTGAAGGAAAGGGAGAATGTGCGCCTATGGTGTTGCCTTTCCTAATCATAGGCTCTGGTCAAAGAGAGCTTGTTCCTTTCTTTACTCGCTGTTCAAAATATTTGTGTGAGAGACATATCACATATCTGAAGCACGTAAACATCAGATTAATGATATCTTTTATTTTAATTAATATCTGAAACAATAACTTCTTTCCCTTCAGTCCACCAAATAGCATTGAACCTCCCAGTCTTGTTTTAAAAGAAGCAATTTCACTACACTACTTTTTGATCTTCAGGGCATGCGTCCAAGTCTATTTACATAAATAAATGTTTAGGGGATGACTGAGATTATGGAGCTTTGTGGACTTTTGAAATACCCTCTTCACATCCTGTTGCTTACTCTGTGAATCAGATCTGACATGTATCAGGGTATTCCCTCTACCTTCTCTCAGAGCCAAAATTAATGCAGCCTAGAGGACAAAAATATGGATCCTAACTCAATGGGGAAGTGCTTGTAGATACTGCCATACCATGTGAATGTCCTTCACAGGTGAAATGCCTTTTTTCCCCCCGACATAAAGCATGTTTACATTGTGGAGTCAAAACTGTCTTACCCTCCCTGACTGTTGCATCTTTAATGGAACTCCATGGTCATATAGAAATGCCTATCCTAAAATCTGAAAGTTACCTCACAGTAGGTTTCTTTAAAGTTTTTCTTGGTACTATCTAACTCATCAGCTGAACACAGGACAAATATCCAAGGCTATTTTTGACTTTTACTAGACATCTTGCTGGTTTCTAGTTTATTTTATTGAATCTTCCTGGCCCTCTTTTAAGACTGTATTTGCACTTGCAAAGGTATTACTGCATATTCTGGAAGGTATGTAATAGATTTAATTGTGGAAAACAATACTTCTCCACCATTGCAATTTTTTGAGGGTTTTTTTCCCCATAAGTTTTCTTCTTTTAGATTTTTCTTTCCAGCTAGAGGCTGCCAGTTCCTCAGAGTTATTCTGTGGCAGCTGGTTCCAGGCTCTATTCACACAACCTATCTTTAGATGGTTTATGTGTCAGAGACAAGAGTCTGGTCTCCTAATACCATCAACAAAGAGAAGTATTCATATTCAGGGCAGAGATTTAGAAAACCTAAACTATAATCTCTAAACTGATATTGAGAAAAAAGTTCTAGGTGAACTGAGACAGGCCTCTATCACAAATGGACTGTAAAGATGTCAAGTTTTTCTTTTATTTTAGGTATTTCATTTATTTTATAATTAAATATTCTTTTCTTAATTTCATCAATTATCATTTTGTTGTTGACCAAACTTTTTCTATTTTTAAACAGTCATGATCAGCTTTGACTTGAAAAAACCTATGGCAAATCTAAACACACAATTTCTTATTTTCTGATGTCTTGTCTTTTCTTCTCCTTTCTCATCATGCCCCTCCCCTTCTTTTTTTCTCTTTCACATAAGCCAAATTAGGGTTATTGCCTGTTGCTGTAATTGGCTTGACCCTTTCCTTCTACTTTAAGAACATACAAACTGTAAAAGCAGACTGGCATTGTGCAAAGTCTAAAATATATGGGTTTTTTTTTAATCTTTAATTTGTATAGTTTTATTAATTTTACTCAACTGCTCACAGCTTTGATGCCACTACTCCCAGCACTTCTCCTGAATGGCTGCCAACTGTCTTTGGGCTCTGTTGTCTAGCATTATATTCCTTGGCCTCAGTCCTGAAAAATTTATACACTAGAGTAATTTTACGCATGAGAGCAGGCCCATTGACTATTGGTGCATAACGTTATTCTGAAGTGCATGCATTTTCAGGGCTTGGATAATTGTTTTGATTTTACTGGTCAATCATTGCAAAGTATTTGTAATGGGATTCTTTTACGCAGTTCTAGATTTCTTTTTATTCTCTCTGTAAACAGCCACAAGTTTTGTACAGTCACATGGACTTGGACATTGATTTGGTGGGTTTAATGATTAAATCTCCCTTCATTTCCTATTCATGATGATGATGCCCACAAACATATTAGTGTCTGGACGAGTTTAATATATTACACCTTCTTAAGTATACATAAGGTTGGGATTTTTTAAATTTTGTGCTGCAGATAAGTGAAACGAGTAGTTGATTCTCATAGCCCTTTCCCATCCCATAACCCATTCCCATGATAACTAATTAGCTATCAGGTCAAACTTTGGAGACTTTTATCGCAACATCCATAACTAACCTTATAAATGTACTTGTGATATATTTATTAATGTAAAGGAATTCCAGGTTTTTCTTAATTTACTGCATCCCTTCTGATTGCATCCGTACTAGAATGTCTTCTTGCTTGACTAGCTACAGAAGATAAGACTATGTAGCCCAATAAATATTGCAGAGCAATTACTATACAGTTATTTCTCTGCCTCTATGCCCATCTTTTTATTACTGCAATCCCTACTAGTAACCAAAGCTCTTTCTTGATCCTTTTTCTAATTTAAACAGAACTTATCAAGCTGTATAAGAGCCTGAATCCCTAGCTGCTATGAATCTCCAGGCTTCTCCAGAGTAAACAAAGCAACCTCACTTTTTACCATCTGAGAAACTGGTTGAATAGGTATGAAAGTCAGATTACTACTCTCTCTCTGATGTTCAATATTGATTTCTACCTCTTTTCCTTTTGCATTTGTTAAATACCATGCATTCACTTCATATCCATAATAAAGTGCACCTGCTTAAATTTTAATCTTCTTTAAACCTGAGTATTTCTTTTGGGCCACTGTTTTTACTCTTTGAAGGGTGTCTTGTCAACATCGTCCTTATGCAAATGTCAGTATATGTGGTATTGCCTTGAGAATCATTCCCCAGTTTTGTCCATTTCCTGCCAAAGGCTCAACAGTTTGAGAGTAAGCAGTGTACTTACCCAGACAAAATAGGAACAGTGCTCCAGGTGGTAAAGCCTACTTAGTGTAAGCTTTCTCATACAGTTTATGCTACCTATGAGGTTTCTATAAGCTTTATTTTTCTTAGATATTTAAGACTTGTACAGTGGAACCTCAAAAAGAGGTTTTTTCCCCTCAAATTTGCATTCAGCTTCACTTGCAGTGTCACAGAGTAACTAAACATTGATGCCTAGCACATTTGTCCATAGCTCATTTTTAAGTACGTGACTAGCTTTGATAATTTCCATGCTGGATAAGACCCTACAACCAGCATAATGCCAGAACTATTTCAGATTCTCAAGTGTATTGTTTCAGAGTATTCTTAGCACTCTATTTTGAGCTGTAGTCACCAATCTTTTGTAGTGGTATTGAGCACACAGAGAAATCATTGAAGTTCAAGTGATAAATATTTGGTAATAGAAAACAGTAATTCTATTTCAGGTTATATAGATGTCATCTCAGAATGTTGATTTATTAGATTAAAAAAAATGGATCTGAACAGGTTCTTATCTACCTTTTTGACGTGTTTCTCAGAAAGCAATAGAAATTATATAGTTACTGAACTTTTATTTTGTAATGCAATTCGATATTTGTCTTTTATTATTTAAATACTATAGGCACAGTTTTAGCTTTTCAAGTTATAAAAATGAAAA
Organism: Dendrocincla tyrannina; assembly: GCA_035047865.1. Classification (NCBI taxonomy): domain Eukaryota; kingdom Metazoa; phylum Chordata; class Aves; order Passeriformes; family Dendrocolaptidae; genus Dendrocincla; species Dendrocincla tyrannina. The sequence continues at coordinate 66,378,705 of JAWWMP010000001.1, forward strand.
AGAACTATATTTTTTGTAACTTCATGAAGATTAAGAAAAGACTTCTCATGAGAAACTGGTAGAGTTTGCTGACTAGGTCAGGGCTTTCATACTTTTGGTCCTCCCACTCATATTTCTAGGGTCAGGGTAGTTCACTATTCCATTTAATCAGAAATTACTTGTTAGTTGTTTTTTTCTCTGATGTTTTTGCCTGCCATAAGAGTTAAAGGAAGTTTTGTTTTGGTTTAGCTGATTTTTTTTTTCCCCAAGAGCTCTTTTACTAGTTTTGAGGGGTTTTGTTTTGTAGATAGTATTGATTTTTTTTGGAATCGTTGTTGACTCATCCTGAGGATGAAGAGTACAATTTAAGGGAAAAATAGTTGACCTATTGTTTTATTTATCAAACAGAGTTTGTCTGCTTTTGTAAGTTGTATATACTTACTGATGTGTTGTATCACACTGGAAATTATTTTTGCTGTGATGAAGAGCAGCACAAGTTTTCTGCACTTGTTGAAGTCAGTGAGGTCACTGTTTCACAATATCCTACTCATATTTCCTTATTTCTATTATTCAGAAAGGCTTTTCCTCTCTGCCTTCCTAGATTTCATTAAGCACATTTATCAGTTTCATCAGGGAGGAGAGTCAAATACTGCCAGTGTTTCTGCTGTGATTTTATATCCTGCTGCTTTATTATTTGTCAGCTTCTTGTTTATAACTTATCCTGAAATCCTAATGGGGTGGGATTAGTTGTGTGGTTTTAACTATTATATATAAAACTGTGCTTGAGAGAAGAAGATGTTATTAATTATTCTTTTTAAAAAATCTACCCATCTCTTCTATTTCAATAATGAGAATTTTTCTCCTTTTCATTTGATTGTCCCATTTTAAATATTGCTTGCTCAAAAATGTTAAATGGTTTCACAGTACATCATAGCATGCCATGTACTCCTTCACTCTTTAACTGTTGTTTTGTCATTGAGGCACCACATTTCCATCCTTGCTGTGAGTATACTGATACCCAGTTGTGACAGCTGAACTGAATCCCATTGCGTCTGTGCCCTTCCCTTTTGTCTTTCAGTTGAGCCTTCTTTGTACGATACACTAGTGTCAATCTATTCTTAGGTCCAGGTTGGAATTCCTTATACTACCCTTTTGTTTTCAGTTTTGCACTGTTGATCTTTGTCATTTCCTAATCAAAGGGTATCTTTCTTTGGTTTTTTTTTAGTTCAGCAGAGCAATGGTTGCAGTCACCACTGACCCCTGCTGCCTGGCATGCTGTTGCATTGTAGCCACAAGATCTGTCTTCAAATCATGCAGTTGTGGTCAGATTTTTCTTTTCTTCTCTGAAAAATCTGAGTTTTTCAATTTTTTCTCTGAAAAAATTCAGTTTTTTCTCTGAAAATTTAGAGAACAGGATATCAGACACCAGGTGACCATTTGGTTGATAATTCCTCCTCTCAACATTCCCTTTGCACTATTTTTTCCATGTTTCTTGCATTGTAATTCAACATTGAAGTCATCCATCCCAAAGAAATGTGCTGTATTCTAGTATTCTGTCAGTAACAGCTTGGAAGCAGCTGCAAAATCATCTTTTCCTTCAGTGCTCTTTTCCTTTGTTGGAACACTATTCAACATATCTTCATTTAGCATTATGGTTTGGAATCTGACATATGTGGCAGACTGCTCTATAGATTTCTAAATGCTTAGTGGCATTTTTTTTTGCCGTCTGTTGTAATAAATACTACTCCTCTTACTTTCTCATCATCCTCGCTCTGTTCATTGGTGAAATGTTTATTCTTTTGAACAAATGACTTTGTGTTTCTACTATAAAATGCATTTCCTGTAGTCACTCTTGGTGTCCAGACTATTAGAATTCAGTGTTTTATATCTAATCTGTTTAATTTCAGTCCCATCTAAAAGACACTGGCCACATCCTCACTAAATAGTATTTGATCATGAGTCTCCTCTGAGCCTCATGTACTTTCCTCTGTAGCCCCAAGATATTCCAGAAATCTTCTATATACTACAACCTTTTCTCATTTCTTTTTATAGTATAACAGATATTCAGTGTTATCTGGCCTCTAAGACAAACTGCAGCTCTCAGTCTCCAGTTTCCATTATCTCTTTCCTGACAGAAATATGGGAACAGGAGATTATATCCTCTTCAGGAAACTTCAGGAAGAAGTGTCTGCTATATGTACCAGTTTTGAATTTTTAACTTCAGCAAGCACAATGTCCACAGTTTCTAGAATCACAACAGAAAGCATAATCCAGTCTTCAGGTTGGGATACCTAAGTGGAGACATCATTAAGTGAAATGCTATATGTCATCTAAGACATCTGCAGGGTACATAAAACATTTGACTGTCTCTCTAGAGAGTCAGAAGGATAGCAGGTGGGATACCCTCTCAGAACTAAAATAACCCCTTATGCCTGTGTTTCCACATCTGAATCCTGCTCTCTATCTCTGCTGACTGTAATGGGACTTTAAGTGACTGGTACATAATTTTATTGTTCAGTTTACAGACCTACTGCCTACTAGTGTGTTTTAGATACTTGCTTATGCATAAGACACAGGATCTATGAGAAACATATGACCTCCCAGTGCAGAATCATAGAATGGTTTGAGTTGCAAGGGACTTTAAAGATCATCTAGTTCTAATACCATTGCCATGGACAGGGACACCTTCCACTAGATAGATTGCTCAGAGCCCCATCCAGCCTGGCCTTAAAAAGTCCAGGAGAGATAAACCACAGTGTTTAAAATAACACTGGCCATTTGCATTCAAGCTACTGCTGTGCTCTCATGTATACAGTTACCTACAGATAGATACCTTTAAGTGTTGTCCTCCCAGACTGCATCCTACCATTGCAGACGGGAAGAGATGTTAGTAAACCTTTCAAAATGGCTTTCAAGTGTTGTTTCCATGCCATCTCCAAATTTGCAAGGCAGCAGGTCAGCCACCAGTCCCAAATGTCTCTGTTGATTCATTAATGTCAATAACAACAGTAATTGCTATTCAGAACTATGAATAGGTTTTTGCTGAAGAAACTCTATAGCTGTTTCACATTAATACGAAAGTTAACATGAAAAATTTACAGTGCTTAGCTAAAACCTGCTATGACTTTTTACCTTTATTATTATAATTTTTACATAGCAACAAGCACACTACACAGTGCATGAGAGTTTAAGTGTTTTCTCATAGAGCAACTTTTAGAGTATAATTGATTCTAAAGAAACAAACAATCTGGAAGTATATATAATACAGCTTTTAAGCACTTGATTGTATAAAAAAATCCATTTCACATTATATGACCTCATTTTGAAACCCAATAGCTAAAGAGAGTATGTTATGAATTTCCAATACAACAGAAACTGTAGTTTATGATCCATAGTGTGTGAGATGCGTACTTGCATTTTAACTATAGTGTTATATATTTGTATAATTTTAAATGCAAAGGTCTTGTATTTTAGTGACTAGAATAGCATAACCTCTACAGCTATAAATGAGGTAGTCTTCTGCCTCTGATGCAAGTTAATATTTAACTAGTTTGTGCTGGGCTTAAGCATGGGAAAAACGTTTCAAGAATTTTTATTTTGTTTTTTCATTATGAAGAAAAATTTTGCAGAAATTTGTGCCTTTTTATGTTTTATGTAGACAAACACAAAGTATGAAAATGCTCTAGAAAGAAATTTGCTTTCATTGACATATATATTCTCTAAATTTTCAGTTGTTACAGATTTTCTTATAGAAAGTCTTTTTTACCCACCAGTTCTCCACTTTCCTTGTGTCTCTGTTTTCTCTTGCCTTACTGTTTTTATCTTGTCAAAATCATATTGTCTGTCCAATAATATATCATCTTTGTTGGAGATGGAAACATCTGTGTTATACCTTCATACACAGCTATTCCATGCTAGTCTTTCTTTCCCTTCCACTGGATCAGTGGGACTTGTCCTGTGCTGTCAGCTGACCAAGTATTTCATGCATGTCCGGAAAGTGTCACATATTTTAAGTGAACTCATGGTAGTATTTGCATTTTCTGTCTTCTTGGATGTAGCTAGCCCAGGATCAACTGCAAATCCTTTTATCACAGCCAAGTCTTAGTAAAGCAAAAGCAGAAGACAACAAAATAAAGAAATTCACCTAGTAAAAATTGTCAAGCATACTGACAGAGTACTTATAGTGTATTTCTTACATGCTTTGAGATATGTTGTTTGAGTAAGTATGCTCTCTGTTTTACATAAACAAACTTTGGGGCATGTTGTGGGGCATGCCCTCCCCATGAGGGGAGGTGAGTATATGCTCACCAGCAGTGTAAAGGGGATATGACACACCCGCTAATTTGATGTCTTCCCTTGGTGGGGCTTGTGGCTGTTAGGAGGGCAGTATAGCAAGGGAGATGTCCAGGATCACATAGCACAAGGTCAGGTGGAGTCTAGAGGCAAATAGAGCTTTGACCTGAGCACACACCATTTCAGGGATACTCTAAACCTGCCATGGGGATGTGTGGGGCAGGGTCACAGCACACAGTGGTTTCAGTCTTCTCCCTCCCAGAGTAGTAGAATAAAGATAAAACCACAAAATCTGGTGAGAAAAGGGTGGGGAGAGTAAGCTAATAGGGATAGAGGATATGAAGCTAATTGGAAGAAGGACATATTTGTTCCATTTGAACTAACTTGATCAAAGAAGAATTCATGTGAGTTTTGGTAAGGTTTATAGCAGGGGGTTTGTTTTTTGTGTTCTTTTTTCTTTTTCAAAACCTTTGCTTATCTGGAGTATTAACTTTCCATTTCCGCTGCTGAAGTAGATGTTTTGCTTGTCACAGACATTAAGGCACTCTTAATGTGCAGTTACTGAATTCCTTTCTAAAAGAGCATTTTAAATTTGACAATGTTTCTTACATTTTTAAAGCAGTGACCTCATTTTGAAAAGATTTTTTTCCAATACATATGTCACTACTGGAAAAGTATTAATCTGCAAAACTTTGTGTAAAATGTCTCCATTTATTAAACATATACTGTACAGATTTCAGCTGTCACAAATCTAGTCATGCATTCCTCCAAGTCCTGGCATTCTGAAAAGGGTTTTTTTCAAGCTGGAAATATGTTTTCACTGTGATTTCATTAAAGTAAATATTTAAACAAATTCCAACAGTTAAAAATGTTTTTGCAAATAATACTTAAAATGGCTAGAAACTAAGTACTGTTATGCTAACTGAAAGATTAATTCAGTGAATTCAGTTGAGACTCATTCTACTTATGTCCATACTTATCACCTATTGGATGTTATAGGGGCCACTTCTAACATTACGTGTTTCTTAAACAAACTTACCTAAAAATAGCAGAATGGAAGGTGAATATTGAAAAGCAATTAGAGACCTGAATATCTTAGTGTTCTTCCATTCATCTTCATTTTAATTTGTAAATGCATACATTTGATTCATCTTTGTATTTTTGCTTTCACAAGTTTAATCTGCTGCTACACTTTGATCTTTTAAATGATATTTTTGTGGTAGTTTAGGAAAATTTACAGGGGAAAAAAAGTGATTATGCTTTCTAAAGGGATGATCAATACAATACATTTTAAAAAAATGTTTATCAGTTAACCAGAGACTTTTCTAATGATGATGTCTGTTCCAAAACACAAGGGAGATTAGAAAGTCAAAAGAGAGAATTGGGTATTATAATATGGCAATCGCTGTATCTAGATGGTATACTTTTAAGACAAGCATATCAAGGAATTGCTTGCATTCTTCAGTTGCTGATGCCAGCTTCAAGTCTGCCTGCTCAAGCTTTTTTTTTTTTTTTCTGTTTTGTTTTGTTTTGTTTGCTCTATCCTCTTTTCTTCCTATCACACAAGCTGGGATTTATTTGAATCTTTTTTTCTGTGAGATGTTTCAAAATGCTGTGGTCTTCTAATTTACACAGTAATGAGGTTGCCCTGTCTCTGACCTTATAGAGTTAGCTTGGACTTCCTATATATTTTTGGAGGAGATCTCTACTCCTGATTAGAGCTAATGGGCACTGAAAAGCTGTGTTTAAGAGTTGTTTTAGGTTAGCTCTTTGGGAAATCTGGCCTTCAGTTCCCAGAGACTGCAGCTGTTTCATGGAAAAGGGAACCAGAAAAAGAAGGAAAGGGGTGTGTGTGTGTATGTGTGTTTATGAACACTCAATAGCTAATACAGGTTTTGCATTAAATAATGATTTGATTTCTTGTCTGATAAAATACAGCACAGATTCCCCATAATTACAGCACTTATTTTTCCCTGTCCAAACATTTGGGAACAGCTGAAGATTCAAGAAATATTCCATCTAGAAACCCTGTAACAGAGGATGAGTGTATGACTTTAGTCAAAGGAGCTAATCCTTCCATGCAGTCCTCCAATTATTTTTCTTCACAAATAAGTATTGCTACCTTATTTTATCCAGAATGAATTCTATTCAATGAGCACTCATCAAATTCCAATCTTAATTAGACTCTAACAAAGCCAAACAAACAAATCACTGTGCTTGGATAAAGGCATGTGGGCTGGAGTGTGTGAAAAGAACAGGTTATACATTTTTTGTATATAGAAATTGTTTTATTTTCTTAACCACTATAGGTGTTACAAAGCAACAGATGTAATTTATTATGGCCTTTGATGGTCAAATAGACTGGGTTGAATTATGATCACAACATTTCATGCAATTTTGTACCTCTGCCTATCTTTGTGGGTGTCTAAAGCTGTTTTCTTATTTTGCCTTTCTCCCCCTTCTTTTTATTTGTACATAGAGTTATATTTTGTTTCAGCTATCAGATGACAACCACTATGTAAAAATACTTGAGTTCCCTTACACAGTTTGTATCATCATAAGAAAGCCTTGATAAAAATGCAGCCTTATGATATGTGTAGTCTATTCTCTCCATATATTTCAGAACGTATATCCTAATTTGATATTCCAATATATATAATCAGTCAGCACTTTCCTTTCATGTTTTTTGACAGAAACACAGGCAGCATACCAGGCAATTAGTCTGAAGAATGATTCTAAAAACCAATCTTACTTCTACCCTCACCCCTTACATGCTTTGCTGGTATGCAATGTTTGTAGTTTCTTTTTCTGTGAATTATTTTTTTTCTTCTTTTTCCTTTTAATTTTTGAATAAAAGGGTCATCCACTTATATATCTGTTCTTTGCTCTTTGGCTGCTGCCTTTAATTAAACTCAACTCTGGAAACAAAGAACTTGTCAATTTTTTTTTGAGAGAAACTGCCTATATTTAGTCTTAAGGACTTCATTAATTGTTAGCCATATAAGGGAAGGGTTTAGAAAAGCTAATGTATTAAACTTTGCTATAGCTCTGAGACATACATAACAAGAACTCCTTATTACAGCTTTACTATCTTTATGGTATCTGCCCACAGGACAGAGGAATGGGATAGCACGTTCAATATATGCCTCCCCATCATGTGCCTCTGTGCACATGTTAAAACTTTAAGTTCAAGGTAAACGCTTCCTTTTCCACATTTCTTTCCTAGCTGGTAACTTTTAAAAACTTTCAGAACTGGATTTTAACATATTTTTTTCATTTTCCTCCCCACCCTCCAAAATAAACATATTTTAATATTTCCACTATTTGGCATGCAGCAACATGCATATAACAATAACTAAAAAAAGGGCTTCTTAAAACATGGTCCAGATTTGTGAAGAGCTTCATGGTTCAGTGAACATTTTGTTTAATATGGAGATTGTATTCAGAGTTGTTTGATTTGCAGAAATAACAAGCCCAAATGCTTCAGTTTCTAATGGTAATTAGTTTTCAGCCTAGACAGCCTGTTTAGTTATATATTTACTACCTTGTAAAGAACTATCACAACAAGCCCTAAAGCATTATTTGAAAATTAATAAGCTAAAGAAAGAGGAAATTCTTCACTTTTGCATAGCAACAGTCTCTGTATTCTACCTTTTGATTGCAAAATCCACCTTTTCAATTATAGGTGTACTAAATTGTGATGCTTGGAAAACTATAAAAGGCAATTATCAATGTTTCTTAATACCATAAATGAGTATGTTCTGCTGTAAGGGAAACAAAGACTAGTATTGTGAACAATTTCCTTTGCTTCCTGAATCAGAATAGAACAAACTTTGATTCACATATTTTCAGTATTATTTGCAATTAGTATTAGTTTCTGTGGTGGTTAAAATAATGTGCTGCAGATTCCATTGCAGTTTACATGAAAAATAAAGAGAATTACAGAAAATAAAGGCACATTATTTGGCTGTGTTTAAAGTTCACTTGGCTTTCGTGACATCAGGCAAGGAAACAGAAGAAAGGTTAGAGCACAATACCTTGCAGTGGTTCATATATTCCTGCCTTATTCTTATACAAAAAAACATATGAAAAAGTGACTTCTTCACCCAGGTATATCTTCTGTTCTATCCCTTGCTGCTTTTGAAAGTTAAAGGAAGAAAATTCTCCTTTGCCAGATACTGTGTTGGGTTTCTTTTGGGCCAGACTCTTCTTCCACGGCTCAACAATGAGTCAGCTCTCAGAGGCTGCAGGGGCTAAGAATGCCTCCATTATACTCACTCAGCATGCTTTACCATAGATTTCTGCCTCTGAACATGGATAGAGGACACGCTTGAGCTGGCAGAAGGAATCACATCATGACACAGACACCTTGGAAGAAGTATGCATTATGGAAATCTCCTTAACAAAGAGAGTTCCTCAGTGATCATTAGCATTAGAGGTTCTCCCAGCTCTCACAAATGCAATGGAAAGAAAGAAGGGAACATTTTCAAATCTTGGAAAGACTGATCCTTTCTCTTTGTGTTTCTGTGTCAAAAGAGCTTTAAATGCCCTTTCATTTCAAATCAGTATAATTGCTTTTGTTCAAAACCAGGTCCAGGCTTCTTAGTAGTGAAGGCAAAGTAAGATGTGTACTGTTTTGAGGTCAAGGAACTAAGTAATTTACTTTGTTGTTCCTCATCACTGCCAGTGGTTACGTTAAGCTTCATGTGGATGGCAGAAGACATTCCAAAGTGGAAAGCAGATGGGCTGTGGAATGGGTTGGTAGGATGTCAGTCTGTCAGTTAATGCATAGCCTCAGCAAAAATAGGAAGCTCTACCTTCATCCTCAGTGCCACACAGTGCCGAGCTGGTAGGCAGTGAAATGGTGGCCTGCTCAGGCTTTTGGACATGTGCAGCAGTCATCTGAACTACCTGATTTCTCTGTTAGCCCCTAATAGGGCTTATTCCTTTTCCATCTTCCATCTTCCCTTTCCTTCCATCTTCCCTTCCATCTTCCCTTCCATCTTCCCTTCCATCTTCCCTTCCCTTCCCTTCCCAAACCTTCCCTTCCCTTCCCTTCCCTTCCCTTCCCTTCCCTTCCCTTCCCTGCCCTTCCCTTCCCTTCCCAAACCTGCCCTTCCCAAACC
>JAWWMP010000001.1:66388202-66423276 GCA_035047865.1 Dendrocincla tyrannina
CCCTTCCCAAACCTTCCCAAACCTTCCCAAACCTTCCCAAACCTTCCCAAACCTTCCCTTCCCAAACCTTCCCTTCCTTTCCCAAACCTCCCCAAAACTTCCCTTCGCAAACCTTCCCTTCCTTCTTCTACCTACCTACCTGCCCTTTGATCACTTTCCATTTCAATAGGGTTAATTTTCTTCCAGTTCAACAACCCAAACTTATCAGCAGTTTCAAGTAAATACTGAAAAAAAAAAAAAAGCCAAAAAACTCAGAAAACAACCAGCACTAAACAGGAAAAGGATATGTCTCCTCACCACCCTCACCTTCAGCAGAATCTAGCAATCAAATTAGCTTAGTTGTATTATAAACCTACATACTAATAGGTATTTTTCTTTCTTCCCAAAAACCTTAAGCCAGAAAGGCCACTTCAGAACTACAACAAAGACAACATTGAAAACGTACTGAATCTGAAACCTCAGGAATGCCGTTGCACAGAGAATTGAGATGTAACTAGCCATGTTACAGCTCTGTAATAATATTCTAAGTGCAGTCTTAGTTTGAAATCATTCCTGCCTGATTCTGGAAGCTACTGTTTCCTACTAGCAAAAACTGGTCTGAGCCAAACTGCCAGGGAAATGACAGAACCACCCTGAATGTTTTCTGAGAAGCAACCTTTTTTTTTCCCTGGTGGTATTTGGTCTGGGCATTTCCTTGACAGAATTTACCAGGATGACAGAAGTGGTCATTCGTTTCTCCAAATTTCTTCCAGTAAAAAATGTTTATTCACTGTAGGCAATGTTTATTGTGTCAGAGAAACAGGAAATACAGACTTCGTATCTCAAGATTGCATATTTTAACTTAAGTGTGCTTTCTGAAAGTCTGTGATTTCAGCAAAACAAAGAGAAATCTCTAGAAAAACACTGAGGAAGTCTACTGCTTGGGTTCCAGGGGATTTATACTAAAACTTAAATAATTTTATACATAATTACATCCTTATTTTTTACACACATTTTTATTTGTTGTTTATTTAATCTTTTAAATAACAATGTCCACAGAATTGTTTGCCTACAAACAAAAAGTAATTAGTCTTTCCAGAAGACTAAAGTTTTGATTGTTTCTGTGATATATTCATGGACATGAGTATATGATGATATATGATATATATATCACATATATTTTCAATGCAAGGAAAAAAATGAAGTTTTGTTAAAGTGCTAGTAAGAGCAAATAACCTTGTAGTACATAAATGCATATGTAAAATACTAGTTGTTCATAAACAAGATAATAAGTGTATTTAAAGGTATAGTTTTATTATAAGACTGTAGTGAGGTGAGGCTGGGGTTTTAATGTACTTGAGAAGTTAAAATTGAGTGGATAATGTTGTAATAAGCACAAAAGTCTCATAATAAGGTATGTTAGTTATTATTTGAGACACACAGTTTATATGTTTTGTTTGCAGAAACATTATTTACAAAATCATACAAAATACATAGTGCAAGAATTAGAAGTAGCATGTCTAAGACTTAAGTCAGAAAAGTAATTATTTTCCAGAGGAAAAAGGGCTCTGTTTTCTGTATTCAACTTCAGTAATTCAGCCCACTGGATAATGAGTGCTAAAAAACTGTTGAGGTTTTCTTGTTAGACTTATATGAAGTTAGTATTAAAACATTAAAGTAATAACTTGTTGCTTTTACCATGCTGGCACACAATATTTTCTGTAATAGCTTTAATAAGTTCCATATGACTAGTTGGAAAGATAAACTTAATTAAATAGCACGTTACTGATTTATCTTTTGCTAACAGTCAACACTTTGGTTAAAACTTTAAAACTGTTTGGAAAAATGATGTAGAAATTTATATCCTTGATGAAAAATATCATAAACCAGATAAAAATTTTAAAGAATGTTTCTCATTTGCTATTCTACTCTACTGCACTTTTCCTTTTTAAATGAAAGTCTTTGCTCTCCCCACTTATACCATCTGAGTGGAGCAGTGGCTACATGTTTTAATTCCTATATTTCTTTGTCTGAAAATAAATTATATCCACCCTTGCTGTCACTGAAACAAGGTTAGAGAATCAAATGTGGTATATGACTGCTCTGCAGTAGCTTTCACTGCAAAAATATTTATTAAGGGAAGTAAGTATCTACTTACGATATGATTGCTGTAGCTAATAAGACAAGATGAAAGATGCCTTTTTCAAAATGTCAGGGTTTTTAACATTCAGAATTCTTAAGGTACTTGCATCCCAAATCATTAGCATTTGTTAGTTTTTCCTTAAGTTTTAGAAAGCACAACTTTCAGAACATGCACAAATGTATTCTATAGCTAAAATGATCAAATTTTGCAGAACCATATTTGCATGGAGAACCGAATTGGAAGTGGGAACTCTTACAAATTGCTCTGTAAATTGAAAGAAGCTAAAGAAAACAAGTGTTTCCTAAAATATTGTTTCCTTTTTCTTATTACTAGTAGGAAAAATACTCACAAAAACTGTGAGAAAACCGGCGGCATTCCTGCTTTTCTTTCTCTTTGCCAATTTAGGCTACAATTTAGTATTACAGTAATTTCTAAGTGCTACAGTAACTGATCAGGAATATTCAAGTCAAGAAAAAGTTACCTGGAAATTAGAAAAAACAATGGAATGACTTCCATTTGTGGAATAATTTATAGCTGAAAGACAAAATACACTTTTCAAAATCTAAGACCCTAATAATTTACTTCTAGTAAAAGAAAGTAGAATACAGTATACCCAGTCCTGCCAGGAAGACAGTCTTTACCATCATTTTTCCTGGAACAACAGGAATTAGGGAACAGACAAGCTAAACAGGGCTGCCACCTCCCTATCAAAACCTGTCAAGCCAAAATACTATTACTTTTGGGATGTCAGTGTCTTACTAAACCACTTAGCATTAATTGACAGCTTCTCCTGCAGTGTAACAGACTTAATTGAAAAGTTAGCACAACTCCATAGTTTGAAGTAGCAGAACCCAAGTGTCAAAGCTGGCAGTTTTAAAAACTAGTTAGCCTAGCAGAAGACAAAATGAAGAAGGTAAAAGGTTCTTCCTGTCAGGAGCAACTATCCCCAAGCTTAATGGAACACCTGTCCCAGTCTCTGCTGTTACCAACAAGCATGGCCCATATTTTGCTGCTACTATGTTGGAAAATACATTGAGGAAACTGCAGAGAAGAGGTTCATGGTTATGGTAGACAATCTCTAAGGACCATTTGGGTCTTACATTGCCTCACATGTTAAGAGAGTTCCTGTCTCAAAGAATGGTATGAAGTTTGCTGCCAGGGCAGAGAGCAAAGAAGACAGTCTACTGGGGTGTGTGATCAGCTGTTTGTCAGAGAGATTGTTCTTTGAGATGCTCACAGCCTGGTTGGGGTGTTGCTTTTCTCTCCATACTGTGAAGCTGCAACTGTGCTCATAGGATTTTGATGGTGATGATGATGATGAGGATGATGTTTCACTTCACTGATCATGAGAATTAAATGTATTACAATAGAGGATAAGAGGAGTTTGAAAGAAACTTGATCAATCATTTCAAGTTTACTGGTTTTTTTTTTCTGATTCTCCAAACTGACACTTTTTCATTCTTTTACTTTTTTCAACCCTTATGTTCAAGAATGATGGTTGACTTCAAGTTTTGGAGCTATTTAAATCCCTAATTTAATATGCCAAATGAAAGCTGATGGTTTAAGCAACTTTAAATAATCATACATGAAAATTAACATAAGTTTTCTTATAATTCATGTAGCATATTTTGTTTGAGATTTCAGAGAAAAACTGTATTGTGGCACATTTAGAGGGTTTCCAGTATAATTTACTGGGAGTAAATATATATGAAAATACAATTATTTTATTACAAATAATTTATTAAGAAAAGGCTAGACAGTAACTAAAGTAGACACATGCCTGTAAACTCCAATTGTAAGGGGTATAAACAAATTGATTTCTAAGAGCTATTTATAAACCAGAATTTATTAGCAGTTCAGACAGAATTGTATTTAAGTGTAAAGCAGTTCCACTGGAGGAATGTGGGATTGTTTTGAGGGGAGCCTTTTCTGTTAGTTGAGACTATAGAAAGCAACTTATTCTTGAGACTGCCACCTTCAATAGTGCTATGTTATGTAGGGTCTTTATACAAAGTTAGTAAGGTCCAAGAGATAATGAGATTAACAGAAAAATGTATAACAGATGTTTTATATAATGCCTAATGTGATGTATAAGTAACTTAAATAAGGCTTTTTAAAACCATAGTCCCCTAAAAAGGACCATTGAAAGTATGGGACCCTTAGCTAGCAAATTAAAGCCAGCACATGAAATGATAGGCTTGTTTTCTGTAATTGTTTTTCACAGGTCTTTTAGAAGTAGCTTGTGGACAAACCCCAGGGTTCTGTGAACCACAGATTGCAAACCACTGAATTAAATAGACAGGACTGGTGGAGGAGTTAGCCAGTGGGCTAAACAGTAACAAAGGAATAAGAGTTTCTAAACACACAGAGCTCCTAGAGCCAGGGATTTACATAACCACAGTTGGTTAGGCCAGTGATGTGAGTAAAGAGCACTGGGTTAATTTAGAATGGTTAAAGCCATTTATATTTGTTACCAAAATTTACAGTGATGATGCATGTAATAAAGGAAAAACTTATACTGAATTTTACCCTAGAATACAAGCTTGTGATGAAAGAAAGGGACACAAAATAAGTGTTTAGCTGGAGCTGATGGGATACTGACATTACCCAGTGACAAAAAGATGTCACTGGCATGGAACATTTCAGAGCCCGAGGTCTAAGGGCTTCTTTCCAAGGATCCACAGCTGTAAAGGCTGAAGGATGTTTTATAAACTCTAGAGAAGAGGAGCTAAGTAATTAGAAAGCTCTAAGTAATTAGGAAGGAATGCATTTTACATATTTTGATTGTAACCATTTAATGTAATCAAAGGCCTAGCCTAAATTTCACTAAGTATTTTCTTCTTTAGCTTCAGCTTTACTTCTCTGTGAGGCAAGATGCATAAGAGTGAGAAATCAGAGCCAGTGGAGGCAGCAAACCACCCAGCACTGTACCGGGTGCTATGCTGAGGAACTCCAGATTCTCACATATTTCCTGCCCAATTTTCAGAGGTTTTTAGTGTCAATACCTCTGGTGTTGACTTTGACAAGGGCACTTCCAGCCATGTACTCTAGTGTAGACACTGGAGAGACCATGTAGTGCCACTCATACTCCAAACCACCACAGTATTTGCAATCTGGATCTGCTATGGGCAAGTTCTACATGCGAACAAAGTCCTTAGACTCCCTTCAAACAACTGTCTAATTCTATACATGTCTAGTTACCTAGTTTCGTACCTCTACTTCATTTCAACCAAACAGGTCTCTTCTGTCCATGGTTACTGCCTTGGGTAGAAGGAAGTATCACTCTCTTCCTCCCTACAAAGCTCCTTGCAAGGAAAAGTGACCTCACATGGAGAGTCCCAAAACAAGAAGTCCCTTCTAAGCCCTGGGTAGAGCACATAGCAACTCTTGGAAAAGTGGAACTTAAAATTTACTCTTTCTTCATACTGACAATATATGCTCTGCTTTTTGGCTTCTGAGTATGTTAAGCATTTAATTTTCCCATATCTGTTTGTGTCCAGTATTGAGTCTTATGGTTCTAATGACCAGCAGATACTTAGAAGACAAGCACCAACTTTACAGTTTCTGGGGAACATGAACAGTCAGGTTTTTCTGCTTAAAAATTGTGATTCAAAAATACCTATTCATACTTATACAGATAATAATATTTCAAATGAAGATTCTATAGCAATAACAAGACAAGCAAGTCCTGTGAAAATGAGTTAATCCATAGTATGTAATATAAAAGGCAGTAGTACAATAATGGTAGGACAATGAGAAACACAAAGAAGTTTAACAGTTAAATCCTGAGGGAATATTTAATAACTAGAAGACTGATAAAGCACTATTTACCATAATTACATATACAGTTAAACTTTATGTACATGTTTCAGTTACAGTATCTCAAACTAGTGAAAGAGAATCTGCTGCCAGACCATAACAGATTGCTCCCACAGGACATCTGTTTCATGTGTTTAATTTCTTTTAAAAAGTAGGCAATACTTTCTGGCTACAAAAGTATGAAAACATAAAGTTTTATTTGATATTATGTTAGAATTAAATAGTTGTGCCACATTTTTTTCTTTTATCCCAAATAATATTTAGTGCTGTCACAGTTCTGATACACCAGTAGATTATTATACAGCCTACTGTAGCATTCAGAGTAGGAAAAATGCCAAAATAATTTTGGGCTAGACACTGAGAACTTCTTGGGATTAACTGTCTTACTGAAATGGGAAAAATGCACTTACACCAAAGAAAACTATCTAGAAAACCCATATGTCAGAACCCAGCACTCACCAGGGTCTTTTTAGGCATCTTTAATTGGAGGCAGACTCAGGCACTTTGACTGAGCAGGGGGAGATATTCATAAAGACTGGCATGGGGTTTAGCCACATTTAAGTTGCAGGTGTCTGATCTAGGTGTATGGTCTAGGGAAGACACTAGTACTAGGAATCCTCAGAATGACATTAGCACCACTAACAGTACAGACATTTACCCCTGAGCTAGTCATCCAGCACTGTCTGTGGACAAGGAATTCAAGTATCACAGAATCATAGAATATGCTGTGTTGGAAGGGACCCACAAAGATCGAGTCCAACCCTTAGGCCTGCACAGAAACATCCCCAAGAGTTGCACCATATGCCTGAGTGTATCATACAAATGCTTCTTGAACTCTGACAGGCTTGGTGCTGTGACCACTTCTCTGGGGAATTAATCTATGAAGTCATTATGAAGTCATCATGAAGTCATTTATGAAGATGTTGAAGAGCACAGGGCCTAAGATGGAGCCCTGTAGAACCCCACTAGTGACAGGTCACCAGTCTGATGTTACCCCATTCACTGTTACTCTCTGTGTTTGACCCATGAGCCAGTTGCTCACCCACCACCTGATGTGTTTATCCAGCTGTGCTGGACATTTTGTCCAGAAGGATCCAGTGAGAGACAATATTGAAAGCTTCGCTGAAATCCAAAAAGATTACATCAGCTGGCTTTCCTTGATCAGCTAGGTGGGTTACCTTGTCATAAAAGGAAATCAGATTTGAAAAACAAGACTTTCCTCTCATGAAGCTGTGCTGGCTGTGACCAGTGACTGTGTTGTCTTTCAAAAGTGTTTTTCAAAACTTCCCAGATAATTTTCTCCACAGCATTACCAGCCACTGGAGTGAGACTGACAGGTCTGTAGTTTCCAAGGTCCTGCGTCTTGCCCTTCTTGAAAATCAGGACATTAGCCAGCTTCCAGACAGCTTGGACCTCCCCGAATTCCCAAGACTGCTCAGGAATCATTGAGAGAGGTTTTGCAATGACATCAGCCAGCTCTTTCAGGATTCTGGGGTGAAACCCACCAGTGCCCATAGATTTGTAGGGATCCAGCTGGAGCAGCAGATCCCACACAATTTCAGGGTCACCTGGAAGTTGATCATTCTCGCAGTCATGGTTCTCCAGCTCAGGGCAATGAGACCCCCTTGGTCCACCATCCATGTTGAAGATAGAGGCAAAGAAAGCATTAAATACCTCTGTCCACCTTGTTTCTGTCCCTTTTTATGAGGTGACCATTCTCATCCTCTACGTCCATGACATAGGCATCACCCTATCCCTGAGTCTTTCATTCTTCTGTTCTCCGTGCACCAGACCGAACTCAATAATTTCTAAAATCAATGGTTCTTCTTTACAGACGTTGAAAATTAAAACCTCAGTGACTCAGTCAATAAAAAATGACTCAGCAAACCATAGAGTTTAAGACTTTAATTTGATAATTTTAGTGTTAACAATTTTATTAATTCTGCTATTTAGTTTGATTTTTGAAACCTGGTATTGATTTTGAAACCTGGTAACAACCCACATTTCCAGAAAATCATTCTGTCTTCATTTTTACGTGTTAGGAAATGAAAAATCAACCACTTTTCTTGCTATTTCATTCTTTTTCTGAATCATTCTCCATGGTAAACATGAGTTGTGTTCTCAAATGACACCAAACCTCAACACAGTATTCTAAGAGAAGAGTAATCTTTCTGGACTTAAACATCACCTTACCTGTTTGTGCCTCAAAGACCTGGAAGAGTTCTCTTTGCTGTGTTATCATGTAGGGTTAGATGATATTATGACACCTCTCATTGTTTCCTGAGCTACTGATTTCCAGAATAAAGTTTTCTACTGTTTAGATATGACCTAGATGCATAATTTTGCATTTAACTTGAATGGGTTCAGCTTGCCAAGCAATCAAAATTTTTCTTTATATCTTCCTGGTCTTCATAATTATGTACCACTCTGCCAATCTCTATGTCAGCAATGTAAGGTATCAGCAATGTTTTAATATTTACTGAGGCATATGGAAATCTTGAATAGCGTCTTCTAAGTCCCAGTTTGTATGACCCATATTTGAAACCATTCAACACTTACTAAAAAAACCCCCACAGCTGAGAGTGGATTGTTAGCCAGTTCTTAATGCACTGAGTGTCTGTTTATTAATCTTGTGGTGTATGTGAATTTAAGATACTTTAACCAAGCATTTTTTGACACATGGGCAACCATAGAATTACTTGAAGTCAAACATGGTAAATATTTCCATACAGGAAAACCCAGAGAAACAATAAAACATCCTTCTCCTTATAATTAATGAAACAGCAGAAGTTTTCACCCTGTGATTACACTGAATACCAATTCAGGGGGGATGTAACTTATTTGCATGTAGTAAGAGAGAAGTCAGAATACAAGGAAAAAAATGTACAAGAGGAATGAAAACCAGGGAAAACCAGTGTAGTCGTGACAGAAATGAAACAAGGAGAGCTTTTTGAGTGATGTTGTCTGGAAAGCTGGCATAGAACTGTGAGAAAGGAAACGCTCTCCTGTTGTTTAATTGTACTGTGTTTGGAGTAATGGAACCTCTGTGTACATTCTTTGTAAATTAGAATGATTGCAGTAAGAAAAATATTTAATTCCTATGGCATCAGGGAGCCAGGGTTTCTTAGATGAGGGCTGAGATCACCTCAGTCTTTTGTTACATGGAAGTAGGATATGCAAGTGTCAAATCAACTCATTCTAGTCTGGAATTTCAGCAAAATTCACAGGAAGTGTAAAGTCAGAGTGATGCGCAACTGCTCTTGTAAGAATGTTTTTTCAAGGACTTGTAACTCCTGAACTCTTTTGTGAATAAAGTGACTGTGATAAGAAATTCTTTGTGCCGCAGCTTGTGTTTTTTACTTCTTGCATGTCATCCCAAAAGGTGTGAAACTGGAAATACAGGTTTTGTAGGGGTTTTATCACGATTTTCAACAATTTTATGACCTGTATGTAGCAATAAACCAATACTTTTGTTACAGTAAAGATCCCTTCTTAGTTTCCCAAAATAAATTTCCACATTTCACTACTGCTATTTTGTTTTATTTATAGTCTATCACCCACTTCTTTCACCCTTCTGTCTAAAATTATTCAAGGTTATTGTCTTTGCTGTAGAAGGACAATATTTTAATATTCTAATAAATTATATTCTTAAATTGTTTTAAAATAGCAAATATTTTATATTATAGAAAATATTATAAAAATATATTTTTATATTACAAACAATTGTAATTAATTTTTTATGCTTCCATGTTGACTTCCAAATCAGCTGTGCTCATCCTTAACTTTCTGAAAATAGTTATTTCCAAATCTAAGCATACATATTACTGATTATCCTTTTCCTTGCTTACCTGCATGTATGTAAAACAGTTTACCCACAACAAGGAGGAATAAACAAGCTTAAGTCAAAACAAGCCATTCCTAAACCATTTCAATAATTAAGAATTTTTTACCCATCATACCCAAAGTAAAATTATCTTTTCCTGGTTGTAATGTATTTTGTGTCACAGTCATTAAAGGGTTTATTTATTTAACTCCTGAAGGAAGTCTTGGGGACCAGCACCATGGTATTGCCAACAAATATCCATAATCCACGAGCTCATAAAGCATAATTTAAAACCAGATGGACTATTTTTCTGTAATTCTTCTGAAAGTTGTACAGGACACATTTCTACTAGTTGCAAGTCTGCTTCTCATTTCCAACTTGAATTTATACCTGTTTTTCTTAGCTTACCTTTTTCCCATAGTGGAGCTTATTCTCTTTATCTTTTTAATAGAAAACATAGCCAGTTTTAGGGAAGATAATCATGTTTTATGAGCCTTTCTCTGTACCATGGTTAATTCATCCCTCTTAAATAGAGCTGAAACTGACGTATATATGTAAAGTGATATGATTACTTTCCCATGTCTACCAAAATGTAACCACAGGTACATTTTAATGTATTGGTTTCCAAGTTTGAAGTTTTATCACATTATTTTTTTTACAGTTGTTCTGTAGCAATACTGTGTATCCCTATTTTTCTGTCATACCAAACTTTTCTACTATATTATTAGTAACTTTGAATGCTAGAATCCACTGATTTCAGAGAATCTTGTGGTAGTTAAGGTGCCAACAACTCCTTCACAGCATCTTCTTCTTATCTAGTCTGTCACTCCCAGGCAGGTTTTAACAGGTAATTTTAGTACTACAATTATATGAATCACCTCACCAGGTTTCATGTTTGACTTGTGTAATATTTCTCCTTTTCAATGAGAATTCCAGTTCTTCTTCCTCATTAAATCTAATCAACATGTAAGTGTTGCGTTCCATGAAGGGAAAAAGGGACGATCCACTCCAGTTAGGGTGTAGCAGGAATGGACCTTTATTGAGGGGCTCAGCAGACTTTTATAGGATGAAGGTAGAGGGTTCTGGAACTTAGGAGGAGTTGAGGGTGGAGTTAGGGCGGAACACGACACATAAGGAAAGGGAAGGAGGGATCCTGACAAACAAGGGAAAACTGGGGAGTGGCTAGCCAATAGGGAAACAAGGGTAAACCAACCAATCGGAACAATTGTACAATGTGAACATAATGCAAGTAAAACTATAACTATTCTAACATTGCAGGTACCTGTCTACACTACCAGAACAATAAAAACTTTTAAAACACTCCAGTCCATATATTATCCTGATGGTTCTTCCTTTTTCCCATAGGCGCAAGTTTTTTCTTGTTCTCTTCCTCTCCTTTTCTTCCACATGGCTTAGCATGCCGGGAGTATCCCAACATGTAAGAGACTGAAAAAAATGTCTTTACTTGATGCATTTGGTCACTGTTTTGTTTTAGTCATGGCATGCTGATTTGAACTACATTGATGCTTCTCCATTCACTTATTAATTTGATGCTTTTTCTGTCACCCAAGCCGATGAGAAGTTTACTCTCCTCCATTTGAGGAGCTGTGTGCCATTTGAAATTCATTGTCCTTTCTGTGCCCTTGATAACATTTGAGATTTTCAAAAACCTCCTTTAATTCCTCACTAGTGACCCATCCTCCAGTATCTTCTGTTTTTTCTTTCCATGATACCAGAAGGCTGACTGTCAAGACCTCTTCAGCTTCTCCTGCTTTATCTTTCTCCTTGGACCTCACTGTAGTTTGCATGTTGTATCTGTGGGATAATTGACTCCCATGTGCCTCATGACCAGTACAGACTTGCCAGACAACCTCATAAGCCAGCCCAATCTTAGAGTTGCAATGGGTCTTGTGACCACACCGTCTACACTTGTAAAAAGTGCAGATATTTACATAAAACCAGCAGAGGCAGATAAAATATTTCCTCGTCCATAAAATTTTGCAAAAAGCATCATTTAGAGCACCCATTTTATAAATTATAGACAATATACAATAACAAAAGCTGAGTTATGCACAATCTAATGAGAAAACTTACTTGATACATTTCCAGTGTTAGAACAGAATAAAATTCTTTTAACCTGAAGTCTTCCCTGTGAAAACACAAAGACAAATAAGATCTTTTTACACTGACACAGATACAGTTTTTCTATTTGTGTTTTAAATTTTGCTGTTCAATTTGTTTACTATGTTTTATGGAGCATTTGCTAACCTCGTCTATTTTATCTCAAAGTTTCCTACTATCAAAGGGCAAGACAGTGCTCCATTGATTCATCAACCACAAGGCTTTTAAAATCTGCTCAGAGTGGACACTAAATAAAATGCTGTTAGTATTTTATTTACCAGTGTTCCTGATGTTTAAAATGCTGGGATGAAGTTGGAAAAAGATCCATTGGCAACAAAATGACATCCGGAAGCCAGCATGTGATTGATCAGTTTCTGAAAAGGACAAAATGAAAGTATAAAATATGTGAAATTCTCTCAATAGAGAGGGGTAATGAACAAATAAAACTGAAGAAAAACCAACGAGACTTGTGTTAGGATAATTCTAATGTAGGAAATAATATTTAAATGCATAAATATATAAAATCATTATGCATTTTAGAAGACATATGCTAATTTAATATTACAGTTAATACTATTAAATTTCTGCAGGTGATGACAAAACATAGAAAACCCTCCAACCAACCGAAAAACCAAAACATTCCAGACTCTTAAGTACTATGTTAGGAGAGGTAAAATGGTCATTGTCATTATTTTTGAAGTCTGTTATTCACAGAAACATGTATTCCCTGCATCCAGTAAATAAACAACATGAAGGGAGCAGTATGAAAGATTTCTGTGTATGAAAGTGTACGAAAGATTTCTGTAAGATTAGGACCATTAAATTGCACTATGTTGCTGGAATTTTAGACAGTCTAATCCTCCTCTATAATAGCTGGAATATTTCAGCTTTTATAGTCCACTCAAACCTGTTTGCCTGGCCTAAGCACTACCGCAAATCTTGGAAGACATAGTTCCCAGGATTTGATACAACTGAGTATTTCTACAGGAAGATAGACAGGCATTTACATGCTTTTTTTGAATATTTTTTTCAACCCAAGTGTTGCAGTGGATAAATTCTGTCCAAGACCATAACTCTCCCACCTAATGAGGATCCTTTTTTTCATTCTGAAGTTC
This sequence comes from Dendrocincla tyrannina, assembly GCA_035047865.1. NCBI lineage: Eukaryota > Metazoa > Chordata > Aves > Passeriformes > Dendrocolaptidae > Dendrocincla > Dendrocincla tyrannina. The sequence continues at coordinate 66,401,203 of JAWWMP010000001.1, forward strand.
CTCTCACATGTAGACAAAGGCTTAAACCAAATTGCTTCAGCTCTTAACTCCAGTTTGGGCTTCAAACTTTCCATTAGTTCCCACAGAACAAGACTGAAAACTAATCTCTAAGAGTCTGAGTCTCCGTTGAGTGAAGACATCCAGATAAATAAAGAAAGCAGACTCTTGATGTAAAATACATAGACATTATTTGAGGCAGATCCCACTACCCCTTTTGCCTCTTACATGAGGTCTTAATCAGTATACGATGTATTCAGTATGTACCAAGCAGGTAAGAAGATTAAAGGTCTCTTAGAGCACAAGACTGAAATTTAGACTGTAATTTATAACAAAGAGACTTCCAGTTGTTTCCTTTCATTTTTTTTTTCTGTGTTTTAGGAACAAGAATATTTCCTGAAAACTATAGTAATGCCTTTGAATTTCTTAATAACATATCAGAAAGATATAATTCAGAAATGGAGCAAAAGTGCATGATAATCCCTTCTGATCTGGAAGGGAACCTTAAGCATCATTAAAGTTCAACTCTTAAGTGAATGGCCCACACTGGGACCAAACCTACAGCCTTGGTGTTATTAGCACCCTGCTCTGTTCAACTGAGCTAATCTCAGTTACTCATGTTCTCTAAGGCTTTTGTCCATATGAAAATCCCACCAGCGAGTAATATAAAGGGAGATGTGACAGTAAGTCAATGACCATGTGCTGTCTTCCCATGTGGTTATGCAATGTTTTCGAACTCTTCAGTATTGCTTTTAAAGTGTAAATTGCAACACACTGTAGATCTATTTTGCTTTTAATGGAGGAGAATGTTTTCATAAGAAATTACTATGCTGTAGTAAAGTGGGAAAGTGGACTGGAGTTTCTTCACTTCTTCAAAAGATGGGAAAGTTGGGATTTATGTGATTTTACTTCAGTGTGAACAATCACCCCAGGATCTTTTGTACTTAGAGTGAAAATTTCTCCACATTTAGGGCAGGATTCATCTGACCTACTTTGAACAGATATATTTAATCAGTGTAATCCTGCTGTCAACGACCCAAAAAAAAGTTCATGAAAGCATGAAAGCATTCATGCCAGTGCCTTGGCAATAGCGAAATGCCATCCTAATAATCATCAAAAGCAATCCTCATTACAATGTGGAGGGAAGGAGCAATCAGTGCTCAGGAAACTGGACTACTTAGATACATTTTCCATTCACAACATTGTTTTCAAAATGAAAAATGACAGATTTTGATGCTTGTGTGTGTAAATGGTGCAATGACTTAAAGGGAAAACAAAGAAATGCTCTTGAGATCTTCTCACTCACTCAAGGCTATAGTTCAGAAGTCATTATTAGTCAGAAAATACATAGAAAATGCGTTTTTATTTTAGGGAAAAACCCATTGTATGATAGCTGATAGCAGAACACTGATTCCAACACATCTTCCCTTCTGCTTATGATCAGACTCTTCTTTCATTTACCTGAGGGAAGCAGAGCAGGAAATTAAACTCTAGTTAACTCCTTGCTCCCTCTGGATTAGTTAACGTAGGGAGTTTTGCCATATCATGCATGGAATACTTGAGTCCTTCAGTGGAGACTACAGGTACTTAATATTATATACACAAATTTTCAAAGCTTTCTCATTGCCATTCCCACACTTGTTCCCATTTTGTGACATCACTGAAACTAGGGGAAGATTGTAGCCAACTCGAGCTGGAAAAAACTTTACAAAATAGCTATGATTTCTGTGTATCTACATCAAAGTAGGACTATGTTTATTATTTTTGTTTTAAGACATTACCCAAATGCTGTAAATCTAGACTAAATTATTACAATGCTAGACAATACACAAACATTCCCTGCCCCAAAAAACTTACACGCAGGAACACAAACACAGGAAAAATACTGATAAGGATTAGATAAGAATTAATTCTTTCTTTTTGACCATTCAACTATGTGGTTAAAGAACTCATAAACAGAGTTTTAAATTAAATTTATGTTCAAGTTACTTATGCTGTCATTTTTCTTCTTCTTCATTAGTGATTTGTTGTACATGCTATGATGACACTCCCACAATTACCAGGGAATTATCTTTGAAGCAATACTTTATGACCCCCTTCTTCAGTCCTCAAAAATATATGAGAGATGTAATCAAACTCATAAAAATACCTTAATTGTGCATTCATTTAAATGATCTTTGAGATCTTAAAAATGAAGTTCAGGTGTTTGCATACTGTTGGATCATCTTACACCATACAACATGGAAAGGTTTTCAGGTGTATGTTGTGGGATTTTTTTGTTTCAAAGTGCTTCTCACAAAATAAGTTTGTGCTTAGCAAAACACAAATTATTTGACTTTAGAAAGAGAAGACCAAAGCAGTTGAGAGCTGTAGAAAAGATTCTTATTGTTTATAAAGGACAGCCAATTATAACTAAAACATTTAATTCCTGAAAGGAAATGCAAACAAATAAGTAATTGTAAAGGGTAAAAATCCTAGAATCACAAAAAAGAAAAAAACTATATTAAATACAATGACCTTTGTGAGTCAGTGGCTGTTTCCTTTGCTTTATTGATCCTTTTTGCCTCTTTACAGAAGTACTTGAGCTGAATAGATTGGCTGAATTTTTCTTGGAACAAAAAAAAAAAGTCCTCCAGAACTGCAAAGCAAAACAGAACTTCCACAAGACTTTGTCAATTCTAAAAAATACTTTCCTGTGGCATTTCTCCCTACTTTTTGTTTCCTGGAAGTTATATAAGGATCATAGGCCTAATGCAGTCAGTGCAGCAGACAAACACACATCAGACTTTATGCAATACCCCTTTTGCTCTTTTCAGTGATATGTGAGAGGGAATTGTCCTTCTTGACATATTAAAGGCATGGCATACCCTGAGACCTATGAAGACATATGTGATAGACACATATGAAGACATATATGAATATATGTCTATGTTGCTCATCCAAGCATCCTGTAATTCAGATGTGGCAAGATCACCTTTGCTCTGAGACTTACCACAGGCATCTTACACATCTCAACAGACAATGTTTTACATGATGTCAGACCTTCTGGGAAGGACTTGTCCTACATTAATGGTGTAAGGGCTCATAGAAGAGAGTGGAGATCTCTGCATGATCATCACCACCAACCTTATTCACAGAACAGAAAGAGACTTGGGTGCATGCTGTTATATAAATAAGCTTCAGCTTTCTCCTCAGCCAGGTTTTGGAGTTCAAATGCAGACATTCACTGAAGCATTTTTGGCAAGAAACACTACTTTGGTCCCATGTCTGACCCTACACTTGCAGTCTAAGATCTATGGCCACCTTCCTAAATAAAACAACTCTAGGACACAACTTGAATAGTGGCAGTCTGCTCTGTGCCTTCATTGTTTAGCTGTTTGCTCACTCACCGACTCTATTCTGAGCTGCTCTAACCAGTTTGCCCCAAAATAATACCCAAGCAGAGATTAATGAATACGCAATCTCAGAGATGTCTCCAAAAAGACAGTCCAGGCTAAGTCTATCACATATGGAGCTATCTCCAGCCACAGATGTTCTTCAGCTTTATTCTGGGAGACTTTGCACCGTCTTCTAGACCCTCATGCCCCATCCCACAGCGTGCAACACAGTTTCTCCAGTTTCCTGCTGTGGAAATGCAAGCTGCTTCATTAAGCTCCAGGAAAGCCTTTATGCTGTTTAAAACAGTTTAAGCTGTCAAGATATACAAAACACATGGATTAGTGTCAGACCAATAGAAACAGCACACCTGGCACAGAAGAACTCCAGAACAGAGTGCTCCATGGTGTGGACACAACACGTTTGCTCATCCTAAGTACTGTAGTAACAAGACTCTTCACTCTGTTTGCCTGCAGGGATAGGTATCGGTCCTTTCTCTTGTTTTATTTAGCAATATTGATCTGACTCAACTGTCCTGTGAACTAAAAGCTTGAGTTTTCAACATCCTTGACAAAGGATACCCCAAATGGCAGAAAAAACATGAGAAAAAGGCCCAAGCCAATGCAATTTGTTCTATGCAGGAAGCAGAGTGAGGCAGAATCATTTAAAGAGCTGGAATTCAGTAAGACTGACATTGCTTTAGGCAAGGTGCACAAAAGAGGACATGGCATGTACTAATAAGCAGAAAGAGCATTCAGAAAAAGGTCTGCACCATAACTGCATTTTTTCTTTCATTGTGGATTCTGTATATTTATGTTCCTTTTCCTTCTCTTTGAAAAGAAAGAGGGCAAACTACTCAGTAGCATCACATAATTATTCCTGTCTAATAAAGGCACTGCACAGTATCTTTATGCTTTTTTTAGAGTAATGTGTGTACCATATCTGAGAATTATGAAATTACCATTTCAACAGAATTCAACACTGCTGCCATGAAAAGTTTGTAAGCATGACAGTTCTTGCTGAAATTAATGCAAATGGCTTATGTGTTTGCTTTGGAGATCTCTCTATCTTAATTCATAAATAAAACCTTGGTAGTTGATACATTCATCAGGCACTCCTCAGTGCTTTTCAAACCTTCAGAGAAGTAGTCTACATAACCGAATTAAGATTTTTAAGTCATTAGAATGGGAACACTTAAGGAAAAACACTTTTAGAGCTATTATGAGAGTAAAGAGTGTTTTAAGTCAACTATGAATAAGAGCAATTTATTATAAATATGGCAAGTGTGGTTAAAGCCCTTCCCAAATCTTTGTTCGCGAAGCCTAGCCATGATGATGATGATGATAATTATAAATAACAAAACTTCATATATAGCAGAAATACAGATTGTAACAACATAGCAAGTAGGGGTTTCCAACTAAATATCTTCTAGCTTTTGTTGGCAAAGGACAATAATTTTGAAATTGTGATTAGAAAGTGAGGATTTTTCAGATTGACAATGATTTTGAAATTGTGATTAGAAAGTGAGGATTTTTCAGATTGTCACTGTAGGGTTTTCTTTGGGGATTTATACATGCAATTGGCCAATTGAAAGTGTTCCATCAACAGCAACATTCAGTATTCCATAACCACTTGAAATAAAACTGGCTCTCCATATGAAAGGGAATAATTTTGACACCACAGGTGCTGGACTGTAAATCTGTAGTGTGTGTGAGTAAAGAAGTAGTGCCTACCCTCCATACCTTAGAGACACAAATCTTATCCTATAGGTGCAACATCTGTGTCACTAATGCCACTTATAGACAAACCTAAGCAAGATTTTAATTGAGCAGCTAGTGTATAATTAGTTTTTTGTCATACTGAGCTCAGCACTGGATGTAGAACCCAACCACAGGCCTACATAAATACATAGATTTCTAGCCCATAGCCACAGACTGCAGTGAAGTCCTTCTCCAAAAGCTGCAAGACAAGCAAGGGTGGAACTCTAAATTCTAAGGCAGACATTTTAAAATGCACATAACCTTCTAAAGATATAATTGCATAATGCAATGTGGGAATCAGTGGAATTTTTGTAGGCACCTACATACCTAACTTTCATTCCTTAAATTTTCTTAGAATTGTAGTGTATACACATCTGTGTCATGGTTCTTCTAGAAATTCAGCATACAGAATATCAAGGTACACCTGTAATGGTAAATTAATCAGTGCCTGGACAGGCGCCTATGTCAGAGCATTTTCTGAAAAATTTTGGCTAATAGAGCAAGCAATCTACAAACAATTTGTGATTTCAGTTTGGGGTAAGAGACTACTGCTAATGGACAGTTTGCAAACATCTACACTCCTGGGGAGAAAAACTCCATCTCATTGGTGTAGATATGTATGTTTCATGCCAGAGGGCCTCAGTTCCCAGGAATGTGCCTGGCCACCTTTAACTTACTTAGATAGTCATAACCCAGGTGGACTTGTGAGAAAAGTAACCTAGGAATTTTGTGGCAGAGCCAGTGATTCTGCCATATCTCAGAGTGCCTTACTCAAAAATAAATTATATAATGAGATCACAATAAAACTTGTTTCCAAAAGTACAGCAACTTTTTTATACTAGAAAATATTCTCCCACAGTTAGAACAAGAGGCAAAATTTAGACAGTACATGCAGAAGAAATACAAAGAAAGACCTTGTGATTAACAGAGAAATATTGCTTAAAGAATTTTCAAAATACCATTTCTACAGGGATACTTATCACAGTCAAGGATGGTAGAATGAAAATAGACAGTGTTGGAATCCATTTATTTAAGTGCCTGCAGTTATCATTTCAAGGCAAATGAAGCAATAATAAATACAGAGCATTTGAAAGAAAGATAACCTGTATCCACCACATTTTAATAAACAGTAATCACGAAAATCAATGCAGGCACATTGGATCTTCTTTTCTATTGGTTTTTCTATTACTGTTCTCCCTTTCTCTTCTTTCGCCTCCTTTTTCTGTCTGATACTTAATGGAATGATCTGTAGCCCTACTGCTTTACTGTCCAAACTTTTGTCTTTATTTTTCTTTCAAAAGCTGGATTTTAAACTTAAAAATTAATTTCCTCACTTGTATTAGCAATACTACCAGTTCTAACACCTGGAAAACAGGATATCTCTTAATTTATTTTCTTTTTGCAATCAATAGGTCAGAACTGCTTCTTGCTAATTTTAATCGGTAGTAGGGTGACTGAAAAGGAAGATGCTTCCCACCATGAAGTCTGGGAAGGAGAACGTAGATCAGTAATAAAAGTCAAATAAGTTTATTTTAAAAGTATAGTCTGTCGCCACCCAATATTGAAACACTGCTAGGTGTGTATAAGATCAAATTTTACAGATATTTAACAAAAACATGATTATTTTTCCAGGCAATTTAAAAAAAAATCAGCAAAATCAATATTTACTGGAAAGTACAAATACTTTCCCCTCACACAAATATGATTTTGTATCAGATTCACCACTGAAATTTAAGCATAGTACAAAGATTCTGAGAAATTATTAAAAAAATAAAAATATATGTCTAATTTAATGCACTTTTGTTATACTGATGTAGGAATGAGGTAAAAAATTTGGTTGCTGGGTAGAAAATAAAAGTAGAATAAGACTATATACAGTGGCTTTCAATCAAATAGGTTTCTGTTTTTAAAGAGTGAGCCAGATGTCTCCAGACACAATTTGTTGCGTCCTAAAGTGGATGCTTAAGTGAGAAGGATTGAATCATCTTCTGGGCATGTCTGTCTCTCTCTGTTTACTGCAGAGGATGCAGTTCTTGACATTTAACCCTTATGCAGCTGAAGCCATGTAAGTGAATCCTTTCTGCAGAACAGAGGTAGGATACCAGAACAACAAATAACGTGAAGGATGCCAGATCACCCTCTCAACCAATGTTCCACAAGAGGGATTTGCTGAAAGTTGCAGAGTGCATTCCTTTGTGTCAGGTAAGTACAGGCATCCTAGAGCCAGTGCAAACCTAAATATTCCTTCAGAAAATACATCTGGGTCAGCTCAGAGCTGGCACTGAGGTCATACTTAAAAAGAAGCAAGCAATGTAGTTTTGGCCTTGAATTTACCTTGGTACCTTAACATATCCATTTTGATATTATTTACTATGATGTTACCAGAGAATTGGCTAAAAATTGGAACTGCATGTCCAGGGCATTGTATAAAATAGCAAATGGGTCTTCTCCAAAGGACTTTCAGTATTAGTGATAGATGGACAAAATAAGGAAAAGGGTTATGATGCACAAATGGAGGCAATAATCATGTTAATTCTTAAACCAATGTGATGGATTTTGTTTGAAGGAGATCACTTGAGCTGAAAGAAAAGAGCATAAAATGAAAGCAGATCAGAATGAAAAAAGAAAAGTTTGGTGGGAAACTCTGGATGCTGATTCAATGAAAACATTAAGAATGGATGGACAGAAAAGGTGACTTGGTTTAGAAAAGCAACCACACGTGTCATGATATTCTATGAGCCACCAGCCTATCTGTTTTTTTTTTTTTTCCCTTTTTATTTCCCGTAAGTTATGTGAAGGTAGTCAAAAGGGATCACAACACAGATTTGAGTGCCCCCAGAATATTCATGTGAGATAGTTTCCTGATAAACACCTACTTCAAAAGGAGATCTAGAGAAGGATGACACAAATAAGCCCCACTGTTGATGGCCATCAGTACAAAAGTTTTCATATGTCTTTGTAGCCGCATCAGCTTCAACTTCTATATGCTAGTTTGTACTTGTATTTCAACAAATGACCTGCATCACAGCTGTGGTAGGCAGATTCTTACATATAAATTAACACTGTTAATGTCAAGTAGTCAAGGTTCAGTGCTGACCATCATTTTATATTATGTCATGTAAAGACTGCAAATATCATGTCCCTATGTTGCCTGTTTTTCCTGACAACCAAGCATCCTAAGCATTGTAGCATTTTGTCAGTTCAGCAGATCCAAAGCCATCCATCACTGCTGCTATTTCTGTCATACGCATTTAACTTCAGCATCAGCCAGCAGTCTGCAGTCTTGGTTACTGACCAGAATCATCACAACTGTCAGATGGGGAGTGAATTTTTTTCTCTCCAAAAGTTGTTTAATGTAATGTTTGATATAGATACTTTGCTTAACAAGTTTTCTATGCCATGTTTGATATTTGAGTATGGGAATGTTTCCAGTATGATCTTCCATAATTTATTTACATTTGTAACATCTCTGTGAAATCTTTAACATCAATCTTGGCTGTTCCAAGGCTGTTTCTTTTCTTCTTCCCAACAGTTGCAACCCAAAACCGAGGAGCCTCCTCATAACAAGGGAAGAGGTGCAAGAAATTCTGCAGTCTTAAACACAGGTGATTGCAAAGACATGTAATAAAACTAAGGAGATTTCATGGAAGTATTGGTATGACAATTTATTTTGATTTCAAAGTTAAGATTCTTTTTTTCTTTTCTTTCTTTTTCCCATTTTTCCTGTGAAGATGAATGAAGGATTTAGGAAAGTACCGAGTCAAAAGTTAAATCTCATTGATCTCAGATTGTGATCTACCGATATTCTGGAAGAGGGCAATAACAGTCTGATTAACATCAGTTTGAACTACTGCTTATTTATTTTTTTCTTTTCAGGGGTCTTTTTTTGCAAAAGCCTGCTCTTTAAACTCTTCTGAGAACAAATGAAATTTTAAAGGGGAGGACTGCCTCAGACCACAGATCAACTTAATTTATTTAAAGAGGCAGTTCGAAATTCAGGCAAAAAAATACCAAGGACTAAGGTGGTGCTCCAGCAGTAGTGTGACGATGCAAAATGCAATTATTAGAATCTTAATATACTAAAAAATGAAAATGCCATCTAATATCTTATGATTTAAAAAGGCCTAGCGGTTTAATATCTTAAATTTTAATATCACTTATCACTGGCTTCACAATCATTTCTTTTCAATAGTTGAATTCTTGCCAGTGAAAATTCTTTCAAATAATTCAGGTATTTCAAACCTAGCATAGTTGTCTAAAACTGAAATTCTAACTGGAATTATTGTAAAAGTTGTAAATTAAATAGTTATATTTCCCATACCTGTGTATATGTATGTGTGTGCGCGTGTATGTATATACAAGGACATGAACTGAATAAGTATATATCTTTGAAATTCAAAGCAAAAAAAGATAAAAAGGACATATCATGAATACTACAGATCTGGTTTCTTAACAAAAGCTGGGCCAAACAATAATAAAAATGACTGTTCACTAGACAGATCTATTTATTTGCTGTATATATGGGTCTCAGAAATTTTTAGTCTTCTTCCTTTTCTTAATACCATAACAGAATATATCCTTTAAATATATTGAAAATAATAATAGAATTTTGATATTTTTTTATATTCTCTTCATTATAACCTTGGAGAAGTTGAGAACTATTAATTTTCATAGTAGACAGCTGTTACTTCTTAACAGAATGATTGGACTGAAATATTTCCCATTTTAAAAAAGTCATTAATACAAGCTGAAAATTAAAGAAATTGGGGAAATAAAATGAAATAGCTTTGGATCCCTGCATTTCTCTCCCTGGATTAATTTTTTTTTAATACGATAAAATACAAAATTATTTTAAAAGAAAAATAATAGGAAAAATTCCCTGAACCCTTTCTTCACAGTTACTTCTAATACTAAAATAATTAACTCTAAAATAATGGTACATTAGTTAATTGCCATATTGCAATGGAATTTTCATGGATACACATATAATGTGGATATTAATAATACGTTAGTTCACAATAATTAATCTTTTAACAATTAATATGAAGTGAATGAATGAATGACCCATAAGTCATTTATTAGCAAAGGAAGTTGTGCAATTATGTCCTTTCTGTACTAAACATTTTTTTTTCAAAAAATATTTTTTTGCCTGCAGTAAAAAAAAACCATAATAGGTAAAGGTTAATATTATGAATATTTTTTCAATTTTGAATCATTTAGTTCTAAGATGCATTGCCACATATGAGAACTCTGTAAGAGTTGTCACGTTGTAATTAGAAAGCATGACTATTCATATAAAATAAGATGGAATCAATAGAGGTGAAAAACATACTTTTATACATTAAACTGAGTAATTCCATCTGTCTTTTTTTTTTTTTTTTCACACCAAAAATAGTCGTGGAATGGTTGGACTCTGGAAAACCTGACAAACAGCTCATAGTAAGCAGTGCATCCTTGGCAATTCTGTAATTAATCACCCAAAATATGAATTGTTTTACAGTAGTTAGAAAATGTAAGTTATGTAATTAATTGTTGGAATTTTCTGATATATGCAGGGCCATAAAAGGTGGCTAAAGTGGGATTGAGTCACAAAGTAGGCTTTTGCAACCCATATTCTGATACTGACATCTGCATCTATCCACTGCTTAGCCTAAAGGCTCCGCCTGGAGCTCAGGGCAGTTGACTGAGGGAAAGTTACAGTTCCACATGAAGGATATAGCCTAAGCTTCACATCAGTATATTAATGCCCATCTATCTGCTGGAAGGAGTTGAATGCTAATATAATTGACTTCTGTGAATTGCCTTAGTTGTGGGAACACTTCAGTAAAGAGGAAGCATTTCTACATCACTGCTTTCAGTGCTTTCCTGCTCTGGGAGTACCTAGCCTACTTGTCAGTACAGTTTGAGCAAAAATGACTCCAGTGCTCTTCTTTTCACCTCTTTCAATGTCAACTGTGTCTCTCTAAGAACAGAGCTTTTAAACTTATATAGCTCTTCTAATTCTTTCTCCATTTTGTACGCCTACAGATAAAATAATTATAAAAAGCTAAATTTGTTTCTTTACTTTCAATTGTTGATAATTAAAAAAAAATTCTTTTGGGAACTAACTTTAACTAGTAAAATTTCAAGTTCAGTAAGAAAATATATGTCCTGACAATCAAAAACCTTTGCAGTCCAGCTTTTATAAATGTTTCAATTTTTTATGTTTTCTGATATTAATAAAGAAGACAGTACTTCTGTGCAGGAGACTATACTATGCATTTTATGACTATATTTATCTCCTTCAGCTTTTACAGGAGACAATCTTCAGCTTACTTATGAATGGATAATTAATATTTGCATTAATATATTTTGGTCCCATTTAAATAACTCAAGTGTCACAGTTAAACTTTATAACAATGACACAAGTCACTGATGAACAGAAGAATATATTGACATTGACCCCAATGTTCAGATTGCCACCATACAGTTCATAAGAAGCAAAAAAAACCAACAAACCCAACTCTCAAAACAACAACGACAGCAAAAAAACCCAAATCAATTTTTTCTTTCTCTCTTATTGTTGCTCTAGGATATGTTCCATCTGGTCCATATTTAGATGAATGATTATGTATGTCACTCAGTACCAGAAAAAAACCCTAGTAATTTCATTTTGTGTTTACTTTCCAAAGATGAATCACAGTTCTCAGCAATGGCTATGGAATAATGCCATGGTAGAAAAAATGAATGTGTTAGTTTATTTTCTGAAGTGTTTAATATGCTCAGTTTCACAGCAACAAAAGCTAGAAAAACAATCATGCAATGAGAAGAAAACCCCAAAAACATAGAAGGAAAAGGAGCCAGATGTATCTTGTATGTATATTTGAATAGTATTGAATTTACTTCAACAGCATTAATCCACTTTTGACAGGTATCATGCTATCAATAAAAGTGCAATTGCTATTAATAATACCTTATATTCTAGAGAAACTTTCATCCCAAGGACTTGCATAAGCATAATTATTGCCAATTTATAACATGACAAACTAAGCTTTACTTAGAAACTGAATTTTCTAAAGAATTTCCTGTTTGTCTGGTTTTTATGACTCCTGCAACACAAAACAGTGTGCACATTATCTGGAAATCAGTCCAGAAAGAGGCTGCAGAAGGAAAATAAACTTGGTTGCATTCTGTGTGAAATTTCAGGACTGTGGTTTCCAGCTGAAGTTTCTGTGGGACATTTAGTTATTACACATAAATATATTTCAGGAGCAAAGACAGCTGCCCCCTTGCCACTGGGAGAATGTGGAACTACTAAGGAGAGCCAGAATGACTGGAGAATGATGAGCAAGTGGTAAGGCCAATTATTAACCCCAATCTTCAGCTGTCTCTGTGAAGGTGTCAAATACTGTCCCCATTTCACTGATAAGAACAGAAGGATGAGACAGTCTATGAGGATGTTCCTGAGGCTTTCCACACAGTGATGATGACTGGTCATATCTAAGGCAACATTTATCCAGATGCAACTCCGCAGAGCTCAGAACTGTTTTTTCATCTATGTAGGCATATCATGATTTTCTTGGTTGCAAACAAGGCAATAATTTAAAGCAAATATCTAGTGCCTTTGTGCTGTGTCCAGCTTTAGGTGTCATTTATCAAGTAGCTTTGTCAAATTTCCCAAGGAAATGGACAGTTAGCTCTTGGAGGTGATAAAATATGAATAAACAAACTCATTGGTGTTTGGGAGAAAAAGGTATTCCGGATAGCAATCTTAGACAGATTACTGTTATTTCAGTCAGACTTCTGGAGCTCTGTTTCAATAGTTACAGCAGTAAGACAGCTCTGTCTGGAATCTTCTATTCTCCTCTGTCAATGCTCCTATCTTATGGTGTAGAGATGCCCTGTCAGGTTTAGCCTAGCTATGTTGAAGCTTTTTGTCTGTTGATACCTGAATTCTGTGGAAAATCTAAATGCATTTTCACTGTAATCATGGCAAAACTGACAATTTAGGATTTTCAAAGACAAGAAAAAGACACTCTATTAGGTATACTTAACCAAAATCTCAGATAAACTTTTCATGTGAGTGGGATGTCCTAGTTCTATCTGTATTACCATAGCAACCAGCTAATTATTTCATCTCCTCCCCTGCCCTTGTGCGCATGGAAACTTTCTTCTTTTTTTCTTTTCTTTTTTCTTTTTTTTTTTATAATATTGGATCTGTTCACTGTTCAAAACCTGTGGAGAGGTGATGGTGCCAATTTCTTCTGAACTGTCTTTGCAAACTGAAGCTTCACTTAAATCTTCATCTTAAAGCAAATCAAAGGATTTGCAGATAAATTGTCAAATCTGTTTGCTTCTTGAAGCACTTACATAGAACGCTTCTTAAGACACTGCCTAAACTGGTAATGGTAACGACGGTGTTGCACCTCCTGATTTTGCATAGTGCTTAATTTTGCACAATATTTTCAAAATCCTCAGGTTTTTAACTGTCAGTGTAATCAGAAAAAACCAGTGATTTCCAGTTTCCTATTTTAAAGCTTGAGGGATTGTTCTTTTATTTCTTCCCTATTTCGCTTCTTTTTTTTGGGGGGGGGGGAAACAATAAACACACTCCAAAAAAACCAAACCAACAGATAATAAATCCCACCAACCCCCAAAAAAATCCACACGCCTTACTCCCTGTTGCGGATTTAGTGGAGAAAAGAGGAAGTGGTAGCAGAATAGTGGAGTCACTCTTCCCTAGCAATTAGCTGCCTTTTTGGTTATCTACAGAGCAGATGACCTGGGTATCTGCCTGGCACAGTGTATAAGGCTACCTGTTACGGCAGCAGAATCTACATGGCACAGCTTTTGGTCCAGCTGCATTGCACTCTTCAAAACTAGCTTGAGGAAAGAGTGCAGATGTTCTTAATGAGATATGTTTGGCATCCTGTGTATACACAAGGAAGCAGAAAACTATGCAGTTTCCTGCTATCAATCAACAAGCAGCGTTGATAAAGGTACTGCAGGGAGACTGGTTTATTTAGGCCTGCTTAATGTCACAGAAGTGCAAGCCATTTTGTCACTGGCTCATTGTGAGTTTCTTTCAGAAGGGCTTTTCTTAAATACCAAACACTGTAAAAACCATGAATAAAGTTGAGAATTATTCCTAGTTAGAATAAATTAGACTTTAGCTTAAGATGTAATAATGTTTATGAAGAATTTCAGAGTTATCCAACAAAAGAAGGGACTATTGTGGTTCTTTAATTGGAAGCACATATGCTTGATTGAGAGGTAGATGAGGAAAAAGAGCGTGGACTGAGAAATTGCCTTTCATTTCCCCTTCCAGAATCCCGCTGGGGGAAAGAGGAGAAGGAAAGGGAGTAGATAGCCTACATCTTATTTACATATAAGACTGCTGTTTGTTGGACAACATCCCTCCTCCTGGGATATCTATGTGAAGTGAGAAACAAGTGTTCAATTGATTGTTAAACAGCCTTGTCTTTGTTCAGATGACACTACCAAAATGTGCAGTGAGAGCATAAATAGTGGCAGAAAAGACTAAGGCATCTTCTACTTGTTGAAAACATCTAATATGTATATACACCTTCTTTTTTAAAAACTAAAATATTCAATCTTTCTCTCTCTATTGGATGCCACAAAGTAGTAAGGTTCTCTCATTTACCAAGCTGACCTATCTGTTCCATGAGGGGCTCTAATTGTAAGTCAGGGAGGGAGAAGAAAATGCTGTGTTTAGAAATTTGCCTTAGATTTTTTAATTTTACTTCACAGATCTGTCTTATAATGCACTCCTGTGGTTTTGTTGGGTGAGATGATACTTAGTTTAAGAGTATCATGCTAAGTTAGTGACATTTCCTTGAAGCTCACTACGTCCCTGCACAGATGATGAAACATTTCATCAGCATCCCCACAGGAAACTAATCTTAACTTTTAACCTTTTTTTTCTCCCTGCTTGGACAAAGCAAACAACAAAACATCTTGAAAGTGTTTATTCAGTCTAAGCATTAGCTTGCCTTTCTGAAAAGTTTCACAGCTTTTGGTTTCACAGGATTAAGATTTCAAAGAATAAAGGGTTTGACAGGGAAGGAAAAGACAGTAAATTCTCTATGCTGCATTTGCACATTGGTAAAAAATTATTTCAGTTCTGTTGTCAAATTATTTCCATGCTATCTTTCCATGTAGGTAGTTTCAAGAATTGCTTTCACCTAGTTCTTCAATGAAACACTCTGTGATTCATAAAGTTCTAACAGAGGTATTGTTGTATAATTTGCAGCTTTCTACTGTGAATGGATCTCCATAAACAAACAGAACAATTTGATGGTAGGAAGCTAGGGTTAGAAATATATATGTATTATAACACATTTGATACACAATGACATATTTGCTGACATATATATATTTTATCAGCAAGAGCTTTTCAGTCAATGGAATGTGTTTAAAAATCTATGTAATTAGTCAGAGAGAAGCCATTAATTCAATGAAGAAATTACTAGTGAGATTGTATGGGTATTGCTCAGATGAGATTACTGTAGTGGTTTCTTATGACTTTAAAATCTATTGATCCAGGGATTTATGAAGTCATAGGTGATTCAGAAAACTTGAAAAATTACTCTCAGATAAGAAATATTAATTTCTAGATCATATCAAGTACAATTAGAAAATCTAAAAATCCTTTAGGTTGGTTTACTTTATATGTGCCCGGAACTGAAGTTATTCCATGAAAGTAAAAGAAAGTGACCATGATCGGACATAAAGGTTGTCTTGATAAATTTGTCTCCCTCACCCTCCCTTGATGCATTGTATTTGTTTTTCTCCAGCTGAACTATTATTCACTGTTGAATTGACAGAGAGCTGCTGTTGGACTTGTAATTCTGAATATTGGCTCTTTTTGCATTCAGGGGCAGAGAGAAAATAAATATGAGACATGAAGTTTGGGATCATTAAGACTTCCATGTATTGTTCCTATATTGGTTCTAATAATTATGAGTTTATAATGTCATTCTTGTTATTCATCTGGCTTTTGCTGCTACAGCAGATCTGCACTGTTCTTATTAAAACTCAAGGTATTCCTTTAGTTAATGGCACAAAAGCAGTAACTCTATAGGATATATCTTCCTTTCTGTATTCTCATTTCTGGTTTTAAAGACCTATTTTGTTGCTTTTTATATAAGTTTTGCAGTGTCTTATTCAATTTGATTTTTTTTATTTATTGATTTTTAATTCTTGACCTCTTAGGAAGCTTTTACAATTTTTCTGTACTTTCCTCTGCTTTTTACTCTCTGCATTTTCTTTATCTCTTTCTTAAAATGGGTAGTCTTGTCAGTAGGTCAAGCTCATCTTTTTTCAAATTCATCACTCTTCCCAAAGTGATACCAATTCTTCTTTGTTTTAATCCATTAAGTCTTCAGACTTAATTGGTTTTACTTGTTGGTTTTCTTCAGACTTGTTGGTTTTAATAACATTTTGCTGAGCTTTATGTGGGAAATATCTCTATTGAAATCCATGACTTGTTTTATCAGTCTATCTTTGAGCTTAATAGACAGAATGGATTTATGATTACTCCACACATGTTCTAGACCAGCTATTCTATCACATACTAGTTAGTTTCAGATTTGCATGTAAAATAGAAGGACCTCTTGCTGATTCAGTTGCTATGTGGTGAATAAATTCGCTAGCTATCACATTGAGAAATGGCTGATATCTGCTGATATTGTCCAGTTTGGCTACGGAAAACACATTTTTCTTGTAATATAACAATAGGAAACATTTTTATATATAGCAGTATTACAGAAATCATGCAATTAAATCTATTTCTGCAAGCCTACAATTTCTGCAAGCAAAACCCCAACAATACCTGGTAGAATATCTTTACAACTTTTGCTTAAGTAAACTTTGAATAAAATAGGTATCTTACTCATACAATAAAACTGAATGTTATTGAAGCACTAATTCAAGTATTTATCAAGTGTTAATTCATCTTGGAAGTTATGACACTTAATTATGGCCATTCCAGAATTAATCTAGAAATGTAAAATGTATTTTATATATTTCAGAGTTCTGGGCCATGGGAAACAGAAAACTGTCCTAAGCTAAGATTTCAAAATATTCCATAGCCTGAGTAATGTTTTAAGACAGTTACTGCCTCTTGTCCTCTTAACAAAAGTACAACTTCTTTGTGACAAATGCAGCAGTTGTTTATTTAACATATGATCCAATATAAATAGGAAATCATCTGAAAGATCCCCAGTGCAGTCTCATCAAATGTGATGGGAACATATTTAGTGAGTTGTCAGCATTTTCAAATGACATGCAAGTTTTCATGTGACAAACTTAAAAAACTACTGAGTCCACAGAAGAGACTTTGATAAACATTGTCTTGTCCTTTGCATGGGGATTCCAACAAAATACTCAGGATTAGCACGGATCACACAAAAGCTTTGTTGTTGCCGTTTCTTATTTAATAAGATGCATGTTTTCCCAAACTAATACATGCCAATTAACATTAATTAAATGCCAATACTGTTATAGGAACCATCCTAGTTTCATAGAAATTTGAATATTTTACAGCAATTTAGAATAATTTAATCTAATTTTTTAGAGACAAACTACAATCCTGCAAAAGGTCCTGCGTCCTTTTTCCTTTCTTTTTCCATCTGCCGAAAATAAACCTTGTGCCTAACAATTGAATTTATTTTTTATTGCTCTGCCCAAGGCAAAATCTCAGATTGGGGTTTGCAATCTTAGAAGACAGACAGATTTAATATATTTGTCACTACCTTGACAGGGTGAAAAAAATTGCTTAAATTCAGGTGTAAGAGATGAGCCCTTGTGTAACAGATGTAATCCTCACAATGAAATGTTTTTCAGGCACTCAGTTGCCATGGCCTGATTAGAAGACATAAACGTTTGTTGTAATTGGCCTAACTGTAGTCACTACTTTTACTGAGATACTTCCATTTTCCTTGCATTACTCAACCCAAAGTTATGTGGATATTGTACCCTATTTACTGACTTCACATATTTCTAAATAATTACAGTATTTTTCTCAAACATAAAAATGTGCTTTAAAAGACTGGAAATGAAAAGGATAACATTCTTAACTGCAGTAAGTAGCAGTAATAAAATTATAGCTGTAGGCTAGTAAAAATGGAGTCTTTTTGAAGATCAAACAGTGTCGTGTTAGTGAGTATCAGGTGAGGTGTCCAGGGTTTCAATCTAGAAATACATTTGCAATTGTCTTTTGTCTTTATTTTCTAATTCATATTTAGGGGCTTTAAAGATCTGTTGTAACAGGACTCTTGTTACATTTAATAAGTGCCATGTTGATTGGCGTACTCTAAGTAGGCTTTTCAGTTTGCCTGTGGGGAAATTTAATATAAAAACATTCAACATTCTTTTATTAGTGTTTTTTACTATTCCCAGTCCCATCAGACCTTTGGTGCAAGCAGTGTATTATTGAAAAGCTTATCTGTAAGAAGTGAGCCAAGGGGAAATTCAGCCTTTATTAATATTGACATCATGTTCCTGCACAATGGCTGTCTAAAGAAACTTTTCAATTGGATTTCAACTGCTTTGATGCAGTATAAATGGAAACAACTGAATGCATGATTTAACAGAGAACAGTGAAAAATGTTGCAGCCTCTATGCTCTAACATAAAGCATGTGTGTGTTCAAAGATACTACGTGGCTGTATTCCGCAATGTTTCCAGTCAACTTTTAGTTAGGAAACCAGAAAAAAAAGTTCTTTGCTTAAGCCAGGCTCCATTTAAAATGAACTTGTTTTTTGCAATTTTAACAACAAAGACCTGTGACCATAGGTCTTGAAACTTGGTCAAAGGGTTCTAGTCCTGTCTCATTTAAAAACCACTGTGCAACTTTGGGCTAATTGTTTAATGGACCAGATGTCCTGGTAAGACAAAAATTGCATAGAATTTGGAGTTGGGAAGCCTCATTTTCTGGACTGAGTTCTAGCTTCAAGAAAAAAATCCTGAAAATTACTAATTTCCTGATAATATGTCTTTAAAAGAATTAGGGATGTATATTCTACATTTCATTACATATGACATATATTCAACATTTTCATAAAGCTAAAATATATATACCATTACAAATTACAGGTGGAATGTATACTGCATGGACTAGGTTTTAGCAGTATTTTAATTTGAAAAGAGCAATGGAGAGGGGCAAGGCCTGACAGCATCTGAGCCAGAAAAGGGAGATCTAATCCAGTTATTTTCTCATGCTAAGGAAGAAAGGAAGAGCTAAAGCCGAATTCCTACACTAGCACAAGGCGTGGGCATTGTGACCTACAATCCTCCTGCTGAAGGTAAGTCACTGTTTAATAAAGAATTTGAGATTTTCTGGGCCAGAGATAGAGGATGTAATGAAGTCTGACTCTATAGATAGGTCACTAAAGCACTCATTCAAAAGTGCTTGGCCTCCCCAAAGCTGTAGCTGCATCTCTATTTCTATTTGTGTCGATTAGAGTCCTTAGTAGGTATTCTTCTTCATTTAAGGCTTGAGTCATTTTAGGTTCTTGTCCTGGCTTCTGCCATAATAGAGTTAATTTTCTTCATAGTAGCTGATACAGTGCTGTGTTTTGGATTTAGTATAAAAATAATGATGATAGCACAGTGAAGGTTTAGTTGTTGCTAAGTTGTGTTAATACTAAGTCAAGATCTTTTCTGCTTCTCACTCCACCCCATCGGTGAGGAAGTTGGGCATGCATGAGAAGCAGACAGGGAACACAACCAGGACAGCTGACCCCCACTGACCAAAGGGTTATGGTGCCATGCTCAGCATACAAAGCTGGGGAGAAAGTGGAGGACATGGAGGACAATTGGAGTGACAGTGTTTGTCTTCCTAAGTCACTGTTAAGCCTGATGAAGCCCTGTTTTCTTGGAGATGGGTGAACACGTCTGCCCATAGGAAGTGGTGAATGAATTCCTTGTTCTGCTTGGCTTGTGTGTGCAGCTTTTGCTTTACCTGTTAAACTGTCTTCATCTCAACATGAGTTGTCTCACTTTATCTCTTTCAGTTCTCTGTCCCATGCTGCCAGGGAAGAGTGAGCAAGCAACTGTGTGGGGCTGAGTTGTTGGCTGAGGTTAAACCATGATATGTGTTTATTTATTTTTTTCTCTTTCTTTTGGTTTTTGTCTTCCAAATATGAGTTTTTCATTGTGCTCTACTTGACTTTTTTGTGTTTTACACTGATACCTCCTGGCAACCTTCTACATTGTAATAGAGTAATCATAAATGCTTTATCTCAAATATTTCTCAAGTTTTCTCTGTATAAAATATGTTATGCAGTCACTGAGGACTTCAGCTGTGCGTCACAGAGGGAGATCAGGTAGATAGTGATCTTGAGTATTGCAGGCTTGGAAGTAGGTTTTGATGGTGAGACCACATTATAAAATGTTTCCATTACAGCACAAACAGGCCCATGAGGAAGTGCTGTTATTAAGTACTGAATATATTAGAGATTATTCTGTATGATTCACAGAGCTCAGTTTAGATGCTATTCCCTGTTCTCCTACTTATTTCTGCTGCTTTTTCATTGCAATAGCTTTTTCAGTGGTCTCGTAAGATGGCCTCTGAGATGTGGTTGTCTCAGAACAGTCACATGCTTTGTGAAAAAATGGAGTACTTTGTGTTCTGAATTTCAAAATATTTAAGAGATTATGTCATTGGGCCTAGGGGAAGTGGAGAAGACCCAACATGATAGGCAATCTTTTTCTGACTTTAAACTTTTTTTTCTTTTGTTTAGTAGGCTCACAAGTCTCTGAGTCAGTGTAATTTAAACTAATGAAGAGTATAAAAGGAATAGCAACAAAACGAACAGGGCATCAGGAAATAGCAATAAAAATATTAGATCAGTTTATTCTCATGAAAAGAGAGCCATGAGGACAACTCTAATTTATGCAACCTATACAATATGCCAGATCTAGAACATGTCATAGGGCAAATGCAAAGGGAGAATATGAAGGATGCAGATGCAGTTCTGATGTTAGTGCTACTTCCCAGAAGTATTACAGTATTCTAGGGCCATTACATAAATTGATAGCAACTGAGGTATGTGAGGGAGCTCTTAGCCTACAAGATAGAAAAAAAAAATTAAAAATCAAAAATAAGATTGATATCCCTTGTCTTCTTTTAACCTTGATTTTATTTTAAGCTAGGTAATAAGAACAAAAGACAAATAGTCATTTTCAATCCAGAACATCATATGAAGGATTGAGAAAAATCTGAGTGCTGCTCCAGCTTAGAGGTCTGTTGGGCTTAAGTTGTCCATGAGGTTTTTTTCTTTAAATATTTTTGTATTTGAACAACGGTATCTTAGGGCCTATGCAGTTAAACTTTTCACAGCTTTGGGTTTTTGATTAAAAAAAAATTAGATGCCACTTGCGAGAAGAGGTGTAGGCGTTCTTGGATCTTATTTTAGATCTTGGATCTTCTTGGATCTTATTTTAGGCTTCTTAAGGTAACCACCTAAAAAAATTTTTTTATTTTAATTTTTTTTTTTTTTGCAACAATCTCTCTCCATTGTTTATACAGAGAGCCTAGGAAACTGACTTAGACTAACATGACTACATTTAGATAGTGGAAGAAATATGACAGAATAGATCCTTGGTTTTTAAATAGCCAAAGATATATGAAAGAAATATCTGCCTAAATGTTTACCTAATCAGCAAGGTGGTGAGAAGAGTAATCCCTTTAGCTGAAAAATAAAGACATGTTACTTTCCAATGCTGAAGCGTATTGACACAAGAGTCTCAGCAGCAGAAGAAGATACCGTAAAAACAGTAACTATGGAGATACATAGCTGATACAATTGATGCCTAAAGGTTTGGGGTGGATTTTTGTAGATTTTTAGAGGTATAGCTTTCCTTGCTCACATATTAAGGGGTGTTTGAAGTTACTAAAGGGATTTTCTCACATATTCTCAGGCTTTCTGAAGGTCATG
>JAWWMP010000001.1:66423376-66457658 GCA_035047865.1 Dendrocincla tyrannina
TCCCAATAAAGGTATTGTCTATCTTTCTCCATTAATGTTTTGTCTGAGTGCCTATCTTCCAGGATTTTAGGCATCACAATACTCTGTATTGTCTAACAATTGTAGAAATACATTTATTTGTAGGACATCAATAAATACAAATGGAATTAGGGTGGGAAAAAAATTATACAAATGGCTTCCATAAGCAGTAACTGTACCTAATATGAAACTTGGCAGGTCCTGCTATCACACAGATTGTTTTTAAAGTTAAAGAACAGTTTAAATTAAGTACAGTTTTGTTAAGTCTCCTAAGGCATTCCTCCGTTTTTCAGATGTCATTTAGTTTACAAACTCAAGACATGATAGACAATATAATATGCTCTATTTTTCTAAATATTGTCTCAGATGTACCACTTTTTTCCCTGAAGACAAAGTCCCAACAGCTCAGCTATCTGGTCTTACTCACTCATGCGTACTACCCCAGTGCATTATTTCGGACACTAACACAGTTTAATGGGCCTGATAAAGGGACCCTATTCTGGAAGATGAGGCTTGAATCCCCTTCACAGGAGCCAGCTTGGGTTGTCACAGTTGTGCTGAACTTGAGTTAAGGGGAGTAATGAAGCAGTGACTGCTGCTAAATAAAAGTCAGGCTGGCAATGACCCAAAGACCAGGCTGAAGGGACCAGCTGTGCTCACATTGCTGAGGGCTGACCCCACCCTGGAAGACACTTTTTTTGAGAAAGACAAGATGAAGCCCTCTGAAACAAATTCAGGGAATAAACTAGCAATTAAAAGTGTGGATAAACGGGGACCAGTGCTTCAGCACTCTCTCTAACCTTCTTTTGTCAATATAGACATACCAAGTAGCCTTGTACCAACATTAGTGAGCGTTTAACACTGCACTTCTTTCTACCTCTAATTTTGGGAACACAGTGCTGAAATATCCATTCTGGCTAGCACAGGACCAGTTTAAATCACCAGAGTTTGTTTCATCTCTCTGCCAAATGAGAGCTACTTTTCTCTTTTTGATCTAAGCTGGCTTTGGCAGCAGTATAATCATATTTGTATTTGTGCTTGAGCTAATAAATCCAGCCAGATCCATGCTGTCTCTGAGCATAGTCAGCCAGAGTTGTGGCAGTTCACAGCATTGCTAGTCCATAATGCAAGTACCTGAAAAACGACTGTGGCTGTAAGAAAAAATGTTTGTGCCTTCTGGCCTTACATCGCATTATTACTTTACAGGCTGCAATTTTTGCTTGCAAAGAAACAAAACAAAAGAGCCCCACCCTGAGATGAGAACATTTGGTTTCTGAGAATAAATATAATTACTGCTGTGTATTTTAGACAACAGTAAATTAAAAATAGAACATTAGTATCTCACAGGGGAATTCTGTCTTTACAGTACCAACGATGATTATATACTACTCCAGGTATTTAGGAACCTAGTTCATGCAGTGTGGAAGAAAAGTGTTTCTATACTTAATGGAGTTGGCTTCACACTACGTTATGGAGCTCTATGACTTCACTCTTGAGTTTTTGATAATCTCCAGATAAACTTATTTTATAAAGTGACAGAGTGTATTGCCATGAGGGATCTCTAAAAGCTTCACAATACAGTTATTATATAAATAGTAGCTATGAGAAATCAGTCAAGTTTCCAGAGTGACACATGAGATTCAGCAGGCTCATGGTCCACAGAATTTAAATTAAGGCAATTCAAGATCTGGCCTTTGTGCTCATTTCACAAAAGGATGACAGGGATTTTTATTTGTCTTGGGACTTTCCCTGGCTTTGCCTTGTGTCCATTCAAAAAAAAATTTTCAGGTAAAATCTACCTTCTAAATTGAAAGCAGAGTGTTGGCATATGGCGGAACATGCAAGGAAAGGAGCAAGGGCAAATGAAGGGCAATATAAGATTGGAACTGGCAGCAACAAGTTGATAGGGACAAAAAGTGCTTGAACTTGCCTCCAAAGCTCAGCACAAACTGTTTCCACCTTGACAGCATCCAAGCAAACTTTCTTCCATCAGCTGGTTCTGGCTACAGTATTAGGATGTGAGGAGGTACCAGGGTGTTAAGGGCACAGAGAGGGGACATCCCTCAGGAAAAGGGATGTAATGATGCCCCAGTGTGGTTTTTTGGTGTGGTACTTCTTTCAGCAAGGCGTATCAGACCTGCTCTTTTGGCTCTGGCTTTGAAAATGTCAGCAGGTCCCTGAAATTCCTTGTTTACCACTGACTGTCATATCTGACTTCTGGAGAAAAGATTGAACTCTGCTGAGACCAAAAGTTACAGAATTCCTTAAAAAGAAAATACATGCAATTATGTGAATCCACTCCTACGTTGTGAGAGGGGAAAAAGCGGCAAATTAAAGATAGCATGAAAGAAAAAAACTACAAATAAAGATGAGTATTGTTACTTTTTTAGGAAAGCACTGGGTTTGCTCTCCCTGTCTTCCCTTCTGTGAAATAAGCATAGTTTAATTACCATGGTTAAAGAAATGAGAAGAGAGAACTAAGAATTTTGCAGGGATATATTCAAGTTGTAGACTCCTGTACTGCAAAATGGGAAGTGGAAACTTCTTTTCATAAGGAGATTCTTCTGCCATGAAAGACGTCTGTAAAACAAAATAAAAATCACAAACACACACTCATAAAAGGTTATCATTGAAACTTACGGCATCACTTACTATTAATAAATACCAAAACATTTGAAGTGTCCAATTCTATTATGTGTCTATCACAGTGTGTCTCTCACAATAGGAGATACAGTGCGGCAGCTGGCTGGTTTGCTCCACCCTTCCTGTCCCCCCCCATCCACGTGGTCCCCAGACGTCCCGGCAAAGAGACACACACAAGCCGTAGGAGAGGGAAGCGGAGAGAGGGTTTATTCACATGGCCAGGGTATATAAAGGGCTTTAGGGGATGCTGCTCACAGCCTATAGGTGTTGAGGGTTAAAGAACCAATAGGGAAAGGGTTAACAATGGACCAATAAGGGGAGTTTTCACATACCCTGGCCAAGGTACATTCTTGCATACTAATTAGGAAGATAAGGGTTTTCTCTCGGGAAGGAGGGGGATGATTCAGGGGAAAAAGCAAAGACTCCATTTTTCAATACAGTAAAAAAGCCCCAGGTTTTTAAAGCACTTTTGTTGGTTTCTTCATCTCCTTCACAGGCTCACTGTTACAATACAGTTTCATAAAAAGGGAAATTTTAATGATAATCTGAAAACCTTAACAATTTTAAAGTGCTACGTTCTTCAGGAGTTTAAACCATCATGCTTTCCCAACACCAAACTCCAACAAAATCCTCTTGTTTGGAAGTTAGGACTTATGAATGACAAACGTGAGATTGTTAAGCCATACACAGAAAGCTACTAATGAGGGTGTTAAAGTTTCCAGCAAATTATCCTAAAGTTATTTCATTATATATGAAAGCATTCTGCTAACTTGTAATGATATCTTGGAAGAGTTCTTTTTAAATCCCTGAAAACTAAACAGCAGCTGAAAAGCTAGAAAGCCTAAAAAGTTCATCATAAATCAGACTTGGATAAAATAGGTTAGCTTGTAAATCAGAGCTATAGAATCGACTGCAGAATAGCTAAAACAGCGGAAGCACTATTATTTGCAAAGGAACTACAACTCCAAACAATGCATCTCACCAATAGAAAACAAACACATTAAAAGAAAGGAAATTAGTGAAGTCATTACACAAACCCAGCTGGGAACCCAGCTGTTCAAAGGTGAAGCAAAGTCACTAATTCTTGATCTTTGGGAGTGTCTAATTAGAAAACAAACTAAATTTTTTTTTCTCCAAGACAATATTAAAATAAAAAGAAAGCTTCCTTTCAGAATCAGATTCCTCTGCTGTGACAGTGCAGAATTTTGGAAGGCTGAATAACCAAGCAAAAGAGAAGTGTTACTGCTGAAAAGTTATGGCATCAATCACGTTTAAACAAGGGCTGCAATGTACCCAGGCATAATACTATGAAGTATCTATGAATAACTTTCATTTTGCAACTTACCTATTATGCTTTTACCCCACTGTTTAAAACACCAGATAGATAATTTGGAAGCCTACAGTGTTAATCCCCTTCCTTGAACAAACCAATCAGGCACTGTTAAGAACATAATGGTGAATTGTACTTAGGATCACAGACCCTGTACCTTTGGCTCAGGGCTGCCTTACCTACAGGAGATGCTGCAAAGCTGTTTGATTTTTTATAGAATTGCGATCCTAACTCTGCAACTCTTTATTTTCATGACAATACTGTTTTGATATTGATAACTTTAAGGCAAAAATGAATAAGCAAGCTATTGCAAACATAGGGATCAGACTTGCAGAAACAGGCAGGAGAGGATAAAGGAGACTGGATTTGAAACAGATAAGGATACACTAACTGGGGATAAGTAATGTTACTTCTGACCATATGCATCTAGCGGTTTGAAGATTTTCAAGAAGATAAACGTAAAGATAAAGAGATTTTCTGAAAGAGACGACCTGTGTAATCACTCTTCTATTTTGGGATAATTGTCATTAGACTCAGTGAGAAAGCTGAAAGAATTTCAGACCCTTTTCCCAACTGATTTCAAACCATGTCTCGGATGCATATTGTTCCCACAATGCTCTGAAACAGAAATTGTTTCAAATTTTTTTTTCAAAATGTTGCATCACACTGTATGTTCCTTACATCTTTAAAATCTCTTTGCTGTTATTATTACTCTTTATTATACCTTGACTACTATAAAGGCATAATTTATGTCAGTGTAATGGTCATGTTTAAACTGCAGTTGTAAAACAATTTCCCCAGTACGACTTGGTTCTAGAGTGCGATCCACTGAAAGGCTAATACAATTGTCAAGAATCCAGGCGAGGTTCAAATTTTCTGAGTACTTAGTGCAAGGAAATGATCTTGAGGCATCAAGAATAGTATAAAAAAAATTATATGAAGCATGACTGTGCAGTGAAATTGTTTTAATGTGCACTGACTTTTTAAAAATGCTATGTGTATGCTGAATATTAAGCCAATACTTGAAGATATTGGTGTTAATCCTTCAAAGGGTACATCTTTTTAGATTATATTAATAAAACTTTAAATAGCTATAATAAAGGAAGCATGTGGGCTCACTTTTACAGAAATGTATTATCCATCACTAGACAGATATTCTGCAGGTTAAATTAATTGAAAGTATTTTATTAAAAGACCTTACCAGTATGTAGCTCTTTCATCCCTCCATTGGTTCAGCCATTCATTAAATTAAAATCTATCTTCCTTCTGAGTTTTCAGCCTACCCTGTTGCCTGGATTTAATCCATGTTAAAGAGATGTCAGTTTGGAGACAGTCTTCCGGGATCCAAAGATGTGAGAGCCTGCTACTTTTTTTCCCCACCATGTCTGTCTTATTTAAGCTTTTGAGCTTGCTCTTTCAGTCTCCCGCTCTGATGCCTGGTCATCTTCCCTGTCAGGAAGCGAGACATACAAATAATCTTCCTAGCAGTTAGACAGATGCCTGTGACTGTGTAGTGGTCATTTTCCAAATTTCAGGATAGATAATTATGAGCAAGAAAGAAATTTTGGAACAACTCAGGCAAAATCTCTTCTGGGATGGCCCATCACAGTACAGCCTGCCTGAAAGCTCTCCAGAAGCAGTTCTCACTCTGAGACTTATCTTTACAATTAACTCCTGAACAATTCTGCTAAATATACAGATCTAGAAATACTGGGATTATGATGTAGATGATGGCTGCTTGATGATTTTAAGTCTTGGTCCTTAACTAGCATTAATTAACATTACTTAGAGTAACCAGTGAACTTGGTAGGCAGCTGACAGGAGACCTATCTACATTGTTCTAACAAAGACGTTTGTTTCTGGTTTTTGCATCTGTCCACTGATCTCTTCTTTGAAAGAACTCCATGCTCAATAGAAAAAACAATTTGGAATTTAAAACCACATATAAATACTTAGTATGTACACAGACAGTGACTGCAAGTATTTGATATTTTATTTGGATGAGAATCAGCTCTTCTTGTAAGCTTTCAAACAACTTTTAAAGAAAACTGTTTCTGCCAGGCTGGAAATAAAATATGCAATCAAAAAATATTTTGTAAGCTTTGTATTTTTGTAAGCTTAATGGGCTGGTAAAAAAATAAATTTCTTAGCAATTATGCAGTTCAAGGGACACAAATGCACTTGAAATTTGGGCAAAGAACATGGGGTTTCTGCGCTATTCTGCACAAGCAAGTGATCTTGCAACTGAATATGATTCCTAGATTATACCTTCAGCTTACTATTCCATCTTTTTCCACCACCTATAAATTTTTTTGTTTTAAATATCTCATTCTTTCTGTTTTCTTTCCTTCTACCTTCTACTTGCCTTGCATTTGTTTGTCATGTCTTATTAAGAATGAAATCTCTCCAGGGCAGAGAACTTATCATATTTATTTTTATAGAATTCAGCCCAAGTATACAGTATTATGTAAATGATTTTAATTTAAAAATAATACTTTCCTATCAAGGCTGATTCTGAGTTTTGAATTCAATTTTTCTTTACGATGTTTCTTATGTCGTTACCAAGTTGCGTATTTTTTCATGCATATTCAAATACTTACCTTTCCTTATTGGCTGCCTGAATTAATTTCCTTCACTTAAGCAGCTGGTTTTCCTATGAGAAATCTCAATTTCAGGGGGAAAATTCCTAGGCCCACTGGGCGTAATAAGAATTTTACCATTTACTTCACCAGGGACAAGACTGCATCTGTGCCATGAACTTCTATTAAGCTGACTGGAAGGCAAACTCTGATTCCAGCTGCCACTGAATGGGGAAGAATCTACAAACTATCATCACTTTCATTAATTTCATTCTGTAAAACTTATTCCAAGTGATACTCGGTATCATTTTCTTTCACTTTTATTTTCCTTTATGGTATCCTCCTTTGTTTTCAGTTGTGCACGTTCTTTAGCAAGAAGGTTGATTTTGCCTGACATTCACCCTTTGGCAGATGAACTTTTGCTGTTGCTCTGAGCTTCTGTTTTCTTATGCCTTCTTCATCCTCTGTTTTCTTTGAGTCGTGTTCCTACTTCTCCTCTTGTAGTGATCTCAGCCTTTCACTAAACTTTTCTTTTTTCCATTTTAGTTCCTCCATGTCTACTCTCCTACTCCCACATTGTCTAATAATAGCATTCTGTTTCTTTACATTCACTAATGAAAAACAAAATCTCATCTCCTGAAAAAGCTAAATATTATTATTATTATCCTTACTTTCCAAACAGGAAAGCAAAACAGAAAGACAAAGTGAGTAAACAAAATAAGAGGAAGAATCAGTGTTTAGTTCTGGAATTAGCACACAAAAGACAATCTGCAATTTGTCCTGTGGCTGAGATTTTCTCCTACTATTGGGATATTCATCTCGTGGCTGTGGGATTATATTTCATCCTAGGCTGAAGCAGGAAACAGCCACATTGTCATTTTGCAGCAACTTGGGCAGCTTCCACTGTTTGCAGCTCACAGAAGGGCCTCTATGAAATCAGGGATTAAGTATAAATTACACTGAATAGGTTGAGATTAGTTTTGGGAGTCACAGCATTCAGAAACTCAAGAGGGTCCAAGCTTTACAGACATCTGAGTGGGTCTCTGACACACAGACAATATGTGCTGTGTCTCTGTGCAGACCACATTTTATCTCTATCTGAGAGGAAAAAACCCCGACCCAAAACCCCAACAAAAATAAAACCCCAAAATAAAGCTGCCCTCCAAAGTAATTTCTTAATGTGATTGCTTATAAGAATATTTTCACTCCATTTTATTAATTCTCGAAATGAATGTTGATGCATTTTTACTGGCAATGGGTTAGGGTTAGCGTACAAATACAGAATGCTACTTCAGGAGGAAAGAAAGGTGAATTTTAATAAAACTGAAGAATAACCTTAGAGGGTGTTTGTTTCTTTTAAACATTACACACAGCTGTTGTAAATTTGGCAAAGATGTGTGCCAGAAAGCTACATAGCTGATACTACAAACTGTTTGTTTCACCCTTTATTCACTAACAGCTGGTAAAATGGTATTTAAAAACAGCTTTGATTTAATCTAATGAGAAACTATGTTGCAATGTACTGTACTGCTTGCAGAAAATAATTGGACAAACATTGATTTTTATGTTGCTATAATAGTTCCATTTTCAATAAATAGGAATTTATATGCATAGTTATTTGCTACCATTCCTCTCTCTGTATACAGGCTACAGATTTGCCTGCAACCAAACCAAACCAAACCAACCAGTCTTGAAATAAAGTTTAGCTATTGAAGAACTGCCAGAACTGCAAAACATCTCCCTTAAGATTTCAGATTTATATGCAATGGACATGAGACCAGGCTGGTGTCAAAGGAAACCAGACAGTGGAATCTACAGAGAGGCAGAAAGAAATTAGGGCACAGAGATACTAGCATAAAAGAAGCATAAACAGAAAACAAAGCACATAGTGCAAACCAGACTTTGCTGTTCGGTTTCATATATACACCAGGTATCATTTGAATTATTAAATATCTGATTTATATATTTTAAGAATTACATAGTTCTTAAATTCACTGAGGCAACACAGCAGGCAAAACTTAGTATCCACAAGGGCTGTGACTCAAAGCAGCTCTTTTCTTCGACTGATATGTATACTATTAGATTTTTGCTGAATTTACATTGGTGTAAATCAGGTCTAGAAGTATATGTTTATATACTGAGAAACAAAGCAAGCAATGATACCCAATCATTCACCCTAATTAAGTGTTACTTACCATTTTGCACTGCAACGAGCTCTATCAAGGGCGTGGCAACATCTTAGAATAATTCAATTCCCTCAATGTCCAAATCATACAATATATCATCCCGTCTCCCTCAACAGCCTCCTACTTTGTCCCAAGAGAACTGCAATTCTGAAGCACCCTCACTATCTCCAGGTAAACAATTCCCCTCAGCTTTATGTTATATGTCATTAATCTTGCAGATGGAATATAAGAGCCACAGGGAGACTTTCCAAGAAAAACGTGATGAGGCCACAGGGGAGCATCAGAGAAGGTGGCCCAAACCAGTGTAGTGGTGAATCAGTGTGTGCCTCTTGGGCTGGTTGTCAAGGATCAGTCTGTAAATGTGCCAGTGCAGGCATAGCCACCATGAAGACAAAGATTTCCTTTGAGGTCTAAATGGAAGTGCAACTGCCAATGAAACAATTATGAGAAGAGCAGGGTTTTGGATATGTTGCCTTTCCTGCAACTAAAAATTTAATCCAAATCAAAAATATTTGGTCTAAAATGGTTCAATTCTTCTCAGCGTGACTGTTTCTCCATCTCTTGCAATCCGTGTTCCAGGACCATCTTGCCATCTTCATAACAATCTATGTGGAAGAACAAAAATTAGCTACCAATGAAAGCCTAAAAGTTTTATTGCTTATAGTGTTGCTTCTGGTTATAGAGCCTTGAAATATTCATGTGTTGGCTGCTCTCTGATCTTTCTATTTAATGTCTTCCAAAATACACATTGCTTTCAATTTTAAATCTCAGTATTAATACTAAGGTCCTGCTTCTCCTAACTTTACAGCAACTAACAACTAACTTAACAGCAACTTCTGGATCTCAGAATCTAGAGAGACAACTGATGTACACACCGTTCAAATATTTCATTCCTTTACTTAAGACTTGTTCTTTCATTTTCTCCATATTTTGATAATGACTTCCCATTTCTCTTTGAATTGTAATTTTATCGTCTCTGTTTTTTCTGTGGTTTTGTTTGTTTGTTTGTTTCTTTTTCTTGGTACTCTTTCTTCTCTCTTCTATGAGCACCATTTAAATTATGATCTTCTGCAGTGGAAATGAGTGTGACTTCTATCTTTGTACTTTATCTTTTGAACTCAGTTGTCTTCTAGGGAGCTACAGCCTTGTGTTGTCTGTCTTGCCTCCACTGTATAGAGCAAACTGACTTTCTGATGTGGGAGCACAGACTTTCATAAATGGAGGTAACTCATTTGAACTTGTTTTGGAACTACAGAAACCACTTTGTTCCTTTTAATGCAGCCTATGGAAAACATAAACTGAATGCAGATTCCTTCAGGCTTTTCTCTGTTCAATTTAGCAGGGTTTCCTATGGCTTTGCCTGTTCTGCCCATTGTTTACAGCTGAGATGCACACACTAGTTTAACATCCTGAGTGTTGAAAAACAAGAGGAGTAAAAGAACCCCTACATTTATTTCTTATATGAGTCTTCTGTGGGTGATTTAAATCTGTCCATATTTTAGAGTTTTCTGGAAGTTATTTTGCAAGGGCTGGCTTAATAATGCACACCATCAGCTATTTCTGAAGAGTTTTACATATTTCCAACCAGGCTTTTTTCCACATATTAAGAATGAGCCCTGTCATGTAGTCATTCTTTGGATGATTACAGCTTCAGCTTAAGTTTATTGGGACTTTTGAGTATGACTCTAATACAGGATGAAAAGCATGCATGACATCTGATACCCATTAATTTGGGAATTCACAATTTAATACTTTCAGTGTTATGAGTGTCTTATTTATTTGCAAATACATTTCAAAGTCTGTTTACTTGTGCTTATAATGACATTATGCTGAGAATATTTCTCCCTCAAAGGAATTTATCATATTTTGTTTGCTATTACTAACATGTTTTTTGAGCTGTTAGTCTGAAACAAATATTTAGACAAGTGAAGGAAGTAGTATTATTATTTCTCCCATTGCACATTAGTAAAATGTAAAGTACAGTGCACCTAGATTGTTATCTCTTTCTGATGAAGCTTGTGATTATATTTTCTGGGTTTAGTTTGAAAGCTAAGACATCTGTTTATCTGGTGCATACAGAATAACTCTCATGTCTCTTCATCTCTAAAATTTTCAAAGGCTTTCATTCTGTTTTAAATCCTTTGAAGAAGCAGTAATCAAAGACAAAAATTATCAGAGGTACATTTTTGTTTTCCAAACAATGAAAATAACAACGCTCATCCTACTCCGATTTCAGGCACTTGCATTGAAACTTCAAACCTGGAGATTTGCCACACAAATCAAAAGTAATATGGGTAGCAGCAAACTCTAAAGTGCTGGCTGGATTACAGTTAATATGAGCATACCCCCCCTGACTTCAATTCATCATATAAATTTAAACCAGGCATTTAAATAATAAAGACCAATAAGGCAAAGCAAAGACATCAAAAAACATATCCCATCACAGCATGACAATGCATCAAAGTTTTTTTCTTCTCCTTTTTTATTCAGATAAAGAAATCACGGAGAATAACGGTGAAATGCCTTTGTAGCACAAAAGCATTCTGAAAACAGAACATTGAACAAACAATATTTTGCCACTCAAAACTAATTTTCAATTTCAAAACTTAGATTGAAGCAATATTTTGCAAGAAGGAATCAATATATTTCTGTAAAGGAATTGGCATTGCAGTTGAACTGTTTTAAGTCAGATTTTTTTTTTTTTCTGCCAGATCTATTCAAATTACAGTTTTACTCAGCACTTGTGGGGAAAACTAAGAGAGGTGTTTCCTGAAGAACTGAAAAGTTCTGTGCATTTTATTTACTACTTCTACATACACCATGCCGTTTGCAATAGCCTTTGGGCAGAAGAATGAGTATATTTCATCAAGTTAAAAATAGTGAGCATAAGTGAAATGATTCTTCAAAACCTCTAATTAATTTGTGGCAGATTCAAATGTCATGGGTAGAAGCCCACACAAACTCAAAGCTCAAACATGATCATTAAATATTTGCCTATCATCTTTTGTTTTAATAAAGATTAGCATGATGAGGATGATAGTTAAGAACAAATCCTGTAGTCAGTGACAGGATTCCTGCTGCCCAGCTTTAGATCCCTGTGCTGTGGTTGCATACTTTACTAATCATCCTTTATAGTCAATTTGGAGAAACACGTTATTAATCTACTACTCACCTGGCCTATTGTAGACTCCTGTTTTAAGATGAAATGAATTACAGCCCAAAAGACTCTATAATGGGAACTTGAATGACCAGCTCCCAGGAAGGAAGGAAGGGAGGAAGGAAGGGAGGAAGGGAGGGAGGGAGGGAGGAAGGAAGGACTCTGATGGGTTACTGTGCCAAGACTGTGCAACCTTGTCATGCGTCTCATCACTTTGGATACCAGTTGTACAAATAGCATGGAAATTCTATCTTCACAGATACATTGAGCAGGAGGAGATAACTGAAGGTATTGTCTGCTGTGCTGGAAAGGAGACAGTAACGTTCAAAGATGCCAAGATTTTTGACCTGGCAGCTCTGCATGGTTTGTTACTGATGTGTAGTACATACATATCTAACATGGAGAATCAAAAAAGAAACATCTATCACTCATAAGTAGCTAGGAAACTGTATTCCTGTCTTTTTTTTTTTTTTAATTATTTCCCCTTTTAATTTTCTTTTTAAACAAGCATAGTTTGATTAGATCAATAATGATAGGAAGAGGCCTGGGCAGAAGCAACTTTCAGTTCCTTTAATAACTATGACACTGAAGTCCATTGTTCCCAAAAGAACACACACACAAAAATAGCAAGCCATAGGATTTTTCTAATTTTAATAATTTTAAATAAGCTTCTTGTTCTCTCTTGTTTTAAAAAGCTCAGTGTTATCACAATCCATCTTTGAGACTGCCATGTAGTTTACATCAGTTTGACTAGTCTTAAAAGAACTGCAGCAAATGCTAAAAGTGGGAGCTTTGCTTCATGTTATTCTTGTGCTGCTGGGGAAGTGCAGTTCTGGCTCTCAGTCCTGTTGGCTCAGGGCTGCACTCACAGCCCTGAGGGTGACTCAGATTGTGGTTTACAATGTCTTTGAGAAGATTTAAGCCCAAACTACTACTGAAAGTGCTAATTTCCTCAATTCTTCCTCTAGTCACATATTCCACTCCCCCATCCCCCATTAGCATTTGTGTAAAAGGAATTGATCGAACTAAAAACTTTTGGTATTGGGTGTTGGATCTGTTCCCAGACCTCATGTGCTGGCACAAGGGAAAAGGTGGGAACAGACAGATAGAGAGGGGAGAATGGAGGGATCATCTTCTTTAGCGGCAGCATTTTGTTCTTAAGCTAAAGTGTTCATGAAAACACAGCCTAATTTAATTCATATTTCCAAGGTCCTCAGTGTTTCCAAGATAGATGAGTGACTGTCACACTCTCTGACTCTCACTTCTACCTCCCTCCCCTCCATCTGGGAACAACCTCAAGATGCTATCATCACAACAGCGAAAGAGCCCTCAAAAGCATATTTGCCTGTCAGCTGGATAGTTGACTTCAATTAGAAGCGTGAGGAGTTTTGTCCTGTAGGTCACAGGTAAATTTTCCTAGCCAGATTGGGTTGGTTAACAAATCTATTCATGTTCTGTGCCTTTACCTACATGATTTGATTTTTTTGGGGAAAGGAAATAGGAGTAGGGTGAACTATACATATCTTATTATCTTGATCTAAATGGAAAATAAAGAAGTAAAGTAAAACCCTAAGTAATTATTATGAGGAAACTTGAGATTTTCAGGTTACAGTTACAAAAAACATTAAATAGAAAAGATGAGAGAAATCAAATGTAAAAAGGAAAGAAAGTGAAGAAAACTGAATATATACTATTTTTAATATACTAGCATAATGAAAATAGTGTCATGAAACATGCAAAATATATTAGTAGCCTTTCTGCCTCAAATGGACAGATATTCTTTTAAAACCCATGAATAATTGTCTTAATGAAATTAATTTCGTTAACTTCAAAAATATTAAGAAAGCAACTATTTGACTATCAGAAGCCTATCTTCTATAAACCAATATGCTAGTATGTATTCAAAGAGACAAATAAAACCTGACTTATGCCTTTGTTGAATATAATTCTAAAATTATAGATGGCTCAAAGATTTTTACCTTTTTTTTTTTCTTTTTCCCCACAGGAAATGATCATTTTGCCTTTTGGCTTTCAGCAGGTCTTGCTCCCTGCTCTGCCCTGGACATCTGCTCCCCTCTCCACCTGGAAGAATATCCCACTGCTCTGTTACAATGTATGTGTACCAATCATTGACCCAAATACCAGCTCAGGTGTATTTGGCCACTCTTTAAGAACAAAACACCTGGGAGTGTGAGATCAGGAAAGTGAGTTATTTTTAAAAAAATAATAATAAAAAAAAGGGTTGTGTTCAGAAGACAGAGTTAACAAGCAGTATCTAACATAGATTTTGGACCCTACACTTGAGATAATTCTTAAGTGTTACTCATCCTGTCTCTTATTCCCTTTGCCATTTCTAGATGAGAGTTCTTAGGAAAGGGAAAGCCTGATTTGTTTAACTGTCCTCCAGTGTTGGTCATTCAGTCTTAATAAAACATCCCATTTCTGACAGTAGCAGGCTTTCCTGAAATGCTACGGAGGTCCTGAAAACACAGAGGAGCACTCTTGCAGTGCTCAAGACTGGATGTCCACACGAGGTGCATTTCACATTTTTTCACTTTGGCCTATCTCTAGTCTGGTCTCAGAGGATGAACTTGGTGTGCTCACATGGAGAGGATTTTTCAGTTTAGTTTAGAACATCCCCCCCCCCACCGGGTTTACCTGCTTTAGAACCAGTTCTAAATAGAATGAGAACTGCAACTTCAAAAAGGGGACCAGTAGGAGATTTGTTTCAGAAATGTGCTCCTGATCCAAACACTGAGGCATTTAGGCAGGCAGGTAGCTGGAAACTGTGAAAGACCTGCCTTTCTGAAGGAATATTTAGACTGTAGTCAAGACATTCTAGCATGTCTACAATAGTATAACACCTCTGCCACTCCCTAAAGGGAAGGGAATTGGATGAATACATCTGAAGGCAAAGTTTAAGAAAATCTGAGCCCTGTGTGTATGCTGACCAAAGCAAGCAATCCACTTTGTGTTCCTGTGTGGGAAAGCAGACCTCTGTGACAGTAAATGAGGTATTTATATATATTTGCACAGAATCTTGTTCTTTTATCTTCTCTGTTTGTATAGTTCTGTGAACCTCTGAGAATTATCTGTATTTATCTGCCTGAGTCTTCCCATTTGGTTTTGTATCTCTTCTGTTCTATCTTTTCTTTATTTCCAGAAGTCCACATGGCAGCTTTCCAATTGTATTTATCCACTCCAACTAATTGAGTCACATAAATGCAAGTAATTTGAAGCATTATTGTGAGAGATTTCAGTTTGCCTCTTTAATTAAGCAGTTGTTCACAGGTGCATACAGTTACAACAAAATTAATTGATAGCTTTATATTGCAGTTCTTGAGTCTGCTCCTATTTGGTGCTTGCAAACAGTGACATTATATACAGGGTGTCTTAGGTTGTTCATAGGGAACATTTCTCATATTCCTTCAGAAAAGGTTAGGACAGATTGACCTATATATTGGAAAATCTATCCAAGCAGTAAAGGTAATTTTCCTAAGAAGGAAACAGAGCAAATGTTTATTTATGGAATAGTTTATTACCAATGGGAAGAGCTGCAACCCTGCCCTATTTTTCTGCATCTATAGCAAGTATCTTGAATGTCAAAAATCATTGCTAGGGGAAGATAATGATTTCTTGTGGAAATTGTGGGCACTTTATTTATTGTTGCCAGGGACTTCATTACCTTCCCTTATAGGATTATTAATAAAATTTCTTTTAAGTAATGTGTTTTTTGGTTAAACTAAAACAGAAAACCAGGACATGCAAATGGATTTTAGCAACCTGAGAAAACTTTAGAAGTGTAAGCATGTAAAGTCTCACTATATTCCATATGACTATGAATGCCTAACTTCAGGCTACAAGTAATCTAAATGGAAAAAGATAGGCATAATTTTAAGGGCAGTTAATAGAATCAGGATCATAAAATATCTCAAGTTGGAAAGGACCCATAAGGATCATCAAGTGTAACTCCCTGCTCTGCACAGGAGCATAACTGTTCAAATTTTACACAATTGTATAAGATTTCAGTTTACTCTTAAATAATCTTAAATTTTTGATTATGACAATGGATAGGAACAATAAATGCAGTACTAAGAAGCTGTTCAGAGCAAGTAGATATGAAAGCTGTTTCACAGTGTATCTGCTGAATCTCCTATTACTTGAGGCTTTGGATTCCAACAAGTCTTTTACTTCATTTATGCTTGTTGCTAAGTAAGATGATCCACCATTATTAGGATGATTCAAAGTCATAACTCTTCTATGGCTGTTCTGATCCTGCCAGCAGATGGACTTAATCTAAAATAACTTCTCACCTACTCATTTTCTGGCCAAATCCTCCTTTGTAGTTTGACAAGAGATTGGAAGTTGAATTCCTCTTTGCTGTTTCTGTAGTTGTCTACTCCCATGATTTCCAAATGTGAAAAGTATAATGACCTCACTTTCTTCTTTATGCTTTCTGCTGCCTTCTTACTTCTTCTGTTACCATTTATTTTTTTCCCAGCTGCCATTAACTCTTCAGCTCACCCAGCAGAAGAAAGTCGAAGAGCAGTCCCCTTCTGCTTCTGCAAATACAACAGTTCAGCCAATCTAAAGTTGGAATTTCCACCTGGAAATTGTTTTCTTGTTGTCTATGTGTTTGTTATTTAGCTATGTAGCATGAATTTAGGCTACAGGAATGCCTTTACAACATATGGTATTCCTGAAATATCTGTATTTTGTATTTTTTATCAAAGTCTTAATTTAAGATCATAACACATGCTCAAGTTCTAGGCAAATACCCTTGTATAGGATGAATAAATAGGTAGATAAGAAGATAAGAGCCTGCCCCTGTGTTTAAACTCTTCTTGTTTAAATTCTTCTTGGAATAAGAGTTTAAACTCTTATTCCTTGCAACAGAAGATGAAGTAATACAATAGCAATGAATAAACAGACAATAATTTACCTTTAACTGAGGTGGGAGCAATAAAAGGTTTTCTTCTACATTTAGACAGACCCAACTACTGCCATACACTTTCCCCATAGACTATACCAGTGACAGCAATAATGGAAACAATCTCCTAAAATTGTTTAGTATATTAATAATTTCATACAGAGAAAACTCTGCTTAGTACAGTCAACGGCAAACTTACCCCATCTAGAAAAAGAGCCAAAAGGTCACTCTGAAGTAAAACGAACTGTGTCCAGTGACTGAAAAAGTATTTAGGGATTAGAGAGCAAAGAGCAAGTGCTAGATTATGCACCTCGGATGGTGATACATTCTAATTACATGTACAAACTGGGGGATGAGGGACTAGAGAATAGTCCCACAGAAAGGGATCTGTGGAATTGGATTGATGGCAAGTTGAATATGAGTCAGCAGTGCCTTGGCAGTCAGGAGGGCCAACCGTGTCCTAGTGGGCTTCAGGCACAGCATTGCCAGCCACTTGAGGGAGGGCATTGTCCCATTATTTTCTGCACTGATGTGGCCTCTCTAAAGTTCTGTGTATAGTTTTAAGGTGCCTCAATATAAAAAGAACATCAGACCTTAGACCTTATTAGAGTGTGTCCAGAGGAGGGTAACTAAGGTAATGAAAGGCCTCAAAGCCAAGACTTATGAGGAGCACTAGGGTCACTTAGCTTGTTCAGCCTTGGGAAAAGTAGGCTGAGGAGAGAGCTCATGATAGCCTAGAGCTTCCTCAAAGGAGATAGCAGAGGGAGAGGTGCTGATCTCTCTTTGGTGAGCAACAACAGAACACAAGGAAATAGAATGAGGGTGCATGAGGGGAAGTTCACATAGAACACTACAAAAAGGTAGTCAAGTACTAGAACAGGCTCAGCAGAGACGAGGTTATATTGTCAACTCTGTCAGAGTTCAAGGAGCATCTGGACAATGCCCTTAGGCATACAATTTAATTTTAGGTAGTCCTGCAAGGAGAAGGGAGTTGGACTTGATGATCCTTATGGGTCCCTTCCAACTCGAGTTGTCTCGAGTGTCTGTGAACTGCTGCATTCCATTTTGACAGTTTATCTGAGAACTGATGCGGGGATGTCAAATATAATTTTCATGACGTTGGAACAGCTGATGTGTTGTTTTGCCTGGGCCAGAAGACAGTAGCTGGAAGCCTTCTTTTACTCCATATATAAAACAGGATCATGTGTATGATGAGTGGCCGTGTTTAAGGAACAGGAGGCAGTAACTTCCAGCCAAGGGGTAGTGGATGTCATGAGCTTCGTCTGAGCATGCAATCCCCAAATATTTCAGCAGTAGCATGCTGAGAAGCAAGCGTGAATCTTTTAGTTTCATTAGAAAAAAAAAATATAGAAGGTTACTGTGTCACATTTTTCTGTCACACTTTACAGTTGCACTGGAAATCTGGGAGAAGTTCTGAAAGGAGCTACAAAAGAGATTAAGTTGAATTCTGGTAAACTTAAACAGTTCAAGTTTTGTTTCAAGTTGGTTTATATCCCTAGAAGAGTAATACTCAGCATGACTGAAATGAGCATGTATCTCATTTTGAGAGAGGGCTTTTTAAAGGAGAGAAGATTGTTAATACAGCAGGAAAGGAAAGGAAAGAAAACAGATAGAAAAAAAGCTCCAGTAGCGGAAACATGAATGTAGACAAATTCAGTTCTGAAAAACAGTATCCTTTTCTAAGGAAGAACTTAAAAAGCATCCTTTGCATTTCCATTATCACTTCAGTTCTCTGTGTTAATTTTGGGTATTCTCACTAAAATCTATTCTGCAGATCATTCAGAAATTATGAAATTACTCCCTGAATGGTTGATTGAAAATGTTGGTAGTAATCTGGACAGTAAACAGTTACAGCAGTTGAGATGTGAGTGTATTAGTAGTGAACATGTAGGTAACTGACTGGATATAAACCAGGAGATGGCATGATTTTCCTTCCCCTTACAAGCTCAAATACATTTCAAATATTGCTCTAAAACTGTCCATATCACTCTTCATTCTCTGCAAGATGAATCTGAACACTGGTGCTCAATGCTTAGTTGGGACATCCTTTAGAGCTCATCAAGGTTATCAAGCTTGCTCTTTTAAAATCACAGTGCATTTCTATGCATCTCCTGGCACTTATGCAAGACTGCATATTTACAGGAAATTCTGTTCATTGTGATCCAAACTATTAGGAAGAAGAATCCCATGCAGAAGTTAGGCAGTGTTCTCTCTTGAACTTTTACATAGCATCCATCACTGCATTCTAGCAGAGCTGGGCAATAAAACAGAGAAGGTAATCTTTATTCAAGAGAAAATCTGCTCTGATGTGCTATCATAATTGTCTACTGGAATAGACCATTATGAATGTTTTCTCTTCTGTTGTTATGCTTAGACTTGC
This sequence comes from Dendrocincla tyrannina, assembly GCA_035047865.1. Taxonomy (NCBI): domain Eukaryota; kingdom Metazoa; phylum Chordata; class Aves; order Passeriformes; family Dendrocolaptidae; genus Dendrocincla; species Dendrocincla tyrannina. Next base: position 66,442,621 of record JAWWMP010000001.1, read on the forward strand.
TCTTTTAGTGGGGAAAGATAATTTCCTTGGTGCAAATAAAGCAGCACAGAGCTTTCTTAAGACTCTTAGAAAGTTAGCCAGACTCTTTAGAAAGTTTACTTAAATCTATTACAAATCACACAATCACAGAATCATTTATGTTAGAAAAGACGTCTGAGATCATTGAGTCCAACCTTTGATTGATCACCACCATATCAACTAGAACTTGGCACTAATTGCCACATCCAGTCACTTCTTTAACACCTCTTTGGACAGTCTATTCTAATCTTTAATAACCCTTTCCATGAAGAGATTTCTCCTGATCTTCAGCCTGAACCTTTCTTGGCGCAGCTTGAGGCCACCATTCCTGTTGCTGGTTGCCTAGGAGAAGAGACCAACCCCCATCTTGCTACAATCTCCTATCAGGTCGTTGTAGAGAGCAATAAGGCCCCCCCTCCTCTTCTCCAGGCTAAACATCCCCAGATCCTTCAGATGCTCCTCATAGAACTTACCCTCTACACCCTTCACCAGTTTTGTTGACTTTCTCTGGACTTTTTCCAGCACCTCAACGTCCTTCTTGAACTGAGGAGCCCAGAAAGCAACACAGTATTTCAGGTGCAGTCTCACCAGTGTTGAGTATAGGGGAACAATCACTGCCCTGGTCCTGCTGGACACACTATTCTTGAGACAAGCAGGGATGCCATTGGTTGCCTTGGCCACCTGGGCACACTTCTGGCTCATGTTCAGCTGTTGTCAACAAACAGTCCCAGGACCTTTCCCACTGGGCCACTTTCCAGCCACTCTGCTCTCAGCCTGTAGCACTGCATGGGGTTGTTCTGGCCAAAGTGCAGGACCTGGCACTTGGTCTTGTTGAACCTCGTATAGTTGGTCTTGGCCCATCTATCCAGCCTGTCCAGGTCCCTCTGCAGAGCCTTCCTACCCTCAAAGATTTACAAATCACCATGTGGCAGATGATCATCCTGAACTGATTTATAGAGCAGCTTTTGTTGATGAGGAGGAAACTAGTTCTGAAATGCAGTTTTGCAAAAATGCCTGGTAGAGTTCCATGTTTGCTCTGTCTCTGTGAATTTGCATCAGTTTTGCTCAGACTAGGTGTAAAAATGTTTTTCTTTTTAAATGCCAGCAGTGAAAACCTTGTACTGGGATCTGAAAGTCACTGTCAATAATAAAGTTTTTTCAGGCCAAATTGCTACAATTGAGTAGACACCTTGTCTCCAGTGGGGTTGTGAAGGTACAAATAAGGGAGGCATTTGGCTTTCCAGAGGGAAACTTGGAGATAGAATAGCTTTGCTGATGACATATGAGATTGACTAACATCCAGCTTACTCCCCCAGAGCTGTTGAGTCTGGTAATAAAAAAATAGTTAAGTTACAAATCAAAGTCAAACATACAATAGTTTCTGAAGCAGTCATATATGACTCACTGGGAACCTATGAGTTGAGAATGAAGCTGCCTTTCCTTTGAGTCACCTTAAGCTTGTGTCCATTGAACATTGCCTAGCATTTACAACCCAACAAAATAGAAAAATAAGTATATACACAGCCAGGTACAACAAAATATTGGGAAATTTATTGGGCTGGTGAGTCACAATTAGGAGCGTCCTTGCAGATAAATGACTTTCCTAAGATTTTTAGGCACCTGTGAAGCTTTTGCATCAGGGTGCACAGAGGCATTTAGCATGGGTTTTAAATGGGTAAGCCTGTCAGCCATTGTGAATCCCAGTTCAGGTGCCAATCTCCTTTGGATGCTTAAATCAACCTGGTAAACTTTGCCCTATGGCTCTTCAGTCCCTGCCTTTTTGACTTTTCCGTTCCATATTTCTCCATACCTGAGACTGGATGGTAGCCTGACAGCAACCATTTTCCATTTATTAGTACTCCAGTTTCTACAATTTAAGCTGAGCTTATTCCACATTCTGAGATGAAACAATGGCAGCATCTCATGAGCTGCAACGCTGGAAAATAAATGATGACTTCCAGGTTTTAGCAGCAACAACTGAGTAACAGGAATTTGCTTCCAGGTGGAGCTGAGGTGCAAAAAATCCCTGATTGAATTACTGTCCGGTTTAAAGCTCAGTGTTATGTGCAATATTGGCCATGCAAAATGGGATCATCACTTGTAGAATGAGGTACAGCAAGGGAGAAATTATGGTCAGCTTCCCCAGGGAGGTACAGAATCAAGTGCAGGGGTGAAAAGATTTATTTTTAATCAAGTGGAAAATCCTCTTCACTGTGCAATGGGAATTACCTCAGGTATAAACATTAACCATTGTAACTCTTAAGTATGAGGGGATATTAGATTAATTATTCTGTAGATGTGAAATAAACTGCTGCAGCTTTTGCAGTATGGAAAAAGGACAATGAGTGGAGAGACTAAATTGAGTATTTAGCTCAATACATGGAAAGATACTTTGATTTAGTTATCACATGATTTAGTGATAACAGTTACAAATTCAAGGTGTAGGGTATTGAATCATGTTGAATAATACTCACTTGTTCCATTTAACAATATTTAATGCAGTGACTGGAAATTCCACAGCAGGCAAAGGGAACTAGGCTGACACCTCACACTGATTTTCATTAAGGTTTGGCTACTAACTCCTCTGGATTAATCTGAGAGTACAAATGCTATTGTTACTAGTGACAAGTATGTAAAAATGCTGTTTGACATTTTAATTTTGATAAAGTTGGGAGGGGGAGTTGTGTGTGGGGCAGTTTTTGTCTGTTTTTTGTACTCGCTTGGGGGAAAAATAATTTCATAAAAAACAATCATGCCTGAACATGGAGATAAATAATTATGAAATTATCCTTTTCCAGATGAAATATATTTTTTCTTCCATTACAAAATAATAAGAAAAAATTCTAATATAATAATTTGACTTAGAACACAAGCACTTCACAAGGGTAATAGTTTTAAAATAGATTGCAAATTCTCCAGTACCTACTGCAGTGATATTTCTGTGTTACAAGTTAATAAGACAAAATGGTACATAATACTTAACTGAATTTGGTTGCAGTATTCTGGAACAAAATCCTGATTTTACACCATGGCTACATCAACTGGTTTCCACAGGCGTCCTACAAAATGTAAAGAGATCAGTACAGTACCTTTTGTGCACAGGTTAAGCATTTTTTTAGGAACGTATAAATATTATTTTGCGCCTCTACTAAGAATAAAGTTGATATTATTGAAATATCTGCATCTGCTTTTCTTCTCACTGTGATGTTTATCACCTAATAAAAATGCTGAAGTTACCAAGGAAAGATGTTTAATTTGTTCTTGCTGCTCAGTTGTATGTTGCATCCTATTTTGTAGTAAATGGCACAATATCCCAAGTGGGCTGCCATACTGTCAGATACATTATTTATACATAACATTACTGGTTAATCAATGAACAAAAATGCAGGATTCTTTTTTCTCCTTTTCCTGTGACATCTTTAAAGCTACAGTAGAGAAGAACAATTTTGCAATGTATTGCAGTCATACTCACTTCTGAATATAGCTTCAGGAGTTTTCTGGCAGAGTTTGCACCATGCCTCTGATTAAATTGAATGTGATTGTTGGACAAATGCAGTAACAATTTGTGCAGTGCAGAAGAGTAATTTAGTTAACCATGTAGGCTATTCTTTCCAGTTAAAGGTGACCAAAATGTATTCCAGCAAATGTTTCTAACAGATCTTTAAAACCAAAATGAAAACTGGATAGCCAGCCCATCATGATTTTTCATCTGTGTTTATAAGAGAGCTAGGATTTTAAAAGTCACTTGGATGCTCAGCGATATTAGAACTTCACCCTGCATTAAATGGAAAATTTATAAGTGAACAAAGAACTGAAATATGAAAATATATATGTGCAAAGAGGAGAAATGTGGCTGTACTGTGTCACGGTACTACAGGGGATTTTTGTTTGTACTTCAGCTTATTCTGTCATATTTTGTTCATAGCCATTTCAGATCAATACAAAATATTCAGCTCTGTTCCAGTGATTGAATATGAATACATTATGTGCATACAAAAATAGTGATAATCTATGTTGATACAATAGTTCATTTTGCATTAGTGTCCTAGATGGGACAATGTTAAGAAGCAATTTAAATGAAATTCATTTAAATGTCAGCTCTCATGCTTGCGATTTTTCTATAATTGGTTATTTAATTAAAATAATTCTCATAGTCATTAATTTAGACTAAAACTTGCTGTGCACTGACATGTTTTAATTACATGGTATTAACAAAATTGATATGCTTTAAAAAAGCATGGTTAAATTTTAAACAAGAATAAATTAGAAATCTCATAGATCATCCTACTTAGAGTATTTATGAGAAAAAGTCAGTCATTTAAAATGTTTATTATAAACAAAGTCCCAACATTATTGTGCATGCATCATATTTGCTTCCTGCTTCAGTATGAGGAGACTTTTATGTTAACACAGCACCTCCATCTTCGAATTCCTTTAACCAACACACAATAAATAAGGTAATGAACCAAATTAAATATTAATAGAAATCCACATAAACCACAGAAGACAGACATAGAACTGACGTTTGAATTATACTATACCTTTGATATCATTAGGACAACATATTAATGAAGTTTTAAAGGGTTGAATCTTTATCTACTGTTCATGAAGACAAAAAGGATTATATGAGTCTTCTTGTAAGATGCAGATAAAGAATGAAAAAAGTTAAGTATTCTAGTAAAACCACCTGAATAAGATAGAAGAACTAAAGTCTTAGGCACTGATCCTGCAAGGTAATCCATAAGCAAGGACTATGCCTTTATGAAGTATCCTGAAGTCAAAGGAACTGCTTTCATAAAGTAGGTACTTTGTTTTCAGGACTGGACTTATATTCAAGAGTGTGAGAATCAGATTTTTATTTCATTGTCTATTAATTAGACTAGCTCTATATTACTTTGACCTTTTTAATATTCTATGATTTAATTGGATGATCAGTCTACCTCAGCCTGTGATTGCCAATCATTCTGCATAATATACTTCTACTCTTACCTTGATGTGCGGAGGGTCAGACTCTTATTAACGTGAAATAATGATTTTATTGTCCATGGCAGGAGCCAATATGGATATATACAGAAATTTAGAACTTCATTCATTCCATGTTGCTTTTTCTGGCAGCCAACATATGAAGGATTTATTATACCTCTTCCAAGCCCTTCCCTTTTGATCCTCAAATTCAACACTGCACAGCCCAGACTTTAAACTGCTGCTCAAGGCTGAGGCCTTATCCAGTCTCACACTATTCATCAAGCTGACTTACAAAACACACTGCAATAACAAAATGCTGCAGAAAGGCAAGTCTTGCATGTGGAGAGTGCTCCATGTTCTCTTATGGTCTGAGGACTGGATCCATCTAAGTGCGGATGTCTAGAGGTGAGCTAATGATTGTAGGCTCTTGATAGTCAGTGGAGAACAATAGAGCAGAACATCTTATTCTGAAATAGACTCTGCATTTGCTTAGATGAACTGTTCTCTGAAAGTGAATACAGCTCTCCATTTATTATAAAGAAGGGCTAGGGCTAGATCAGAGATTTAAGGTTCAGCTAGCTGAATTCCACCCATTCTGTCTGGATAGATTTGTGTGTTTTATTTTCTAATATTTTGTTTTGGTTGGTTGGTTTTGATTTATGCATGTACATGATGACTTATTTTTCTTTATATTTCTTAATATTCATAGTCTGCAGTATTGTAGCCTGTATGTGTCTCTCAGTCCTTAAAATTTTTATTCTCCGTGTGTGTGAAGAAGGGAAGACCTGTTATTTCTGCAAGGTGACAGGAAAACTACTAGTTTTGCAAGGGAGCACAGGTAGTTTGTAGCTGAATCAGGGACAAAAACTAGCCCTTTTAACCTCCATTTAACCTGTTAGCACTAGCTGAGTGATTCATATTTTGTATTTTCTGCAGTATGGCTTCCTTTCTGCTTTGTTACTGCATTGATACAGTTTTTCATGCAGCAGTAGCACAGTTGTCTTACCTTGAGAGCTGATGGAAATTTTGACTTCTCAGTTGGAGCATCCTGTCCTACAGCTGTTGCAATGAGGCTCTCTATAGGTTATCTTTCTTATGGAAGATTAAAGAGTGACTGTAGCATGTGTTAGCTAAACAAGACTAACACAATGTACACCATCAGCAAAAAATAGGAAACTAATTTATGGTATGCCAGCAATCTGAATGTTAGTGTATATCAAAATGATCCTTAGTCAGTTGTATTCGAACTACCAACATGTAGAAATAGTACCTTGACTTTTCTGCTGTTCTCTGCATGAAGCAGATCAGCTACCAAGGTTATACTCGTAATACTCTGATAATCAAATTTTCATTTCTCACTGTCAACATGCTTCCTGAATTGTAAGTAACCTATATTTACATTGTAGAAAATCATCAAATCATAGAATCTTTAGTTTGAGAAAGATCTGCTCTCAACCCTCTTTAGCAATGAAGTTCATGGGAGATAGGATCCAGTTGTATAGTTATTAAACCATTTCCATGGTAAATGAAGCTTATGAGAGAAAAGTTTGCTGATGGTGGCACTGGATTTCATTTACCCACAGATATTTTTCCAGAACTCCTTTAATGTGAACGTATTTTCAAGTGTATGCAAATATAATTTATTGATAGCTTCCCTGGAAAGTTTCCATCAGAGGTATCTTCAAGACTGAGAGCAGTACACTTTCGGTTTAAAATCTATATGCAACTTTAGCAGTGAAGCTTGCAATTCAAGCTTAATAAGAAGTACTCTGTCAGCTGCTTGCTTACTTTATTGCAAAATACATTGCTTCAACTGAGAATATTCAGAAGTCACCTTGAAAAATACAGGGTGGCCACTTGCCTTGGAAGCAGCGATTCTTTAAATAAAGCATCTTCTAGGTCTCCTAAGTACTTAACTTTTCCCTGTTGTTCAAGTCTCATTAGATTTTCAGACTGATAAGAGGAATCACATCAGCTGATACCCTCATCCCAGCAAAGAGGTTTTTTTCCCAGCCTTCTCAAGCTCACTATTACTAGTAATTAGTTGCCATGATTTAACCCCAGCTGCCAACTCAGCCCCACACAGCCACTCACTCACTCTCCCCTGGCAGGATGGGAGAGAGCTCTATAACACTTAGCAGTGACTTGTGAAGATAAAGTCCGCCACTCCAAATGTCCCCCTTTCCTCTTTCTTCCCCCAGCTGGCAGTTGGCCTTGATGGTTTTAAAGGTCTTTTCCAGCTTTAATGATTCTATGATGCCACATGGTCCCTTTGGTCACTTGGGGGCAGCTGTCGCAGCTCTGTCCTCTCCCAGATTTGTGTGCACCCCCAGCCTCCTTACTGGTGGGGTGGAGTGAGAGGCAGAAAAGCCCTCAGTCCTGTGTAAGCACTGCCCAGCAATAGAAGCATTTCTGTGTTATCAACACTATTTCCAGTACAAATCCAAAACATGACCCTCTACTAGGTTTACTAGCATACTATCTAATGAAGAAAATTATCTCTGTCCCATCCAAAACCATCACTTTGGGCTTCAGACCACAAGCCAAATACAAAATGAAGTAGTATAAATATGACTGAACTATTAAAAAAACCCAATCAACTTAAAGCCTTGTGGTATAGAATATTAAAATTAATAAGCTTTCTCCTGAGATAGTAAATAGTTCCTGCTGTTACAATGGAAGGAGAGAAAAAAAATCTGCAGCACTGCCAAAACAGTCTAACTTGTAACATCACAGTTGTGCATCAGACCTATATCTGGGCTTAGTAATTTGTCTCAAACCATCACACACACACACACACACACACACACACACACACACACACACACACACACACACACACACACACACACACATAGGAAAGAAAAAAAAAGAGAGAGAGAAAAGATAGATAGAGCAATCAACAACACCTCCCCCATACTCCACTGGTAATTAACTTAATGCTGCAAAAGCTTTGGGGCTTTCTTTTTTTTTTAAATTTCTTTCTCCTTGTATCTTATCACACCATCTGTATTGATATCCAAGTCCTAAATAGCATGCATCATTTTCCAGACTGTAGCCTATGGAGATGCTAAACACACTGGTGTATTTTCGGAAATGCATAAATGTAAAGATAAGAAATGTGATATCACATATCCTGTAATTCCATCAGATTTTTTTGATGTGTTGCCAACAAATCTGTTTCAATTTCAGGTTCAGAACTGATGTTTTCTCTTGGAAGTTGGTCACTGCTATACAAATGTGTTAACCCCACTTCAAGCTTAATGCTGAAAAGAATTCAGAAATAGCCCTGGGAACATTTAGTATTTCCTTGAAAAAGCTGTGGATTGTCATTAACTGACAAACAGTCCGCTGCCAAGTTCTTGCAAGAATTGTATTTGTTGTCTGATGCCAAACAGCCTCTTTAAATGCTAATGAACAAAGTATGGCATGCATTCTGTTCTTGATGGATTATGCCTATACCTTCTGTGGTCAACAGAAGGGGAATTCCCGGCCCATATGATTTCCATTCTGGCACGCAACTCTTTTCTCTGCTTACAAGGCAGTAAGCACTCAAATAGATTAGTCAATCTTATTTTTAAATTAAGTATAGCCTCTGCACCCTATTTCACATGTTTAAAATCTGGAGGAACTGTGCCAGAGCTGCCTACATGTTGTATGAGTTTTGTTTTCTTTAGAGGATTAAGCTCCTGACTTAGTATCAGTGATGCTCACTGTATACTGATATGCCTTTTAAATTCAAACATGAATGTTTCATAAACAGCTGATTTACATGTTTGTCTTTACCTCTTTGGAGACATTTAAGGAGTTACATTTTTAAATTGTCTTCTTTAGTGGTTTTCCTTATTTCCTGCTACATAAAGAGCTGGTTTGATACAGAAATGCATTAAAGAACTATATTTTTCTACTATGCGTACATGTAGTTTTACAGTTAGTAGGAGGTCCAGATTTGTATATATCAATATCTTTGATTACACCTTCAAGCTCAGCTTTCCAAGAAGACTAAATTATGCAGCAAATAGCAAGCTCAGGAGTTGTGCACTGAATAATTTTTGTGTGATATGATATTTTAATTTGTTTTAATTGTCATTCAGTAACTGCTATTAGTCAGATGATCCTCTCCTACTATTTTATGATCTGCTGAAAAGGAAGGAAAAACTGTTCTAGGACAACAGCAAGCAACAAGCCGTAGGCACAGTACAATCCATCTTTAGTTAGATGCACAACTACCAGATATAAAATATGCTATTAATAGAAATAAAGAATCATAAAATTTGACAGGAAAAAATTGCAATAATATTATATCAAATCACAGGGAAGGAATTTTTCATTTTAGGTGAGTTGCAATTCGTTTCTCTGAAACTGACATTTGAGGCTGAATCTAGGTGATTTCCACATAGAACCAATTTAACTGTTTCTAGTCTTCATGCAAATTTACAAATAGGTTTGCCAGCTAACAAGAAATAAAAATGTAATCGATTCACTCTGGAAGTAGAGTTTTCAATAAAAGATGAATTTGTAGGGGGGAAAAAAAGGCTTTACCTACCTATACAGTTAGAAGGAATGTTTTTCTCTTTTACACGGACCCATCAGGGCTTGGTTGATTGGAGCTTTGAGTAACGTGGTCTAGTGGAAGGGTGCCTGCCAATGGCAGGATTGTTGGAACTAGATGATCTTTAAGTTCCCTTCCTACCCAAACCGTTTTATGATTCTATGATCTCTGGAGCTTCTGCATGGGGAAAGCATATTTCTAAGTTAATGAGAAGTTTGGTCAAATCTTGCCCCTCTGTGGAGAAAAAAAATCCTCAGTGAAATTCTTATACAGAAAAGGAGGAGAAAAAAATAAAAAAGGGAAAAGTAGCAAAAGTATTCTGTGTCTCTAATTTACTGGAAGAACTGGAAAATCAAGAAATCCTGTCCTCTTGTTTTTAGAATCATTTATTAAATGGATGATCATACCTATAGGTATTAATATTACAAGAAAACAATTTTTTATAGCCTCACTCTTATCTAAAATGAGCAATTTTTTCTAGTCTTCCAGCTATTTATAGTAAGACCTTTATAAGCTCAAACTAATTAATAAACGAGATCAATTTCAAGATTTTTTTTCCTTGTTCCAAACCACATAATCATTCATTTCAGTAACATTTTAAAGGCCATGTCTAAAATAGATTTGCACCCATGTCCCCAATGTGAATTTTTCACTCTTTGGCAGCATGCAGTAGGTAGTGTATAATGACCTTTTCTCTGTTTGGAACAGGGATTAGAATAATATATTTGACCCTTTTTACTCACCTGGGAGTGATGCTAGTCTCCATGTTCAATGAAGTAAAATATGTCTCTAGTGTCCCAAGGTTAAGGCCATGACTTTAAACTATTTAACACGAGCTATCAGGCTGATTCACCTCAGTCAGACTCTACAGACGGGTTGGTTTTACTCTTTCTCTTTTCTATTAGGTTGAATTATATACACTCATCACAACTATTTCTTATCCACCATGCAATTAAGGGAAATATTTTGCATTACAAACAAAGCAAGTTAACCTGGTCACATTGTGCATTATAACAAAATTTATGGCTGCATAAATAGCAGTGTAAACTTACAGAAAGACTGGTAATTATAGTGCCATTGATGGTCTTTGTTGCTTTAATTCTGAAGCAGCCAGAATGATTAAACTGAATCTTAATCGACTTCTCCATTAAAAATGCTGGCAGAGGAGCTCCCTTAACCTTTCTCATTGATTGAACACAACAATCACCATTCAATTATAATGCAAAAGGACATTTGTTATAATGTACGAAAGATGCATGAGCCATTTCCTTTTACTCAAGACAATCAATGAGATGACTCCTACCTCAAAGAAGGTAAGGTGAAGCTACTGTACCTGGAAGAGCATTAAAGTCAAAGCTAACTCGAATAACTGCAAACACTACAGTTTTCAGGGAATGGCAGAATACCTCAGTGAAAATAAAGCAAGCAGTTCCTCACTCTGTGAAAAATAAACATCCTCTTTAAAAGATAAATAGGAATACAGAATTTGAAGCAAATTTCTATTCATAAAACTAAGTGAAAGTTTCATATAAAAAGAACTAAAAATCAGATATGGACTTTTAACTTTTTTTTTTAATTTCTTAATTTTGTGTTTAGGAAGAATAATTTGTGTATTTAAGTGGTCACAATTGATAATGAATAGAGCACAGGAATCACAGAATGGGTTGGGAGTGATCGCAGTGGGTCATCTGGTCCAGCCTCCCTGCTCAAGTAGGGCCTGTCTAGAGCACATGGCACAGGATTTTGTCCAGACAGTTCTTAAGCAACTCCAGCGAGGTAGACTGCACAGCCTCTCTGGGCAATTTGTTCCAATGCACGGTCACCTGCACAGCAAAGAAGTTCTTCCTCATCTTCAGATGGAAGTTCCTATGCATTAGTTTCAGCCCATTGACCCTTGTCCTATTGCTTGGTAATAGTGAGAGGAGCCTGCATAATTGTCTTGACACCCTCTCTTCAATCATGAGTTCCCTTCTCAGTTGTCACTTCTTGAGACTGAACAGGACCAGCTCCCTCAGCTTTCCTCATAAGGGAGATGCTCCAGTTCCTTATTCAGCTTCATACCCCTCTGCTGGACTTGCTTCAGGAGGCCTGTACTAAAAAGCCCAGAACTGGACACAGCACTCCAGGTGTGGCCTCACTAGGGCTGAGTAGGAGGGCAGGATCACCTCCCTTGACCTGCTGGCAATGCTCTCTTATTGTACTCTGGTGTACCACTGGCCTTCTTGGCCACCAGGGCAACACTGTTGGTTCATGGACAGCTTGTTGTCCACCAGGTCCTTCTCCACAGAGTTGCTTTCCAGCAGATTGTCCCCAAGCCTGTACTTATGCCTCGGGTTATTCTTCCCAAGGTGCATTTGCATTTGTTAAACTTCAGACAGTTCTTCTCTGCCCATGTCTTCAACCTGTCAAGGTCCTTCTGAAGGGGTGCACAGCACTTTGGGGTATCAGCCACTTCTCCCAGCTTTGTGTCATTGTAAGATCCGAGCCACAGAGCCACAGGAATTTGCTTTTAAAAATACACAAGGCTCCAGAAGTTCACCAGCTGAACTTTTGCAGAGCCTTCAGTTATTTAATACCTTGAGCATAAAGAGAGAACTCTGCACATGTTTTTTCAGGAGATACTTTCACCAAAATTTTAGAAAATATGGGAGAAAATAAGGATCTTGGCAAAAGTTAAAAAGGGTAACATAGAACCAAAATAAAGTGTTCCACCAAAACTCTGACTTAGTACATGCAGAATGTATGTACCACACAACCCAACAAAATCCAAACACCAGTTTGGATTACTTAGTAACCAAACAACAAAGTAACCAGTTTGGTTACTTTGGGTAACTTAAAACACCAGTTTTAAGTTACCCAAAATATTAAGTAAGAAAAGGGATTAAAAGAGTAAAGAAAGAAAGGGACTTAGAGAATAAAAAGGAGTAAAGAAAGATAGAGTGGAAAGAGATTCAGATAAGGAAAAGGAGTAAGGATAGAAGAGAGAGTAAGAAGAAAGGAGAAAAATATATTATTAAATAGGTACCATTAAAGTGTCCTGTGGAAGTCCAGTTTCACATAGCTGGTGGCAGGTTCCAAGCAAGGGAGCAAGATGGAAGCATGTGTTGCTGTGTTTATTCATTGGCCACCTGAGGCCACCCCTCCCAGGTGGGACTTCCATCTCACAGACCACTCTGTGGCTCTGGGCCAGAGTGGGGGGTGGTGCAGACAAACAGAGGCTGCGTTAGGGGCTGCAGCGGATGGTGTGGGCGGGCTCCAAGGATGCCCTTTAGATTGATTGCCACTCCTGCCCTGTGGGCTCCAGGGCTGCCATGTGGGATGTGGTCTGGCCCTTCCCCCCACACGCACACTTGAGTTGGTTCCAATCCCATAATCCTCTGTGAGATTCAAATCCCGTGTCTCATAGTCATCAGCGAGCTCACTGAGGAGTCACTGTATCCCTTCATCAAGTCATTGATGAGCAAATTAAACAATACGGTGCCCACTATTGAACCCTCGGGGACACCACTAGTGACAGGTCTCCAACTACACCCCGTGCCACCAATTACAACCCTCTGGGATCTGCTGTAATGTCCCATGATGAATATGAACATTGCAATCACTAACAAATAGCACTGCTTCTGCTCTTGGAAAACTAAGAGAAGATACTTCTGAATCACAGAAAACATTCATTTTCTCAAAAAAGAGTGCCTTAATTATATCTTTCTTTCCTCAAGTAAACTGTATGAAAAAGAACACAAGACAGTTAACACATCACACACATTTGGGAAGATTGCTCTTTAAGAGCTTTCATAAGCTTAACAGTGAGATCTGTTTCTTAAAGCTGGCATATCATATTCTGAAAATGTTATTCAGCTCAAAAAAAGTTTAATTTTAGAATTGTGGAAGCTCATATGCCACTCGATATCTGTTGCTAGCATTTAGAGCCTGGAAACACATGGCAGAGGGAAGGAGCAGCCACATTGCCAGTCCTGTTCATGCCACTCGCAGAGGTGATTCTTGCCTCCACATCAGTTTACACCAAGTCAGATCAGCCCTTGAGCTGTTGTAACTTGGTAGAGTGAGCTCTACTTCCCAAAAAGAGCAGCACCTAAAGCCTCAATAGTAGCATGTTTTCAGTTGTGGCCTCTAAATTTTTAGGGTCAGGTTGCCATCACTAGATTTTGAGTGGTGCAAATTCATTAAAATTTTCTCTTTTAGCCTCTTGACCATTTTGCAGCATTTCTTCACCTTCTTTTACAAGTCTTTACTTCAGTGTGTAGGATGGACAGGATGAGTATTAGTTCAAAGTTACCCAAATACTACTCATTGTTTTCAATTTAGCTGTTGTGTCTCTGTTAGCGCATTGAGATACATCCATTTTCTGAGAGATGTTAGTGCTGCCATCAGATTTTAAAAGCCCCATAATACAGTACTCATTCTCTGAATCCCTGTATGCATTTCCCAATAGAAATCACCATCTGCTGCTGATACCAGCCTGGGTAATTATTTCTTCTCCTGTTTAGCCTCTTTCTCATTACTCCATCTTCTTCTTTCAAGTAAAATACATCCTTTTTATGCTGTTAAGTCAACTGATAAGTATCTGTGCTGTTTACCAGAATCAAGAGTAGCCAAAAGGATTGGAGGGTGGAGAAAACTGTCCTGTCTAATTTAAAAACTCTGGAATATAATAATTCTGCTTATAAGAAATGCTCTCCTCCAAATTTTCTGTGATGTTGTGATGACCACAGTTACTGCATAAATTGCTATGTAAAATATGAATGTGATCTTGCTAATTCAGATGGCAAGAAACATTAATTTTGAAATTTTCTAAATTTATGACCTATAAAATTCTATTGCAAAGAGCATAATTTTCTCAGTGTTGCTGACTATGTTTGTAGATTCAAAGTATTATTAAAAATGAGATTGAATCTGTTTTTCTGAATGGTGGAAAAGTCAAATACTGCTTTCCAGCATCAGATATTGTACAACAATACAATGTGCTGTGATTACACTGTCATTTACAAAACGAGGTATGCTAAAATATTGAACACCTGTGTCAAATCCATGAATAATACTGCAAACAGAGCACAAAATTTTGGTCTTTACCACTATGAAGGTGATTTTGCCTATCTTCCCCTCCCCAAGCTTTACATAGGTGAGAAAGGGAGAAATGTGAGACCTGAACTCCACTTTTCCATTGTGCAGTATTTATTTCCTTTAGAAAGGGGAGCAGTAGGTTCAAATAGTGTTTGTCAAACTGAGGGAATCTAGAACTCTCTATCCTTTAAGGATATAGGAGAAGGATATAAGGAATAGATACTGTTTTCTGATTTGCCACTTTCAGGAGGAACAACCATGATCTCTTTCCCAATCTTAGTCTCTCTGTTCCTTTCGTCCCATTCTTCCTCTCTTTCTTTAATTCACCATTTCTCATATTTGGTAGTTGTGGTGGTTTGACCCTAGATAAATGCCTGGTGTCCAGCAAACCCCCTTCAAGGCCTTTCCTCCCCCCTCACCTTCC
>JAWWMP010000001.1:66457758-66481717 GCA_035047865.1 Dendrocincla tyrannina
GCTGGCCTTCATTGGCCCTGCTCTATAGGATGGAGGGAAACTTCCAGAGGCTTCCAACAGAAGCCAATTTTCCTCTTGTATATATATATAAAAAAAAACCTATCCAGATAAACCCACGACAGTAGTTCTCAGCAAAGCCAAGGGAACAAAAGGACTGACACAAGGAGGTACAAACACACTGAAACATATCAGTCCCCAGCAGAATAGCCCTCTGCTTTGACAAAGGCATGCCAGTTTTTGAGCAATTCTGCTGACAGCTGCTTTTTTTCTGTACCTGCTGCTTTATCCATGCAGTTGTACAGAGCCAGCTGTTTTTGTGCCATGCTTTGTTGGGAAAGCAATATCAAGGTTTAGGGTAGAAATAGGCCTCTTTCTTACTTTTCAAATATTTCTTCCTGATTTTATTTCCAAGACAGTAACTAGCTTGTTGCTAGCCAACAGGGAACAATGGAGAAGGAGGTGAGCTCCCTGGCCCACCTTGTCCCACCTGTCCAGCTTGTTCTGGTTGTTCACAAGTAGCCACAGAGCCCTGAGCTGCCAGCACTACCTCTGCCCCTTCAGCAGCCCAAAGAGGATGAAAGTTCATGAACAGAAGCCTGGGCTTGTGAACATCAGTACAGGCAGGGCTTGGAAATAAAGCTACTGGTACAAGATGCATTTTCATCTAAAGGCAATGATTTTGCTTCCACTGCTAAGGGCAACAGTCTACTTGACTTGTAATGAACGGCAGCCCTGCTCTGATGGAACAAAAATGGAAAACATCTCCCAATGAAAATTAACTCTGGTGGAAAAAAATTTTCTTAGTAAATTTGTCGTATTTTATATGCATCTAGTGGCTTCTCCTATTTTTTTTTTTTTTTTGCAAGTCAATTTCTCTTGTTCCTTATGAAAAGTGCTGCCCCAGAGAACTAGGGCTAATACCATGGTGACTAAATTCAAGTGGTCAAGCACTTCTGAGTTCTCACTGACAGACAAATTGTAGGATATTCATGTAGATACATTGGGACCTAAAATATTGAGCTGGAAGTCTTGTAAGAACAGACCCTTTCAAGCTACTTTGAGGGTTTACATTCTATTTGGACTAAAAAATAACAAGATAGATATGGTATGTTGGCAGTCCTGTTTTTTTTTTTTTCCTTGTGGGCTGTAAATATTCATGTGGAAAAGAAAAAAAAAAGCGACTAAGCCACTATGAAACTCATGTTTCAATTGCTGCATATAACTTTTGGAAAATTTTATTGCTCCCATGTCTCTTCTTCCCAGCCTACTTTTGGATACAGCAATAAAGTAAGAATAAAACGTAACCCTTAATATAATGATTGTGTATTTAATGTCTATAACACACTATTAAAATGCACTTGGGATCTTTCGGTTTGTTGCATTTAGTACGAGACTGTAACTACTAGTAAACTGCTGAAAATGCCTGAATGGGAGCTGAAGATGTGACCAGGAGGGAAATCATATGACATAATTTTCTTAAGCTGAAGAGAATGAACACAAAGCTGTTTCAGTTTTACTATAAGCAAAGACAAATTTCATATGCAAGTATATTTATTGGAATTGATGCATAAATCTTGTGCTCTTACCTTCCTATCCGAAGAAACAAGAAACAGGAATATATTTTTTGAATTTTCATCTTATTTATTTGAGCACAGCTTTATCTCTTCTGAGCTCTCTGGCTATCACTAGCATTTAGAAGCAAATTGGTCATTAGCTAGTAAAAAAAAAAAGTGACTCAAAAAAAAACCAAAAGAGGAGAAGGGAAATGAGATCCTCATTATGACCATGTCGGTTTTAAACTGGATTATGATGTCAAAGAACACTATTAAGGAACATCACATTGACAGTTTGGTTGAAGAAAACCATGTCAAGTATAAAAATTGCTTCTGTGGTAAGACCACATAAAGAAGAAAGCTGCAGTTGTCTGCAGCCAGGTAGGAAGAATGAGTCTGAAAATCATCTAGAGCTCCCCCAAAATCTGGGTAGGAAATGAAGACCTTCCAAATGGAAATGTAAAGTTGGGGGGAAAAAGCATTAAAACAAAAAAAAAAAAAAGAAAAAGATAAATAAATGCTGAGGGAGGAGATATTTCAGAGAGAGAATTTCTTATCTGGATAATGAGAGAGAAAACAGTTTGGAGAATTGTTTGAGATAGAGTTGTTAGTCTTCAGTGGGGCATCCCTCCTGTATAGAGCTGATGTTGCAAACTGGTTGTACTGTTGCAGTGCACTGTAGAATAACCAGTGAGATCATTATTTGTTTATTGACTACAGACAAAGAAAGAATATATATATTCTTAGAACTCCTTAACTATCACTTTGAAACACTGAGATGGTTCTATCATGCTTACAGGCAGAAAATGTTTCGTCACTCGAGATAAAGTAGGATGAAAGTTGGTTGAGATAAAGTGGAGTGCGATAAAATAAAAATGTATTAAATCCATGTACAAGCTCCTTTATTGTAGTATGCATTAAATCATTATTGAAGATCTGTTCAAGAAAAGTGCATTAGAAACACCTTCACTGCACTTATTAAAACATACTTTTACCTGTGACCCACAAAATTATATGATACAATTAATCTGAAATTTTGTGGTTGGATTAGTTGTCTTTAAAGCTCTACTTCGACATCCAAACTCCTTTTACAGAAGTTTCTTTTTCTTTAATAAGCCAGTTGTTTTCACTAACCATGAGTCATTTTTCATAAGCACAGCATCAAAGATGTGCATCAAAGTGTGTGACATTCGGTAGAGAAAATATCTTGGTCGTAATTGAGAAATATTGTAGCAGGCAAGAGTCACATAAGATCTGTTAAAGCTATTTGGCAAACTAAAAGAACTCTATGGCACAATATCATCCTTACATCTCATTGCTAGGGGGAAAAAGAGAAAAAATTGTAAGCAAATAAATTACCAAATATTTGATAATATTTATGCTATAATTCTTTTCATTCATGAGACCTCTTAATACAGTTGCTGAATTTATCATGCTCCCAAAAGTTAGCCTTTAGCATAAACTTAACTGCAAACTTCCAGATACTATTTATGAGCTATGCTCATTGTAAAGTGAAGTAATTTTAGGACCTGTATTGTCATTACTATCAAGAAACCATTCTTTTGCAAAAATTTTATGCACCAGAAGATAAATTAGATATTTCTCTGTAGTGAGGATACAGGAACACTGTCAATTTATGAATGATGCAAACATTTGTTAAAATTCAAAAAAAAATATCTATTCTAACTTATAGAGCAATACTCTCACATTACATTTCTGATTAAATATATCTCAGCATGATATAGATTCCATTAAAAGTTGCACAGAAAAGAAGTTTATGGAAGTGAATAAACCTTAGTAATTGCATGTAACTTAGTCAGGTAGTCCTCAGGGTCAGGTTGATAATGTTGAAACACTGAAAAATTGTTGCATGTCTGTCATATCAGGTTGTGGTCTGAAAGTACCAAATAAGAAAAGTCTGTCTTTTTCCTTAGTACCTATTCCCTCAAATTAGCAACTCAAGCAAAGTCATAAATGACACAGTCAGTTTTGCTTGTGTCCTCAGTGAAGGATTCTGTATTCCCTTTTTCTCCTAGAGGTCTCCAGGTCCTCATACCCTACTGCCACGCACTCTGTTGCTGAAGGTCTCTGATTTACGCACACCCTTATTTCTGATTTTATGGGCAAAATATGAGTGTTTGAATTACCACAAGGTAGAATTTACCCTAGATTTGTATTTTTCTACTTGTTCTAAAAGGAATATTTTTCTGGAACTTTAGGTTATAGGAGTGAAAACATGATATTCATCTCCTTGAAATGCCCTATAGATAAGAAAGGTTACTTAGAGTAAACAGCTTGTCAACCTGAGAAAGAACTAAAATGTAAAGAGACCTTTGATATTGCATGCCTAATACTTAAGCAGTAAAATGCTGAAGATCAAACTGCACACTCGATACCCACTATCTGTGTATACATGTGCATTGTAGTATAGTCTCCAGCTGTGTAACAAGTGAACTTCATAAAGATACTTATTCTGTTATTTGCCTGATTTCTTCCCTCTTCTGTTTTAACTTACTTCTAATTATGGATAAAATGCCTCCACTGCAAGCAATCAAGTTCCTTTGATTGAACATGTAGTACACACGTGTATATTACTCATAGGAACTTACTGGTTACATTCAGAAAAGTCTGTGGACTACTTCCATTTATCACTATTTTCATAAAAAAAAAAAAATTATGAAGAATTTTATTTGCTGCTACCTTTGAGCCAAAGTTTAACCTCAAAGAAGTTCCAACTTATTTTCCTATCATTAAAATCTGGCCCTTTCAAGAATTCACTTATACTTCTCTTTGAATTCTATCAGTAGTGTTCCTCTGTCTTTCTAGCCTGAGATCTCACCTAGCTGTCTGTGTTGTCTAGAAATGTTTCAAGGAAGTTAACTGAAGGCTTTAAAATGGCATTTTCTAAAATATCATCTTGAATTTGTAGACTTGGTATAGGTTATTTCACCCTGAAAAGGTGCATTTTAAAGGTATAGTTGTTTTATACAAAGAGTATACCAAATTTCGGTGTTGTGCCATCAATCCATCAAAAAGTCAGTTCATGCTAACATTTAGATTTATATGTGTTTTCTTAAAAGTACTTTACATGTTTGTGCTTTAATTTGTTCAGCTGCAGAACAAATTTCCTTGGACTTCAGTTGTACAAATTTCCTCCTTGTTTTTCCTAGCCATATTCTCATTATTGCAGACATGTCACAAAAAGTTGTTTTTCTATAAATATACATAACCTCTGTGACAAAATTGATATTAACCAGGGACCTTATCCATACTTGAAAAATAAATGCCTGCTTTACTCAAGGAAGTCCAAAATAACAAGTGAGTTTGGCAGATGCCCCCCTCCCCTCCCCCTAAATAATTTTGGTAAAGAGTTGAAAAAATAATTACAGGGAATAAGTAGAGCATTTTACTCTGCATTGTTTCTAGAATGAGCAACATATACAAAGCATGAGCTGTGATGTATAGAACTTGATAAATTCTTATTGAATCAAGAAGAGATTAAATTAGGATATATCTGGAAGAGATTAAACTAGGGTATATAACATTGAACCAAGTTATGTGATATCATGCATTAATGATTCATCATAGGTTAAATAGGTATTTTTTAGCATTGGATAAATTCCTTTAAATTACACCAGTACCAGATGACAGCACACCACAAAAAAAAAAAAAAAAAGAAATTGAAGAAAATATATGAAACAATAATTAACAGGAAATGTTAAGTGCTAAGACACTGCTTTACCAGGATCAGCAGTTCTTCTGTAGAACACAAAACCAGACACTTAAACACTGGAAGGACTATAAATTAACTGCTCTGCAATGTCAACAGAGGCATTGATACTTAAAATATAATTCTAGAATAGCCATGAAATTAAAGGCGAGGACCCTACAAATGCCAAATTATAATGTCATCTGTCGTTCATCAATCCCCAACAATCATGCAAATTTATAATTTACTAATCCCATTGATCATTTTTTTCATTTGCAGTGATGAAAATAAATAGCTGCTTGTAAACAAATAAAGAGGAGAGCATCCTAGCCCTGGAGAATGTGACAGATTGAATCAACAACAATTGATGTCACCTTCAGCAGATGAATATTTCATTCCAATTTCTTTCCAGATTCTTATTTTGACTTCCACAAGGAGACTGTAAGGCAGTAGCTAGACTACTAGAGTATAAGCTACTATTAGATGTAGTCTTAGCTATTATTAGGGTACATGGACCTCTGTGAAACTCCATCGCATTTAGTGGTCAGGTGCATTGATAATTGTACTTAGATCCGTACCAGGAAGGAAAACACACAGTGAGTGCTGCTGAAACTGTAAATGCCAGGTTGGTGATAAATTCAGAAACACAATTTTTCCTCTGAAGTGTTATTGATAATTATTAACGTAACAAAAATGAAAATGGAAGCCAGTTTCCCTGAATGTTTTCCCTTCTCTATAGTACCAGACACCAAGTATTCTCCAGCCAGGTCAGCTGAATTTTAACACATTGCGTCACTAAAGTAACATGGAACCTTTATTACTCTGTATTCTGGCATCTACCAGAATCAAACCCACCTTGTTCATCTTCAAAAAAACCAAGTAAATAACCTCTAAACTACATGTATAACTCATTTGTTTCACCTTCCTTGAAAACTTTGTAGTAGTTCATCGCTTTTCTGGTGCTCTTTGTTCATTAGTTAAAGAAATTGAAGGTGCTGTTAGCTGACATCACACCATGAGTTCAATAACTGAAAGAGAAAATATTTGCTCTGCAAGTAAAACATTGGAAAGAACTCACTAAGTTCGATATTATTAACATGAAAGACAAGACACTTAAAGGTTACTTTTCTTTCCTATTTCAGCTACCCAATGCTTGGCCTTCCTTCTGATGCACTCTGCAAAGTGTTTTAGCATCTATCTTCTAATTTATATAGAGTTTATTGGAGAAAGGTGATTTTCACTCTCCCATTTCTGAATGTCTCATCACAACGTATGAATAAAGAGAAATAATCAGATTTTCATAATGGTCTGTGTTAATGGAGCAGATCTGGTTATAGCCTAGGTTAATATCTGAGTCTTTCTAAGTGAAAAAACTTGCAGATTGTTCTAACACTATTTGTTTTTTAATGTGAGAAAAAATTTCAGGTTTGAGGTACCTAACCTGACACATGGAGACTGACCTGTTGTTAAGCTCTGGTCTGTCATCCAAGATAGTTGGTTGAGATGAAGGTTCTTAATATCAACATATATTTTTAATAATATTAGATACTGCAATTATATAAAAAAAGTAATTAAAGATAAAATGTTACTCCTTTTATTTCCAATTCAAACATGTGATGCATTTTGTACCTTAAAGTTGACGAACAACCATCAATAACAGTGTAATTTTCCTCTTCCAAAAGATGGTTGTTATTTTGTGCATCCATATGATGTATTTGTGGTAGAGATTTTCTTTCCTTATTCCAAAACACATAGTGACTAGAAGGTATTTTTAATTAAAATCATTACTGTTGTGCTTATGTTATTGAGTAATATTTTGGGGTAAATATGTTCACTGTTAGAAGTATAATTCTACTTTTCATCTTCATGCTATGTAATATTTATATAGTTCATCCTTAAATTGTGTAAAATTGGGCTTGATTCCTATTGCTATAAGGTGTTGTTTTTAAAAAAAGGCTAAGCAAGCACAAAAGTTTATGTGAAGATAGAGAGTTGATTAGCATTCGGACAAAACAAGTCCAGCCAGGTTGGCGTGTGGTTATTCCAGTTGTTCTGCAGTGATTTTCCACTGCGTTGACCTTTCAAAGAGGAACTGCAGTTTATTACAACCCCTAGTACTTTGGATAGGAAGAAATACTTATGATGATAAGATACAATGCAGGCCACAGTGGTTGGTAGCATGAGTTTAGCAGTCTCTTATAGGCATTTGCATTAGAGCCAATTCATCAACAGTCACAACAGAATTTATTAGAGATAAATAAAATAATTACTGCCCCACCCAGTGTGAGGTTCTCTCGTCTGCAACACCAGCCTCTAGAAATATTCAGAATATTCAATTTAGTATCTTACTTTTTGAAAGACAATATGTTGAAACAGTGATATGGGACTCCATAAAAATCTCCTCTGGGTCAAAGATAATGCAGTGACTTTAATTTATTTTTTTAATTTATGGTATTATTTTGACATTTCATAATAGTCTGAAATCTCTGTTTCAACAGAGAACATATGCTTCATGCAGAATACTGCAGATACCCCTATTAATATGTCAAAAATAAGAAAAATTATGTAAACACAAGCAACTGGCTAAACAAAATATAGGTAATTCAGTAAATACTGAAAAGAACTCTACAATGTTCTGTTCAAAATTAATGAAGACATTCCCAAAATGAACCATTGGAAAAAAACCACCTAGCAATTTAAACCCAAGAACCTTAAGTTGTCTGTTAGTGGTGCAGAAAGTCACCTGTGCCAGCTTCCCATCTATTTGAGATTAATCACAATAAATGCCAGAGTTTAATCCTACCAGATATTGCAATGAAGCATCAGACAGAACATACTATCTCAGTATGGTTCAAAATTACTTCTGTGCCACAAAACAGCCAATCTAATGTGAAACAATAACTGTTGATTTTTCTCAGAGCCCAAGTGAAAACTACAGAGAATTATGCCATTGTACTCTTTGACAAGTTCAAACTGGCAGAATAAAAGACAAATTTCAATAATGATTACTGCAATGGTCTCATCCAGAGGTAAAAAGACACAGGAAAGACGAATCCATGCTTTTCTTTTCATCCCTCAACTACTGCCTTTCCTTCTTACTTGGCCTTTCAAAAGTCTGTGGCAAACAATACTTTCTTAACTCATTGCTTTGACCTTGCCATTGATTTGTTGGTCTGCTGAATTCTGTTCAGTCAGATGTATTGCAGCAGGCCCAGAAGCCCTAAGAAAACATCAGAACTTCACTGCTAGTGCTAAAAAAAAATATAAGCCAGGGAATTGAGTGGGCTTTATCTTTCTAATTTAGGCATTTAAGAGCTAAACATGTTATGTCTGACTTGGTCACCTGTCACTCATTATCAAAGGAGAGAGACTATGCTGAGACATGATTCTCATTGTATATTGAATGCACTTTAGATGTTAATTTAGACTAGATTTTTGCCTACATTTGCTTGTTTCTCACCACTTACTGTAAATTGAAGTACACCCCTATTGTAGGTGTTTATACTTAGTTTTCCTGGTCTCAAAGAGCTCGTAATATGTACATCACCCTAAAAGAACCTGAACAGGATATTACTAAGGGAAAAAATGGAGCAACATAAGATGACATTCTGGAATGAAAATCTCTTCAGCTGCACATTACCTGCTTGTTAAACCTTGTAATTTCTTTCTGTTAGTAGTATCTCCTCTGATGTTGCAGCTTGTTCAGTAAGTTATGTAATAACATTTCTTTCCAATGACTAACTAGGCAGGTGGGGTGATAGTTTGATAGATTCTTTTTTTTGGAATTTGGGATCATAACAGATTACTGTACATATGTCTTTGTGAATAGTCATCATTGCATAATTTGCTAAATAAGTGTACAGTAGATGTTATCTTTGCATATTTGGTAGTTGTTTCTTTCTGATTCTACAGGCTTATGACCTTCAAAGCTTTCTAGCTGTTTTTCCACTTCTCCCCTAAGCCTACTCCCTTCCCATATTTTGATATTTCACGTTGGACTTTTAGAGCATAATATTTCCATCACTGGCCTGCAACTGTCATAGCCTCTGACTGAAAGGGAGCATTTCTGGTCTCGGTCATGCCAATTTTAGTAGAATGTACAGCTTTTTATTGTTGCTCTTGCCCCTACAAGTTTCTTTTTTCTGTATTAACACTACTAATATCCAAGCTTCTTTTCTCTTGTTAGATTCTTATCTACTGATGCTTGCCTCCCTGTAATCCTTTGCTTCTCTCCCTTCACTGTCTATGTTTCTTTTGTTTTGTTGCTTCCTAGAAAATCCAGTTATATTTCTCCTCTCAACTTTATTCATCTCTGTGTAAATTTCTTGTAATTCTTTCATTATCAGAGGCACAACTTTCTGCTCTAGGGTTGACTTGAAAGTTTGTTCAGATATGTTGTATGATCCAGTAGACTGTATAAAATAGGCTGGCTGGCTTTAAATTACCTTTTTAAAACATTTTTTTCTTTTCCTTTCTTTTTTTTTTTTTGTTCTCATGACTTGACTATGTTTTTCTGCATAAAATGCCAAAACTCATGTAAGTAGGTCTGATGGGGCCTGCTGAATTGTTCTATACACTTGTATAGAACAGTTGTTCTAACAATTGTTCTTTTTGCCTGTATCAGGCTTTACTTGCATGTGTTGCTTTCCACTGACTGTGATTGCTCCTGGTTGAAGGTGGGACATATAGACTCCATCAACTCTCATTGTCACCCATTTGCTGTGTGTGCACAGCTCTTTGCATATATATAGAGGAACTAAAACTTCGTCCCCTCACAGATCCCTTTACTGAAATCCTTGTTCTTCCTGTCTTTTTCTGAGTTTTTTTATAAGCTACAAGCTCTCCATGAAATCAGATGAAAACTATGAATTTGTCCTTGAGAGCAAATCATGAATATCAATTAAATACCCATGGTAAGTTCTAGATCATTGGTTCTATGGTCCAGCAATAAAAAGACATTCCAGTCCAGAACAGTACAGCACAAGAAAGCACTAGCAGCAACAATGTGTATAACGCCCCTTTGAATCATCACAATTTAGATTGATATCCACAATTTGATGACAATATCCCAGTTTCTGTCAAGACATCAGCAGTAAGAATCTTCTTGTGCAGAGCATTGAAAATATGCTCCCCAAAAGCACTACTGACAAAAGAGCAGGATGTAATAAGAAATTAAATGAAGCTGGATAAATACTTGCATTGAATGTTAGATATCAAGAATGCATTAGCTGAAAAGTATAAGCAAAAGGAAAAAAAATATATTTTGGCAACCACCTCAGCATGCTTTATGGTCACATTGTTAATCTGTGCACCTTGTGTGCTGCAAAGCAAAACATGGAGAAAGACACTAGGCCTCATAACTCTGAAAATGGGAGAGGGGTTTTAAAAAAGGAAAAAGTCATGGACTTCTGGGCACCAAGAGGAGGAGATTAGATGAGCTAATAACAGAGTACCATCACAGAATGAATACTTCTCCTAGAACAATATGTGGACTGCAGCTACTGTTTGATTTTCACAGCTATCCAATAACATATGCTAAGGATGTTGGTTATTTTGAGCATGCAGATGAACTGGATTTTAAAATAATTTTCTGAGGTACATGTGCTGAGTTAAATACTTTTTGTTCCTGTATAAATGCAAATTAAAATGAAGAAATACAATTTTATAAAGGCTTGAGCAATTGCAAATTGCAGTCATTAAGTCAACTCCATTCCTTTGTGCTTCCTTGTTCTAAGCTTTCTTACCATCATCATTATTTAAATTTCATGTTGTGTATTGCTGAGGGGCATCACTTTGCAACACTTGCAACTGTAAATATCAGCTGTTGCATGTTTTAAGATACCTTTGAACCTTAAATTTTTCTCATATCATAGTGAAAAGCTACAGGTGCGTGAAATATTATAAGAATGGGAAAAAAGCAATTGTAACAGGGTTGGGTGTATCACCATATCACCATTCTGAGGTTATCATGTATTTCTTTTAATGTGCACTTCTAATGTTCATGAGTTCTTTACCTTGATTTCTTCTGCACAGGAGTATTCTCTTTTTAAAAACCAGAGAGACATGACCAGTGTACAGTCAGATGGTAAAGAGCTGAAGTCTGCATATTACAGGCCTGATTCATTTGTGCTGTTCCAACCTATGCTCCAGGGTCCCAACAAGAGAACTAACCACAATTGACCTTGTGAGATTAAAAGCAAGCATTTAAATTGCAAACCTTTGTCAGGCAGGTGTGAATCTATGGGGTAGCTATACAAACAATTACTCAGCTTCCCAGTTTGGTGGTTGTATTATGATCACTCAGTAAGATTGCTTGAGCCTCTGGTGTCTCCTTTTGAGCTTGGATCTTTGGGGCAAAAACAGACTTTTTTTTTTCTTTTTTAACGTCAGTGTCTCTGTATTTGTGTGGTACATTAGCGTATTCACAGTATAGACAGGCACTTTAGTTCCCCAAGAATTTTCTCTTCATTTTCTTTCTCAGAAAAACGAACACAGTGCTTGATGTGGCCCCTTCCCTAGCCTGTGCCTGTGTGAACTCGACCAGCACAGTGAATTTTGAAATGCTTATTTCAAATGTAATATTTGTAGAAAAATGCCTTTAAGTAGATAGAGGAAGACCCTGGAGACCAGAACAGGATGAACTGCTAAATTAAATACAGCTTCTGGGTTTAGAGAATGTAAATCAACAGCTTGTTGCGAGAACAGTCCCCAAGTCAGCAATTTTGTGCTTGTCTGCATCTCTTAGTCACCACCTGTTACTTCTAAGCCATTTTTAAACTTTTTAATAATTATGTAATTCTTCCAATCTCAAACATACTTTTTTGAATCCCAAAGTTTATTGTACACTCAATGAGGTGCATACTCCTTTTATTGTCATTATATACACTGATGATGGGATTTATCTCATTCGTCTTAGGCATTTGCAGTTTAATTGCTTAAGTCTAAACGGATCAGTTTACAGTCCACCAAGAGTAACAGAAGCCAGTGTTAGTAATTTAGAGCAGTGCTATACGTACCCCTAACAACATCCATGTCTGCTGCTGAGGACTCTGTTAATAAATGTATTCATTCAGGCCAAGTGATACAAGAGGTTCACTTTCATGAGGTTCACTTTCACATTGTTCATGGGTACACTCATTTGAAGCAGCTCATCTCCATCAACAATGCACTTTGTAATGGGTGACCCCATTCCCGTGTATTACCTCCACGAAACTGAAACATTATTGTTATGTTTTTGTTTCATCTATTTCAAAGAGTTTGAAATTATGTGAAACTTGTGTTGCAAGTTACTATGATGGTGTGTTTATAACACAAAACTGAGGGTACATTTCATACCCTGAGGCCTGACTGGAGGGTGTGAAGCAGTGTTTAAGGAAGCATTTTGGAGTTGTACATGGCAGAGAAAGGCAAGGCTGGCTCAGTTTTGCCTAGGCTGTCTTTCAGAAATGACTATCTGCACAAACTATCAACAAAACCAAGCCTTTATTATTTTTGAGGAAACAAAGAAACCAAACCAAACAGTCTAGGAGAGAAGTAATGTGCTAAATTAGGAAACTGAGACCCAGAAATGAACTAAGAAGTTATTTGATTGTGTACATGTATTTTAAGAAACAAATTTTTAAGTGTCTAAGGTAGAGTAAGGCAAATCCCATTCTCAATTTCTTGTCTACTTTCACAGGATGAACAAACTAACTTTTTGTCTAGAACAACTTTCAACAGTAGGAGCACCCACAAAGAGGTTTCGACGTTGTACTTTTATACTGTTAATTTTTTGGGGGTGTCATTCCACTTTTAGCAATGTGATAAACATTTGTACCTTGTGAAAAAATGTTGGAGGGATGCAAACATTCTCAAGGGAAACATCACCTAGGAAACTAGGACAAATAACATGAGGTAGTGTTTCACAGGTTGTGAGGACCAAACTGGTCATCTACATCAAAAAGAATTACCATCTTAAATTATTCTGTATTTTTCATTTCATTCTCTCTCTTTTAAGCTCAATAGAAACATCTTAGTCTTCCCAGGTAACATTGAATGTCACAGAACTTGAATGATTTAACACTTTAAAGCATGATATTGTGTTTAAGTCATCTGGATATTTTAAAAATTTTATCCAGAGCCCTTGACTCAGAGATTACACACAACACCCCTAAACATTAGAAAATTATAACAGTTGCGTTTCTAAAAGCCACACCAGCATTGTTAACTTTTTTTTTTTTTTTTTTTACATTTTCATTTAGTCTTTCCTGATTCTTGTGCAGGCTTATACAAACATGTATCTCTGAAAATAAAGATAAAATTCAGACAATATCTTAACATCCTGAGCTGCTATTCTGTTTCACTGCTATTTGAATAGCCATTATGTAGTTTCTGGTGCCCTATGCCTGACAGATTTCTGCTTCATGGGTGTCTTGAGGGTATAGATTTATAGTTTTCACTCAATCAAAATGATTTTCTTTTACTGAATGAGATTGTGATTCCTTTATTTTTCTAAATATTTCCTCTCAAAAGACATAACTCACACAGCTTGGTATCTAAATGCTAACTATATATTCATTGCTATCTCTATATTCATGGGGTTCTTTTAGATTACAAGCTCCTTGAGATGAAATTCTGCAATCTGATTCAGAAGTTAACAGTTAGAGTGATCCTGGTTAGTTCGCTTAGCTGCAAATGTACCAACTGTAATAATAGTAGATCCTGAAAAATAGATGACGTATTCAGTGCTTTGAAGCAAAATACCCCTGCACAAAGACCTAGTTTGACCTCATCACAGCTGACCCTGTTTTGAGGAGAAGATGACTTCCTGAATTCCCCTGCAACATGAATTATCCTATGACTTTATGAACCTCAGCTACTGGATTTCATTGGTGCTTTGCCTCTCCTGGAAACAAAATATCAGAAAAATATAATTACTGCTGTAAATTGTTTTATAGATGTCTATAAGAGATATGTGTATATACAGATCTACAAATACTGGCCTCTTCCTACTCTTGTAGGGTTGTAAAATGAAATCATACCCATTTTAGATTTAGTGTTTCTAGTCCCACAGAAGCAAATTTACTTTGTTTTAGTAGGGAAACAAAAATGAAAAACACTGAAAAGGTTATTTTAAGAAGGCAGTCCATGTATTCACGGGAAACTATTATCTATTCCTCAGCAGAATATTCTAAACCTATGATGTTTGTTGACACTTTTTAGAGAGGTTCAGTCTTCTAGGTCGTATATTTTTCAGGCTGCAAAGTGTACTTTCAGTTTAGAGTCACACTCTTACTCTGGCATCA
Source organism: Dendrocincla tyrannina (assembly GCA_035047865.1). Taxonomy (NCBI): domain Eukaryota; kingdom Metazoa; phylum Chordata; class Aves; order Passeriformes; family Dendrocolaptidae; genus Dendrocincla; species Dendrocincla tyrannina. Next base: position 66,472,305 of record JAWWMP010000001.1, read on the forward strand.
GTGAAAAACATTCAAACTCTTTTTTTTTCCATTCCTTTTTTTGCCTGTGTCAAAACTAGATTATATTTTGTGTACGTTTTCTTGTAGGATTGAAGAGAACAATTTTATGTTTGAAATGTAAAATCAATCTTAATGTAAAAATTGAGCTATATGGGCTTTTTTAATATTTGAGAGCAATCCTACTCTCTGAGGAATCTGTGTACAAACTCAGATCTGAAAGAAAATGGTGGTGTTTTTACAGTATGTGAACACAACCATCTGATTTATAGTTCAATCTGTTAATGCACTCCGTTATTAGGCCACCTGGCAGTTTTATGCATTGTGAATTTAAAGAGGAGCTCAATGTAACATAAGCTTTACAAGCTGGGGAAATATTATTGAAATGAAACATGAATGAGAACCATTTAAACAATAAAACAATGTGTGTAGACTATATATTTTTTCATTTTAGTAAATGCACAGCCTAGGTTTTATTTGCTGAAGTTAGATGAGGTTCTGAGAGACTCCAACGGTGAAACCTTACACTAGCTTCTTCTTATAATACCGGAAATCTTATAGGTTTTGACACTCACTTCAGTAAAACCAAACTTGCATCTCTCTATTGCATCAGGAAACTGCAATTTGGAGAATGATTTTCATAGTTTTGTTAAGGTCATATTTAATTACTGTATGGGTTGAATTTGATTCACCAACAAGATAAATATATATATATATGTCTGTAACAAAAAATTGATAGACACAGTTTTACTAGCACATGCTGTAAAAGGTCATGACCAAAGGCCTTAAAGAAAAAAAAGGCCATCTTAATAATCAGTTATTTTTAGCTATGTGTGTATATATATATATATAAATATATAAGTAATGTACACATACATACAAATAGTAATTCTGTCTCTCTTTTTGTTTTGGTTTTATGTCTTTAAAATTCTTTTCAAGTTCTTGTTCAATTCCGATCCAGAAACTTCCTTTTTCTGTTTAAAATGAAATCTGAGCACATTCACATAACCTAAGGGCTAGGTTTTTAAGTGCAAGAAGAGTTGGCAGAACTGCAAATATAAGCATTCTATTACTCTCTGTAATAACCCCTCCTCACCTGGCACAGAACCCTGGAGGCACCTAAGTTTTCCTAGGCACTTATGGGCACGGCTACATTCTGAGCTGTGTTTCAATTAAATGTTTGTTAATTTGCCCAGTACTCACAGGAGACCATTTCACTGGAGTTAAGAATCAAAATGAAACCTTATCTGTCATTTGTTGCTTTCTTAACAATGTTAAAATAAAGAGATATTTTGCATACAGGAGAAACACACATTGAATAAAATGAGCAGAGTACCTTTTAATCTTCCCTGGGTGCTTAAGAACTCTCTTCAGAACTGCTTTTTCATTTGCCCTCAGCTTAGAGGGACAGGATTAGAATGATTCGGGAATTGATGGAGAAGTTGTGTTTTCTCAGTATTTTACTGGTCATGAGCTGGGAAGGCTGGTTTGCACTGTAAAAAAGCAGAACTAAAGAGACATTCAAGGGAATGATTACAAATGTTTGAGTCAGTTCTTTGCCCATGGCAGTGCAGATAAGCACCTTCCCTTTATTCAAAGCAAGAAGTGAAGTTCAACACTTTATACAGGAAATCTTGCACATATGTTTATTGATATAGATTTCTTAGCACCTGCGCGCTCCAAAAGGCACAGAGTAAAGAGCTGTGATTCAATAGGGAAGTAGCACAGTAGTGTTAAAAGACCTGTATGTATCTCCCTGGAACCTTGGCTGTGGTATTTAAAGCATATACAAGGCTTTGTAACTAACCCTGAAATAGAGAACCTCAAAGTCTTGCCTAGAGAGCAGCTTATTCACATCTGGAAGATCCAAGTTCCTTATTTGAAATCAGAGAGAGGAAGGCTGGAATCCAAATCATTCATATCTTTGGTGAATGCTCTAATCACAGAATTTCAGAATAGTTGAGATTGCAAGGTTGTTCTGGAGGTCATTTGGTTCAGGACCCCTGCTCAAGAAGGGACACCTAGAGTCAGTTGAATAGCCCAGAACTATGTCCAGATGTCTTTTGCTTATCTCCAAAGATGGAGACTCCGCAACCTCTAGGGACAGCCTGTGCCAAGGCTCAGTCACCCCACAGTTCTGTGAGGTTTCTGTCCTGTCCATTTCACCACTCTGTGGGGGTCCTCTGAAGCATAACTAGCCTTCTTGTGTAACATCTGCTTCTATCTGTGTTATCTGAAAGCTTGTTGAGGGTACACTCTGCCTCATCATCCACATCAATGACAATGATGATTTTGAACAGGATTGGACCCCGTAGTGACCACTGGCTTACACTACTAGTTACTAGCTCTGATTAGACTTTGTGCCTCTGATCACCACCCTATACTCTCAGTTCAGTTAGTTTTAAACTCACCTCATCTGCTCATTGAGCCTATAGATCAACAGCTTGTCTCTTAGCCTCTTATGGGACACATTGTGAAAGGCCTCACTGAAGTCCAGGTGTCACTGAATCATAAGGTATTAGGCAAAGATGCTACTACTAATTCTCTAAATTTTTCATAAGATGGGGAGAATCAGACAGGAGCTCAATGTTTCTACAAAAAGAATAATTTTCTGCAGTACCTACAACACCTCCACTGACTGCAGATGGAGCATGGAATTATTCAATATGATGCAGAGAGTAAAAAAAGGGTAAAAATTTCACTTTTGTGAGTCCTTGGGTGAGATGGAAATCTTACGTTATGCCATGATCAGGGAACTAAGGTGAGAGACTGTCACACTCCTCTCACATTTCATTACATTTAGTGCAAGGAAGAATATTTACTAACTGGGCTGAGACATGGTTCTAAACTGCTTGTAGACCATCCAGTGTATGAGAATTGAAAATTTCTACCTAAGCTTCAGACATCTAATATGGACTTGAGTTTCAGATGGTACACATATATCTGTCTAACTGTAAGTGCCATTATTTAAGGGATCTGTCTGAATTTATCTTAAAGGCAATGCAGAGCTACTCAAAAAGACTTTTAGAGCTCTCCTGAAAACGGCTCAGGTCTGTACCAAACCAGAAGTAACTAGTACCATTTGATACAATATGACTTCTCCATCCAGTGACTGACACTCTAAGGTGTATTTGTTTATAGGTTCTGTGCCTTGCATAACAGCACATGAGACTGCCTCAAATACCCTGAGGCATCTTAAATAGTACTAGACAGTAATGTTTTGTCAACTTTTGCTTTTGATAACTACAAATGGCTTAACCTTCTATCTTTGTACGACTAAATACAGGAGTACAAGCTGGAGCTAAATCCAGTTTCCAATGAAAGAGTTCTACATCAGTAAGTGTTTGTAAGACATATTCAACACGACTGCTCACAAACTGTCTAGTGCTCTTTGAAGGGTAGTACAACACTATAAAGTCAGAAATAGCCAGTGGTGAAAATCATGTTCTTATTTAGTAAGTTTTGCAAGTATTTGAATCCCACCTAGATCCAAAGTGTCAAGGTAGGCAGTAGCAGCAAAGTTCTTTCTATTCTTTCTTTTCTTTCTATTATTTTTTTATTTTTTTAATCATGGTGATCACAACAAGAAAGCTATATTTTTATTTCTTTAAAACAAACATATTGAAAAATCTTTTAACGATCTTCACAAATGCCACTAATTTGGGAGGTTTTTATAAGTCTGCAGACTAGTGTGTAGAATGAACCTACAACATCAAGGTCAAAGTACCTATGAAAACATGAGGAAGCGGACACTGAACTGTCAGTGTAATACTGAAAGAAAAAAATGCAAAGGTACAGCATCTCTTCAGTGAAAAGAGAGCATTTCAGTCTCTGCAGTTGTCAGCCAGTCACCTTTCACAAGCAGAAATTTTGCTCCCCAAGGCTCTTTAAAAATCTTCTTTGCTTGTAACAAAGCTGAGCTTATAAGTTTGAAATCAATGCTTTGGAAAAAGAAACCAAGTGGGTGGCATTTTCCAACCATGAGACATGTCATTACCATTGACCTCACTACTCTTCTTAAATAGCCATAGAAGGGCAACAAAATTGTCAATTAGATTTGCAGTGAGCAGGAGTCAGCTTTACTTAACTTGTGCTTGCCTGCATAATCATGCATATCTCTCCTCTATATCAGGAGTTGTTCAAGCCTATAATAACTAGGGTTCAACAAGTCTGAACCACCTTCCTTTGCTGATGATATGGAAGTTGTTGATTTGCTACAGATTATTCAGGATTTTTGTAGCCTTGACAGCCTGTCATCTTTTAAATTCCACCTCTCAGAATTTGTGCTGCAGATACCAAGTAGGAAAGAGTGAAAGGAAGTACAGTATTAAGCAAAACAAGGTTGTGTTTTCACTTTTTAAAAGACTGTAGCAGGTTTCTTTGTTACTCTGCACCTTATGAAGCAAGTACACTAAATTTGGCATGATGTGCAATGTTGTCATAGGAAAGGCTGAGGGACAGACACAGTGCTGAAGATGAGAGCTAAGCCCCATTTGCAGAGCTATATGTAGACAGTGGGGTTAAATGTGACAGCATTTCTTCTCTATACAGTCCTACTGTCATAAAAGCACTATATTTACTCAAAGGTTTTAAAACGGTTTAAACGGGTTAGATTTAAAGCTGATGAATATGCTTGTCAACTGTCACAGCTGTGTAATATTTCTTCAGTATGCAGGATCCACTGTAGAAAAGGTGCTTTTTCAAAATTAGTAATTCCTCTTGCCACGTTGGTGTCTAATTGTTCAGCAGAAGAGAAGTTCTCTTTCAACATTATATTCTTGTAAGATTTCCTATGCATAATATAGACAGTCTGTTCATGTAATCATGGCACTGAACTTCCCTGTTTCACAAAAGCATCCTATGGCTGTGCTGCTCTAACAAGATGCCACTTACTCACATTTGTCTGTGCTTTGACACTCCAAGTCATACTCTGGATACCAAGACTAGAAAGCTTAGTCCTGTCAAGCAGTAACAGTTATGCTCATCAGCCATTTGTAAAATGATAATAATCTCAGCTATCTTTTCAACATGCACATACTCTGTAGGTGATGGGGCCTCTCATGCAGATCAAATATACCATTCATTAGCAATTCCATACAGCCACTAGATTAGGTATTCATGAGGGAAACACTACATCCCACTTTACTTCCATGATGTGGTTAAAGAAGTGCCTAGCCTTGAGCAGGATTTGGATCCCTTTCTCATGTACTCATTCTTTCTTTACCATTTGTCCTAGAGGTTTTCTACCTTATCCATTATTCAGGTGGTTGTTCTCCTTTCTGTTACATACCAGTCTTCACTGAATAGCTTCATGTTACACATGTTCCTTCCTACTTTATTTCATGGCACACCTTATACATGACAGGACCTTGTTGGGATCACCCACAAAGACAGATCAGGGGTCTGTCCTCCTGCCTCCCACAATATGTACATGGTGGATGTGCCATATATGCTGCTTATTGTTCTTATGTGCTTTGTTTTCTTCCTCATGTTTTGACACTCAAAGGTTCAGAAGACTGGTCTAGATTCAGAACTGAATTCTGGAGCCTTTTTCCACCAAAACTAGTTCATTTAGATGTTTCACACAGAGAAATAATACCACCCTATGAGACAAACTTTTAATTTAATACTACTGTTTTTAGTTTACACATTTCTATTATATCTCTCTCTGCTTTGCCCCTGATAGACTCTTTTAATGTTGCAAAGCCTTATTTGCTACAGAGACTAAAATTTTTCAAGTGTTATTTCATGCAATTCATCACGTTTACTTAAAATACATTTAGTAAAACATAAAACATAACAAAATTAGTCTCAGTTATTTAAAAGTGTAGAGCTGTAAACTACTACATCACTGGAAGAAATCTCAATTAAGCAGAATTGCCATCCACATTAAGCAGTAGTCATTGCCATTAAGTATCATTGGACTTAAATTGTTCCCAGAGAGACGTCCTGATTAAGCAGACTTCCTAGTTTGAGTGTATCTCAATTAAATAGAATGTGCTGCATCAGCATTTCATTTTATGAATGCTCTGAGAAGGCATTTGATTAGGATTTTGAAATGGTTTGTGTGATTGCTATCATTATTGAAAATTTAGATGGGAATGCAAAAAGAACTTATGGGAATCAGTATTTATGGCAATTAGGAACCTATCTACTGGGCCTTTAAACCATGACCAGTTAGGTTTTTTTGTGTGGTTTCTATGTACTAGTTTGTTTCTATATTTACTTTGTTAGTTGTACTTAAAAAGATCTTTAAAAAGTAAATCTAGGAGTAAATATGTGCCTGGTCTTGAATGCTTAAAAACTTTGATTTGCCTTTTAGAATTTTCACATGGCTCCAAAGAACTCTTTTTCTGCAGACGAAAGTTTAACATTTCAATGCTTATTTAGAACTTGCCAGTGTCTTTTTATGTCTTTGTATCTGATCTCTTTCATTTTTAGGCATCATATGGAACGAGTCTGTATTTTAAGCCTGATCTAAGGTAAAGTTACAAACCAGAATGTTTCATTGTGGCACTCAATTTTCATCAAATCAATCTGTATTTCTAGAACAGGACTAGATTTCTCCTCTCTGTTTTTATAGATATTTCTTAAAAATATCTAGGTTCTTATTGCAGTAATACACATCTGCACAGGCTAGATAAATATGGGGCACAGTAACACAAGTAGCATATGTGGGTAACAGAATCATTCTTTCAGGAAAGAAATATGATGATGTGAATATTTCAGTGTCATAAATGGCTCATTCTGTAACTACTATTTCACGAGACTTTATTCTAATGTAGTTTATGACAATAGAAGTGGAAAGAAGCCTACTTTTGAAGAATATTTTTAATATGAAAAAGAACTGAGGAACTACTCAATGTTGTAAATGTCTCTATGTACATCATCTGTCCAAGGGCAGAGAAAGACCATGCAGCTTAACAATGTTTGCCCATGAGTTTGTGTAAACCTAACCATCTTTAGAAAGCTATTGACAATCTATTCCAATGAGATAATCAGAATAAAATGATAAATTCATTGCAGATGTTTTATTATTCCCCTCTGTATCTGGGCACTGCTCTGATCTTGTCATGTATGGTCATGTCCCAGCTACACAGATAAAGTCTATGTCACCTTTGAAAATGGAAGTCCAATTACCCACTAATGCAAAAAGGAATCTATCTGCTTAAGTCCCATTAACATTAATGGGAGTTACATGCCTAATACTGCTCAACATTGGTGAGAAATGCACCTTAAATTTTCAGCTGCTTGAAATAGCAACCTCAGCTATAAGAGATTATAAATAAAGAAACAATTGAAACAAAGCCGGCTCCTAAGAGGTACCAGCAGTGTATAGATAGAAACAGACAATTTTCCCCTCAGCAAGCTTCTCTGCTTAAATCATTTTAGTAAATAAATATTTAACAAGTGACAGAACTTAATTGATGTTTATATTTACACGGCAGTTAATTTATATTCTGCTAAAGCTGAATCCTCCATCCACAATAATGCTTTATATCCCTCTGTGATGGCAGACACCCAAACAGCACAGTTGTGTTTTTGAAGAAAATCATAACAAGAAAAAAATGCACTACTCCAAATACTATATAAGTCATTACATTTTTTTCCTCTCTTCAGCTGTCAGATGCATTGCATTATATTATCAGATTGATAGATCTAGTGTTATTTCAACATTTACTATTTTACAACAACAAATAGAAAACATATAAGGAAGCTTTGGTAACAAATATTTCTTAATATGTATGTAAAGTAGACAGTTAGTCCAAGAAAAAAATAAAACTGATGACAGATTTTATTTCAATCTGCTGGTGCTTATTAAGATGTCTACAAAGAAAAAAAGCCATATCTGAATACATCTCTTTCTGCAAACAAAGGAAACTTTTAATTGCTTTAATCAGCATTTGCTTTGTCTTTGCAGTGACATACAAAAACAAGTCAGGTGCAATCAGTAAATGTTTTCTAAAGGAAATTTGTGAGCAGAGACTTCAGATCATTTTTATTATTTGTGTCTAGAACATGGTTAAGTCTATATTACAGGTGCAACATCATTCAAAATTCTTGGATTTGCTTTATAAAACTGATTTGTACTTGATTTTATTTTATATCCTTTTAGCATGTGGAAAAAGAAGATGACATAAATCTGATCAAACCTCTCTCCCACAGAACCTTATAGCAAGTGCTGTAGAAGCTATATCAGATTTTAGAAATCAGAGTACAGCCCAAGGTAAAAAGCTGCATGTTGACAAAGATGTGCAGCTAAAAAGATAGTAATTTGACAAAATCCTTGTCATCCAACAGGGTTTAGAGAAAGTGATCCACTATTTCAGCTCAAAAGATCTTGACTTTATATCCTGATGAGCCTGTAGCTCAGTCCTTCTCACCAGAAAGGAGGGCCAAAAAATTCCCTTCCTCATATTGAAAAGAAAAAAAAAATAAAAAAAATCAAGTCCCACAGGGAAATCAATTTTCAAATTACTGATTAGATAAAGGTATGGTCCTGCCGAAGGGATGGACTATTCACCTACCCAGAGGAATCACAGAATGGGTACAACTGGAAGGGACCACAGTTGGTTATCTTGCCAAACCTCTCTGTTCAAGCAGGGTCATTAGATAGCACATTGCACAGGATTGCATTCAGACAGTTCTTGGGCAGTGAGAGAGACTCCACAACCTCTCTGGAAAATCTGTTGTAGTGCTTGGTCACCCACACAGCTTCCTTATATACAGATGGAACTACCTGTGCATCAGTTTCTGCCTGCTGCCTCTTGTCCTGTTGCTTGGCACTACCAAGAATAGACTGGCTCCATCTCTTTGATGGCATATGAGATTCAGAAAGGGAAAGGGTCAGATTCTGCACATGAGAGGGAGCAACCTCAGATGGAGGAATGAGGTGCTGGAAAGCAGTGCCACGGACAGGGACCTGGCGGTCCTGGTTGATGGCAAGTTGAAAATGAGTCAGCAGTGCCCTGGCAGCCAGGAGGGCCAACCTTCTGCTTGGGGTGCATCAGGCAAGCCCATCGACGGAGGGGATTGCCCCGCTCTGCTCTGCACTGGGGCACCCTCACCTTGAATATTGTGTGCAGTTTTGGGCACTGCAATTTAAGGTATTAAGCTCTTAGTGAGTGTCCAAAGGAGAGCAACAAAGATAGTGAAAGGCCTTGTGAGGAAGCTGTGTGAGGAGTAGCTGAGGTCACTTGGTCTGTTCAGCCTGGAGAAGAGGATATCGAGGGAAGACCTCATTGCAGTTACAATTTCCTTGTGAGGGGAAGAGGAGGGGCAGGCACTGATCTTTTCTCTGTAGTGACCAGTGACAGGACCTGAGGGAAAGGCCTGAGTTTGTGTCAGGGGAGGTTTAGGTTGGATATTAGAAAAAGGTTCTTCACCCAGAGGGTGGTTGGGCACTGGAACAGACT
>JAWWMP010000001.1:66485037-66545405 GCA_035047865.1 Dendrocincla tyrannina
CTATCTATCTATCTATCTATCTATCTATCTATCTATCTATCTATCTATCTATCTATCTATCTATCTATCTATCTCTCCAGAAATGTTTTCGAAGTTACCAGTGTCCAGTAATGGAGAAATATTTAGCACAATTGTGCTAAAATAAAGCAGTAAATAAAATTTAAGGTATTCAGATTTTTAGTGAGATTAATATGGTTTTTTTCTGAACTTTTCTGTAATGCTACATGATTTAGCATCATTGGTAGATCTAAAAAAATGAAGAAAAATAAACCAATAAGTAATGAAGGTTCCACTGTTTGTGTGATAAAACCATCCCTCAGAAAGTTGTGAAAACCTTTGCAAGCATTTATTCAGGGAACATATGATTATATGTTGGATCACAGTCTAAATCAGCAATGTATAATATAGAGGTCATCCAGGAAATGGCAGTTATAAGGAAAGGTCTTCCAGGCAAATTCTCTGGTTCTCCAGCCTTCACCTCCTCCTCAAACTTACTCCTGTCCCTTGCAGTTATTGAGGGATCATTAATGACACTCTTCCCCTCACCCACAATTTAATAAAGTACTGAAATTTCTGTGTATTATTTTATTGACATTTTAACTTTTACATATCATAATTGCATGGTCAACACTTTGCATGATTAATGAGAGAAACCAAAAAGATTGGAGAATGATTTTTTAGTACAAGCTACTGACCAAATTCCCTACTCACATCCAAATGTACTTGTTTAATAACAGAATTGATAATCAGCAAAACAATTCAACTGAAAAAAATTTCCTTACTTATACCAGTATTTCTCACAAACACTAAACTTGTGCCTGTATTCAAAACCAATATCTAGGCAAAAGCTCTTGTAAAAGCCTGACAAAGGGATCAAGGAAGTTGGAAGATGCTACTGAAGTCACTGTAGAGCTGTTGAACACAAGGTCCCTTGTTGAAAATATTGTGGTTTAAAAAACAGTTCCTTGATGCCTTTGGACACTTCTCTTGGGACAACAACTGACACATTTTTGCTCTAATAGTCTACCGCAGATTTCCAGCCATTAAAATGTAATATGTAAGATAATGTAATAATGTAAATATGTATAATTAATAATGTAAATATGTAAGAAATAACTCAGCGTTTGTAAAAAGGGATAACAGAATGTACTACACCAGTTGACAGAAATTGGAAAAAAATACAGTTTTGGGACACAAACATTTTTACGTTTCAATCTTGAAAGCTAAATATGTGTTGGAAGAAATTACACTTGTTTTAACCTGGTTATAAGACATGCCTTGCTGTGACAAGGTGAATTTGAGATTTGTTGGGCCAGAAGGGAAAAGCAAGCTGGAAATATGGCTTTCTAGTCTAGTGGTGCTGCTGGCTGCTTAGTGGTTCTAGGTTGTGTTCCCCAAAATACCTGGCATTTTGGCATATAAGCCTGTGATTTTTGAATGCAAAGCTCAGCAACATGATTACACAAGCAGGGACAAGAAACGCAGGACTTTCCCACTGAAATAGGTGCCCTGAACATTTACACTCAGCGGAGATGTTAATAACTCCTACTGTTCTAGTGCCTAGAACCTTCTCCCAGGAGGACATGAAGAAACAAGGACTGCCTGTATGGATGTTCTAGACAGTAGACAGGCAAAAAAGAGAGAGAGAGAGAAAGATTTGCCTTGTATTTTTTAGGTAACTTGATAGTGCTGGGACAAAATCCTTATGAAAACCCACCACGTGGAGCCCCAATGAAGCTTAAATAGAGAAAGGCACCATTTCTGAAATGAAAAAGAATATTAGGCAAGATATTATCATAGTGTGCCTCCTTCCGTTCTTGGAGAATGATAATAAACTAATTATAAACCAACGATAAACCAACAAAGATTCTCAAGAGTGCTATTTTAGTCTAATTTCCTTCTAAGTCTCAGTTTAGAGGCCTAGATGTAACTTCAGAAATTGTACTGCTCTAGAAGTGTAGTCACCCAGGGTGAAACATGTCTATGCATCTGCAGTGGCACACACATATCCACATTCTATTGTAATCTCTGTTATCAGCTTAGACAAAATCATTGAGCAAATCACATTAATATTGTCTCCTATCATTACCTAGTTTAGGTGTTATGACTACTCATCACCACTGAGAGGACAGAAAAAGTGAAGATTTGGCAGCTGTGGATGGCAGGCAGGCTTTCTTGAATTTAGATGCTGTAGTCACTGTGACTAAGTACCTTGTATAATGCCTAGCTTTATTCATCATTTCCAAAATAGGGAATTGATACCAAGCTATGCAAAGAGGTGCAAAGAGGTGTATGATGACGAGGAAGACAAAAAGAAATAAATCCATGTCAAATACTATTATAATTTCATGAATGGCAGTTAGATACTGACTATTATTCACCTGTTTCTCACAGCCTTTTCTTCACTACCCCAGGAGACCACAGTTTCTGATGAGTTTCATCTAGCTTTCACTCTATCTTAAGTCAAGTTTCAAGCTCTGAATCAGAAGCCTAAAAATGATACCAGGGCAAATATTTTTCTATGATGCCATTCCTCTGGCAGATGCAGCAAATGAGACACTTTCCTTATCAGTGAAAAATTAAAATTATGCAAAAAGAAAATGTTCACCTCAGCAGTGAAATACTGAGTTTATTTATGAGGGTACACAACAATTGTGTTAGTGTTAAATAGAAGAAGAGATGGGAAAAACTATGTAATCTTTGTGAAGTTAAATAAGTTCAAGTCTAGACCCTCAATTTCTAATCAACTCCTAAAAGTTTGCTGCCATTTTTACTTTGATCTGTCTAAATGCACCATCACACAAGCAAAGAAATAAACAGTAAAAGAATAAAAATCCACAACACCCATGGAATTCTCTCTCTTTCTTGCAGTAAGTCTGAATAAGTACCATGTTAAAAAAGCATCTCCAACAATGATACGCATGTGAAGACTGCTTAGATTGCATTGTCTAAAACAGTCGTAGTAAAAATGGTGTTCTAACCATCCTGGAATTACATGTACAGAGTATTACCATATTCTTGGCAAATCCCTACACAAGGCTTGGACTGAGGTAAATACACATTATTGCTTACCGGATCCTTCATACAGATAATCTGCACTGAGTACTACTCTTGAAATGAATAATACACCTTATTACTGACTTTATGACCAATTGAGTAATACAAGTGTGCTATGCGAAGATACAGCCTTAAATTCATATTTGTATTTCTTGTTTTTTTTTTTTTTTTGCTAGAGGATTTTTGTTTTGTTCAGTATAAAGCACTATCTTTAATTCTAAAATGGGCTTGTTACATGATTCTGCATTGTACCACGAGATTGTTCCATTTCTTAAATGGGGTAATATTATTTTGCCCATCTGGTAAATCACTTTGGGGTTTGCAGAAGAAACAACCATATTTACTTCAACTGTTGGATGTTAGTCTCTGCATGAAGTCACAGTAATTATACCTTTCCCTATTCCCCTATCCAAGCACACAATATATATGTATATAAATAAAATGGAATGTAAATTTGGCCTTTAACTCTTGGCTCTGGCATGTTGCATTACTTACTTTATGTCAGTCCTGTGTAACATGATACAGATCTGCATTCTGGTATCACTGGTTCAGTCAGAATCAGTGTTTGTTTTACCATCTTGCAAAAGCAATAACTCTTACAGCTGTCCAGATAGATACAAATCTCACCTGAAATATTCAGAATGAATCCTAAGATGGTTTGCTGGCACCCGGAGGGGAAACTGCAGTGCTCTTGCTCCTTTCTTCCACCAAGACATGAACACTGAGAAAAACAAAATATACAACTGAGTGAGTTTCCAAACTGCCTAAGTGTTCTGTTGTGTGTTTTTTATATGTTAAATATGGTTCAGAAGATTAAAGTCTTCTTTTTAGGCAAAGAAAGGAAATAATGTTTCCTGTCCCATTTGCCAAGCTAAGTGAACAACTGTTCCAGCACAATTAGAATTGTTAATTGATTTGAAAACATAGGGCTTTGAAGGTGGAAAACTGCTGACATTATTTCAATGGGGAAATACACTCCTGAGAGAGAGCATTGCAGTACAATTTCTCTCCTTGTTTTGTTGAATATACATCTATAAAAACACTGTGAATCATGCAGTAAAAACTGCTGTGCTGATATCATAAATCTCTGATAATAAAGATTTCATTGTTGAAACAATAAAATAGACTTTTATTATAACACAGAGTATCCACCTAAACATTGTCCTTTTAGCTTCTTTGAGTTAAATGTATGCACAGTTTTACAGTCTATAAACAGATCTGGAATAAAAGTTAATAAATGTCAAAATTTGCATTTCAAAAAATTCTTGCTGCATTTTAGGGAAGATCAATCTATGAACCTTTCAACATTATGTCAAATGAAATGCTAATTGTACCTTTAGGAATTTCAGAGACAGTGACAAGAAACTAAATGCTCTGTTCCTTTGCATCAGCAAGTCGAGGATAATTGTATATCTCCTCTTCTGAACTTCTAAGAAAAAAAAGAGAGAAATGCTAAGGAAAAAGGGTTTTCTATTCTTTAACTCCAGACAGTAAACTCCTTCAGCCACCCTTCATCAATCTACCTTCAAATAAATTGTGTTAACATGTTGACAATGGACAAATCACAGAGAGATACATTTATTCATTTTATAATAGGTTTGTCAAATGAACTTCAGTTAGAGATTTAAGAGTGAGAAACATTTCCATCCAGGAACAACGGACTGTTTCTATCCAAGTTGCTAGAATGGTTTGCTGCATAAATTTCTTTTTTTTTGGTACCAACTGTGTTTCTCATGCCTCCCCAAATATTAGTAGAGTACTACTTCTTTGAAGGGTAAACCCACTAAATATATAAAGAAGACATATAAGAGGTTTTTTATATCCTCTCTAGATAAATCCGTAATGCATCCCTTGTTTTGTTTATGAATCAATCTTAGCAGTTTATCTCTAAGCAGTACAAATTGTATGCCATAGCAGTAAGTGCAAGAACACACTCATGCAATAAGGAAAACTAGGTGGAAAGTAGCACCTAATTCAGGTCTGCAATGTTTTCCCTGGTATTAACCTACCCTCACTATTTAAATATATTTCCTTCAGCTACACTGAGACTGTTGAAACATTCACTTACTGTGCAGAAATTGAGAGACAGAATAAACCTGGGGAAATGTTTATGCTCATGTTAACTTATTCAGTCAGTTTTATCCTGCTCAGGCTTGGACTAGACATCCTCTAACTCTCTAAATACTTTTATGGCAAACAGTCTGTGGTTTTCAAAACAGAAACCAGTCTCATCCTGCCTTTCTGCCTTACGGTCTATGGGCCTACATTTGTATAATTTAGGTTGTTCAGTGTAAAAACATTCCAAACTGTATTTCATTTAGAAGTTAAAAAACTCAGCCACATTTCAGAGCTAGAATTCATATTGGTGAAACTACTCTATTTGTGTTACTACTACATATTTGAAAAGGAAACTGTAGATCCTACAGTTAAGTATTTCAGCCAGATCCTGCTGTCACTAAAATCGAAGGCAATTTTGTCTGCAGTGTGAATAGGAATTAGGTAGCATCCTTGTATTTATAGGTCTCTACAATATAGGTCTCTACAAGAGTATATAACGACTGACATATTTTTAATTTACGCTAAGTAAATGTGAAATTATGTGTTTAAAAGTGATATATTTAAGTAATTTCAGCAGTATGTAATCTCTCACTGCTACAACACAAGTTACTGGTTCAAATTTGATACTCATCAATTTTTTAAAAAAATGCTAATCTCTATGCCATGTCCATGCTATATAATAGCTAGATAATCAGAAAATGTGGTAGACATGGACTTTACCTACCTAATACTTTTTTTTTAATAGCAACTATTTCTAAAGGTATGATTCCTCCGTTCTTCAGCAAAACCAATTCCTGATCCTCTGTTCTAACAAAATGTTATTCAGCTTCACATTCACTGTAGGTATATGGCTACAAGATACAATACACATTAGAAATAAAGGAATATAAGAAAAAATATAAGAAAAAAACCTGGCATAATCTGCATAATTCATTACATACTCCATGCAATGTACAGAGTACATTTCATGTAGCAAACAACATTGTGCTACAGCTTCTTGGAATAGGTGCATTTCAGTAAGCCAGTCAAATTTTTAACCATAATTTCAAAACAAATTGAATGGATTTAGGCAATTTACTGGGGCCCTTTCTTCACCAATATATCTTTCACAACTATAAAGTTTGCATTCAGGTGGACTTTTATTTTCACTTCAATTCATGCTTACAGAAATAAAGAAAGAAATAGAGCAGATAGGAAACAGACAGAACTTTCTTAAGCACAATGATCATCTCTTTTTTTTTTTTTAGGAGTCAAAACTGCAGGCTAATAAAGGCCATTTAAAATAAAAGGGACCATTACTCCTCAGTTTTATATGAGCTTACATGCTTTCATTGTGCAAAGTGTGTTATTAATTTAACATGCCAGATTCATAGGTTTCTGCAATATCAGGTTTGATGTATTCATTATCGGCACTCAGTACATTAATTCACGCTGAAGTCCGGTAAATCAAAATTATACCATCTGGCTTCCTGTTCTTAATGATGAATTTGATGTAGGGGTGATTAAGATTGTTAGGCTTTTGAATTTTAATGTAAAAATTAGGGGATTAAAAAGGCATTTAGAAATGACCAATAGTTAGAATAAACTTACTGACAGGATCTAATTTGTGTACTTGCTAGTAAAGCTCCATTTTAATTAGCAGCCACAGTCTTTCAGCACAAGCTCAAAGAGACAGAAGTTTAGTGATTAAGAAGATGAAGCTGTTAAATTGATAAATTGACCTTGAAATACTTGTAACTGTGGGGGATGGCCTAGTAGTTGTATGGTTGGTATGTTGTGCTACCACACAGGGGAAAGAGTCTTGCGATTGACCCTAGTAATTCTGCCTTTTTAGATGATTGACCAGCTGGGGATGGGACAAATCACAGAGGTGACCCCTTCAATGTCTATATTCAATTGCTCAATTCCTAAGCAAACAAATTCCATTATTATTCAGCACTTGCTGGCAGATAGCCTGTAATACCACCTCCGTTCTTCAACGTCTTACTTACTACCTTTGCCAGAGAGAGGTGCTAAAACAAGGTAAAAACGATAATGGGGTTGAAACAACATCATAAGGTGAATGATGACCTGTCAGCTCCCATTGAGAGCAAAACAGTCAGGGACAAATTTGGCTCTCACTTGTCAAATGTTCTTGACAGTGGCCAAGCAGTCAAATCTTTGACAAGACAATTCCATTGTGCCTATGATATTTTATTAATCTAAAATAAAGACATTGCATACTGTTGCATGGAAATTGCTAGAAAACTCTAACAGGACAGATAAAATATGTAAGAGCTATAGCATGCAAGGGGGAAATAGCTCTGCTTAAGGTTGCTGAGCTTGTTAGAACAGCATGACATCAGGTGGAATCATATTAGGGCCAACAAGCTGAGGCAACTCAAATTCATACACACAGTATAACTGAAATAAAAAATTAATAATAAAAAAGCTATTGCTCTCATGTTTTGGCAAAGTTACAGTTATCTGTAGCATCTCAGAGAAATGTGATAATATGTTAAATCTCACCTTCCCTTTAAAATTCCTGAAAGTAGTCACTAATATTGGTACACTGTGGCAGGTATAACTTACAAGAGAAAACGAGTACATTTGTACATATCAACAGTTTGAAGGATTCCTATTCCTTGGCAAGTCAGGGAATATTTTAAGTCTTATATTTTAGAGGAAATCGAATCTTGACTAACCACTGCAATTTATGTCATTTTAAATAAGATATATTTGAATAAGTATATTTTTCATGCCCTAAAAAGACTGATGTCTTCTTTTATAAGCTCATCCTGTGACACACTTGAGTAGGTAGGTATATTGATTTTTTTTCTTTTTCTGATGGCAATGAAGTGTAAATGGAAAATATCAGACTTGGCAATCACTTAAACCATGTGAAAATTTCAGAGTGAAGGCTATTAGAGTCACTTTGTGATCTCCCTAGATGACCAAGGAAAAAAACATTTCTACATTTCTTCAGATCCTTTGTGTGACAGCTAAGGAGAATAACATTTTTTCTAATATGCCAGTTTTAGTCTCTAGTTGAGAATAACCTCAGTGCTTTCTTATGTCACTAGCTGAGAGAAGATGAAAGACCCAGCCTTGTGTAAATGGCTTTGTCTAACCATCAGTCTTTAGCTCTGCATGGCAGCTGTACTATTGACATTAGCTTGTGCACTGGGTGAAATTGAAGTGAGTTAAATGTGACCTTGGCTTAGTTGTTGAAGTAGAAATGAACTCTACTGGGAGTGGAAAAAAATAAGACCAGTTTCTCTAACTTCATTTTTTCTTTAATGAGTTTAACAGCACTCTTAGGATTTGATACATTTTATAAAAAAGCTTTTATTTCCTTTTCTATTATACAGTGAGTAATCACCATTAGTAAGGTTAGCTTGCCCTTTTAGTATAAAACCCTGATTTTAGGTGTTTATATCCCAATTACTATAAAAAGCAGATCTCTCTCAGAAAAAAAAAAAATCCACTGTCTTTTCTCTATGTTGTCTGCTGTACCATTTCACAAAAACCTGTTACCACACTTATTAGTTATAATTAAAGTGTTAAAAAACCTGCCAAATATTCACTGCTTCTAATGACTTTGCATTGTCTTTAGGTTGCATTGAAAATAACTGCACTACTTATTTACATAAGAAACATGCAGCCAAGTGCTGATAGTCTGGATTTTCATCTTGTTTATATCCTCCATTTCTTCTGTGTGTGCATGATAACATGACATATCTGAAGATGGGCACAAGAATCAGGAACAGCTAGCCACATTCTCATCCAGGTATTTAGCTCACTGTGTATAGGGGTTCAACTGGGGATCATAGAATCATAGAATGGTTTGGATTGGAAGGGACCTTACAGATTATCTAGTTTCAGCCCCTTCTACAGTGGACAGGGATGCCACCCACTAGATCAAGTTGCTCTGGGTCCCATCCAACCTTGAACACCTTCAGGGATGGGACATCCACAAATTCCCTTGGCAACCTGTTCCAGTGCCTCACCACCCTCACATTAAAGAATTTTCTCCTAGCATCAAAACTAAATGTCTCCTCTTTAGCTTAAAAATGTTCCCCTTGCCTGATTGCTATCTACCCACATAAAAAGTCGATCTCTGTCTTTTTTCTAAACGCCCTTTATGTGCTGGAAAACTTCAATGTGATCACCCCAGAACCTTCTCTTCTCCGTGCTGAACAATCCCAGCTCTCTCACCCTGTCTCTGTAGGAGGGGTGGTCCAGTACTCTGATAATCTTTGTGACCCTCCTCTGTACACACGCTAACAGGTCCACGTCTTTCTCATGCTGAGGACCTACTGGATGCAGTACTCCAGGTGGGACCCCAGGTGTGCAGAGTAGAGGGGAAGAAACACTGCTGAAGGCTGCAAGGGCACATTGCTGTCTCTTCATCCACTTTCTCCTCAGGGCTGATGTCAATGACTTCTTCCAGTCTGTACTCATGTCTGGGATTGCCACAGCAGCACCTTACACCTGGACCTGCTAAATCTTGTGAGATTCTCACAGGTCCATTTCTAAAGTTTGCCCAGGTCCCTCTGGATGGCATTCCTTCCTTCTGTTTTGTCAACTGCACTGCTCAGCTTTGTGTAATTTGCAGACTTGCTGAGGGGGCACACCATCTCATTGTCTATGTGACTGATAAAGATTTTAAAGAGCACTGATCCCAGGACAGAATCCTGAGGGCCACCATTTCTTCAATGTCCTCCACCTAGACACAGAGCCATGGACCAAATCTCTCCAGCTGTGCCCATCCAGCTAATTCCTTACCCACCAAATAGTCCACACTTCAAACCCAGGTGTCTCCAGTTTGCAGATAAGGATGCTGTGTCACTCAGTTACATTTCCCCACCCGTCTTATATGGCCCTAGTTTCAGTTTCTTACAATTTACTGCTTATAAGCAACGGGTCAAAGGTTTACGTGATATATTCCACTACACCTAGATTTTCTATATTGCTGTTTGAAAATTGAAAATCTTTCTTTTCATCTTCAGTGTCTTTCTCTTATATTTTTCTGTATTATATCATAACCATATATCTGTCCTTGGTCTTAGCCTTTCCAACTGCTCTTTATTTTAGTGTCCACCTCATTCATTTTGACTTATTTTCTAGTTCTGTGCAGTCATCAAATTTCAGCCTGTTACTGCACATTCTGTGTTTCAGGTTACTTTTATATAAGGTGAATAAAATCTGTCTTAATATTGTTACTTTGGCCTTATACTTGTCTGACACTTTACTCATTCACAACGGTTAGAACTTACAACTACCCTTTATAATATATATGTCAATCCTTGGGACATTAACGTAACATACTGCCAGTACCATAGATCATCAGGCCTGCAGCAAACTCTTCTTGAGTTCTCTGAAAAACATTTGTTAAGAACTCTAGAGATAGTTTTTCTGTAGCTTCTAATGGTTTTAATCTTTTTGAATTTCTTTAAAACCTGTTTTCTGCAAACTAAGCAAAGTATTTCAATTCTGTAGCTGTCATAGTTTCTTTAGGTTGAATTTAATTAAGTTCATAAGACTTCTGGATTAGAGGATCATATCAGAGGAAAATCCTTTGATAAAATCAGGAATGAGTGAAAAACTTTAGTATTTTCAGAGGGTTACAAATCATAGGCAGGGCCAGATTTATGTTTTTAAAGAAAAGCTGTCAAGCAAGAGAAGTTGTGAAATGGAAATTGCAGCCACTTCAAGCATCCTGTAGGTGCCCAGTGTAGGGCTAGGATATTCTGGACTGCAGAGAAAATGCCTGGAAAGGTCAGATCCAGCCCTAAAAAAACCACACAGCCAAAAGCAGAGACACAGATAGTCCCATGGAATACCAAAAGCATCTCCAGCCCACGGAACAGAGAATACATGACGGCGTGTATTAGTGAGCATTTCCTCATTATTGACAAAAGAGTACACATTTCCACAACTCACCAAATAAACCAGTTCATGACAGAATAGAACTATGGAACAGCCCAGGTTTGAAAGGATATTGAAAGATTATCTGGTGCAACCTTTCATGGGAAATGGAGCCTAGATGAGGTTACTTAGCATCCCCCCCAGTTGCACTTCCAGAGGTGAGAACTTCACTTCCAGTGACTCCCTGTAAAAAATTTCTTTCTTGTATCAAGATGAAACCCCTACTGGTGAAACTTGAATGTGTTGCCTCTTATGCTCTCCATGTGCTTCTTTGTGAAGAGAGACCCTTCATCTTAATTGTAGCTGCCCTTTAAGGACTGTGAAAAGGTTATCCTAAGTCTTCTGTTCACCAAGGAGAAAAGACCAAACTCTTCAGTCTTTCCTCACAGGACAAGTTCTCCAGCCTTTTTCATTCTTTCTTTGAACTCTCTCCAGTCTACCTCTCCACCTCTTTGAACTGTGGTGACCCAGCCCTGCCAGAGTTACAAAACCACAAATGGTTGTGCTTCTTTAGAGGGGAAAGAATAAAGCTTACATTTTAGTATCTTTTTTTTTTTTTTTTAGTTATTTTAGGCTCAGTTTCATTGTTAATTCAGTTTGACATCTTACAGATTTTTTTTCTCTCAAAGTACATGATCCAATGTTTTCAATGTCTTCTTATTGTTGGAAATGTATAGCAAAGTCTCCAGTGTTTATGTACATTACTAGTGATCACCTCTCACAGAGCTCATTAACAGAGAAAGTGCACTGATCTTAAGAAACACAGAACTTAAAAGTATTATTAGGAAAATAATTATTCATATGGTTTTAAGATAAAAATGTGCTTCTGAGTGATTCTGAAATTCATACACATGGCCTTGTAGAGCTTTAGAAAATCCATGTAATTAATTGATGTCTTTACCTTTCAAAGTATTTGGTTCACCTTTCCTCTTACAAGTCAAGCTTTCTAGATTTTAGCTAGATCACTTCTTAAATATGTGCTACTTTGCCCTTTTCAATTCCAAAGAGATTATAAATAAACTTCCTAAAGGTTTTCCTGTCTCTTCTGGGACGCTTCATCAAATGTGTACCTTCTGGTCCTTTAGTTTTGTCAGTCTTTAAATGTTCTAATTTCTAGGTCACCTCTTCTGGCATGATCTTGAGTTTCTTCAGTATGCTTTCCACCTCTGCTGTTAAATTTATGTCTGTTTCTGGCATCTGTTCCCAATCCTCTGTGAACACTGAGGCTCAGAATTCATTAAAATTTTTAGCAATGCTTACCTAGGCTGTCAATAAATTACTTTCACTATCTTTTTGAGGCCTTATTTTTTCTTCTGCTGATTTCTTGCTCTTATTAGTCAATTTATCCTAACTTTATCCTGCTTTCTCCTTTCTTTTACAACAAAATAACTCAGAAGTCACTCTGTTAAAAATTATTATAGGAATTGTAGAAGAAATCCAATCAACCAACCTTTTAACTTCTTTTGTTTAGTCTTGCTTCTCTTTTTCCTCCACGTTGTTCAACCCTACTTTGTTGTTCATTTTGATATTTTCCCTGTCTCCAAATCGGCTGTAAACAAGTGAATATCCTTTAGGCAGGTGCCTTTTCTAATACTACCCAAAGATGTTATGCCTTCCAAAGATATAGTAGCTTGGATTTTAATGTACTCTGCCCTTGGTCAATTATTTTAATTCATGCAAATTAAATATAAAACCATAGAAAAAGCTATCGAAACACTGGCCCTGCCTGAGTATCAGCATTTATCAGACAGAGATCAAGTCCATTGTGTCAATGACACTGTTCTAGGCTGGTATCCAGTTTCTTCCTCCCATTGTTTGTTGAGATTTTTGAGGGAAAATACCGAATTAAAAATCGATTAAAAAATGGGCAGTGTTGTGAGCAGAACCTTAGGGTCCAGTGAAAACTGAATGCAGATATTGCCAGTCGGTAACAGCTGCAAATTGACTTAACTATTGTTTAGTTATATGAGTGTTTTGCATGATGTGAACTAAATGTTAAAGATACCATTAACGTTTGAATAATATCAATAAAATCAGTACAACTTTGTGCATGGATTCTTTTATGCTTCTTTTAAAGAGCTGTAGATCAATTAAGATCAAACCAATGTAAATGTATAACTCTTTAAAATTTATAAATAGTACCTAAAAAGATGGGGTATTTGTGCCTTTCATTTTGAGGCCATCTATAATGCTAGATGCAATTGTACGCCACAGTCACTAACCTGTTTGAGACCCTGATAAATTCAGACCTCTGAAAATTATTGATATTGATGTTATCTTTGCTATGCTTCTTGAAGTTGCATACACACATCTTAGAAATCCCCATGAGTGCCTCATTATTTTCAAAAATTTTCATATTTACCTGTTTTTCTCTCTTCAAGTATTGTGGATTTTCCTTTCCACCCCCACTCCACCTCCCAGGCATTTTGTTGTCTGTTGTTTGATATTATTGTCACCTTGTCCACCCATCTGCTTCTTCAAGCTATTTCTTTCCTCATTTTTGACAGTGCCTGTATAATGTTTCTCACACATCTGGTTTCTCTCCTGTATACTGGCTTAAGCCCTCCCTCATGTTTCTGTGTATCCTCTTAGCATCTGGTAGATCACTGTCTGTTTGAAAAGCTGCCTGTTCAGAAAGCAACTTTCTGCTGCAGTGTTGGGAAAGTCCAGGTAGGCTGGGGTGAAGTTACAGTAGAAAATAATTATTATTCAGTGACTGATGCAAAAATTCTGTACATAATGGAAGAACCTATTGTTATGCATATATTCATGGGGACAGTGTGAGGGTTTCTGAAGAAACTTTTGGTTTAAATATTTCAGTCAAAATCTCATTCTTAATGTTATATCAGTATAAACTTTTGAATTTAATAAAAAATGGAGTAAGTTTTGAGAGTACCATTTTTAAAATAATTATCCTGTTTATTTTTCATGGTACTTCTGTGAATGCTTTTATTTACATACTTTAAGAACCTCAACCACCCAGGCTGAGTTAACAAAGACTTAAGACCATGCAGTCTTAACCACACCGATACATCTACCCTGCGAATTTTTTCCCTCAGTATTTTTTTTCCTCCACAAAGACATACCTATTCCTTGAACTCCCACATGCTTCTTGCTCTCTTCCCATCACTGTCCCTTATTCAACCATTTGGTTATACTGTGCTACCTGTTTAATGCAATTCTTCTTATTGGTGGAGCACTGGTATAATACCAAATTGATTCACATTTAATTGTAGTATACATGTTTGTATTTATGCTTGGCTTCAAGAGTTTTCTTATGTCTTACAGGAAAATACTTGCCACACATAGTACAGAAGTGAACCCTGCACAAACAGCACGTGGAAGAGCTTTGCAGAGTAGCATTTGAAGGGAGGGACTTGAACGATCTTTCATCCATGCTACAGACTCTTTTCCCCTGCTCTACCTTCCAGTAACCCTACAGAGTTTGCATCTCAATTTGCTTGCAAACACATTTCTTATCTTGTGGCTTTGGTGGCTTAGCTTTCCTTTTACTCAGACCCACTTCTTCCTCATTCCTTGCTCCTGGGAAGAACTCTGATTCCTATCATTGCTTTGTGGTACACAGGGGGAGCTGCAAGCACCCTGTGTTAGTCATTGTTTGCCGGACATTAAAATCACTGACATCATAGAAGACTTGTTTGTCTTTGTTAAAATAAGTGTTTATCACTCATCATAAGTGCTACCGTGGTCAAAAAATGCAGGCACAACAGATCTAAATTCCATCTGTGTGAGACTATCCTTGACAGGTCTATACACCTCCTGCCCTTTGAGGAGTGGAGCAAGCATAAAAATGGATTCATTCAGTGCTTGGTTTCCCTTTTGCAGCCATGCACACCCTCTGATCTGGGAGATCTAGAGGACTGGTCTTCAAATTTGTTCTTATTTTATATATTTAATCCACTTTTTTCTTCTTTAATAGGATGAAACATCTATATTCTGGTATCTTTTTGTGTTCTGATATTATGTCAGTGTTTTGTCTACTCTGTGAGTGTAGTGAAGAAATTTATCTCTGGTGTAGAACCTTGTCAACTGCCTTTTTAAAATCTAAGTATAGCACATGCACTGAATTTCTCATATCACTCATGGCAGTAATGTCTAAAAAAAATTCCATAAGCTAAGTTAAGTGTGACCTCTCTAGCCCAAGTCCACACTGATTATCACTGTTTCAAGGAGGAGTCTTCCATTAAAAACCAGAAGGTGGCTTTGAATATTTTGATGAAAGAAATTAGTTAAATTCTAACTTCTTAGGCTGCCTTTTTGTTGTCTTTAATAATAGTCTTAAAATTCTTTACTTCTCTCTCTAGGAATTAGAAAACCTTTATCAAATTTCTTTGAAAAGAAAAAAAAAAGTGATTTCACTGAGATCACAGTGACAAATTTACTTGGACAGAGCATCTAAAAATATTGCACTAGTGTTATGTAAATAGAAAATGCTGTTGGAAATAATTTGATGTAAACCTAGCAAGAATCTTACCTGGCTCACTATTCCCGCTCAAGTTAGTGCCTCTATACAAGGAAAATTGTGAAGTAACACAAGGATTTTTCTTGCTCCCCCATGCTTCTAAGCATGCTTCTTCCCCATAGGAAGAAGTTAGAGGAAATAAGTTGTATTAGCAACACCTGTACTTGTAAAAATGGAAATGCTTTGCCAGTAGATAGGGTCTTACAGTACGCTCTGAAATCAGCAAATTCTCTTTGTCCAATTTTAGTAAATTAATATCTTCACTGTTTTATCTTCAGTGCTTATGTGCTTTATCCAGGCCTTTGGAGGCTGCAGAATTCCACAGAGGCCTCACTGATTTGGCTGGTAATGACAAAAATGTGCAGTCCACTCATATGGTACACGCTTGATCTCCTACGGGTGCTTAAAAAAATCTCAACTATATTTTTCAACTGTATTACGTTACTACTCATTTAAAATCAACTGAATGCTGTTGGAGGTAATGGAGTTACATGGGGATAAGTCTGACACAAACGAAAGGAATCAGACCCATCATCAGCTACTCTACTGAATATTCTATTAAACTATTGCAAATGACATCGAGAGCTGAACCAAAGATAACCACATTTTAGAGTGATATTATTATGTTTCTGAGTGGGGCACACTCTTCATGCCCAAATGCCATGACTTTTATTGAGAAAGGCTTCTTGATGTGGAAGAAAAGATGAGGTGATAGGAGGGAGCAAGGAGAACAATATAACACAATTGTAAGGAGAGACAGAAGAGCATACTCTGGTAAAATTGTAGCCAAGTGGTGTCATGACGAAGAGAAGAGAAACAATAATAATTTGCATTTTGTGCAGCACCTTTTAGTCAAGAATATCAGCACACTTTGCAACTTAGCTTAGCTCTAACTGTTGCTATAAATAAGTACTAGTAACCCATCTTCTGACTGGCATGTGGAAAACTGTAAGTGGCTTCCCTAAAGAGCAAGTCCACAAGAAGCTGAACACACAGTTCTGACTCCTAACACTTAGCCAATAAAACGTAGTCTTCTGAAGGACATAGAAATATAAAATAATAAAAAATGGAAGAAACAAAACGATGCAATGAGCTAGGAATGCAGCCTTTACCCTAGACTTTCATGAAAGCCTGTGTTTGTTCCATCTCTGTCATTTTTACAGCACAGCCATAATGCCCAGCACTGCTGGAATTTGATTTCTGAGGTTTATTTTGATATTTCATTCTGGAATGAAATGACTACAACAGACAAGGAAGACAATTACTTCTAACTTGCATTCTTACTGTTCTAACATGGTGAGTATCCATGATCAAATCATTTAATCTTAACAGTCATGTCCTTGAATTCTGACTGAAAATAATGGCTATCAATATGACTATTGGGGAGTACATACGTCATATAGACCTCCAGAAAAGTATTTATGTCCACTGGCAATCTCATTTGTGTTCACTGGGAATCCAGAGTCAGGACTCGCCTCAGAAAACCAGTGTCACTGTTCTTTCTTTCATGGAATTAAGGACAATGCACCCTTTTATTTCTGGAGGCAACTGGTAGCAAGTACAATTTCATCTTACATTTTAGTGGCTACAGGATTCACCACAAAGATAAGTCTTAACTCACTCATTGCTTCAGTTTGAGGAGGTTCAGAGTAACAATGCCAGGATTGTTATTTTGCCTTGTAAACATATTTGGCCATCATTTTCAAAGAAATCAAGAAAAATACATTCTTCTCGCCTTCTCCCTAAAGGATTTCTTTCTTAGACAACTGTCACATAAACAGTTAATCTGTTGGCCTAAGTAGTAGATTGAAGCCTGACTGGACAAAAAGAACAGGAAACTGTGGGAGTGACAGGGAACGGGAACAGATGTCTGTGAATGGGTACAGGAGTGTGAGCCTGTTACACACACACAAAAAAAAAAGGGTAACTTGATTAACATTGAACAAGTTCATCTCAAAGTTGTATCACCCACTTTCCCAGAAACAGCCCCAACCAGGAGATTCAAGACTACTGTTCTCTGCCTTCCACTTCTATGTTTCTTTGGTGTTGTAAATGGTTCAGTAAGTGAAACAGAGATGTGCAGTGGAAAAAACAAACAAACAAACAAACAAACACAAAAAAACCCAAACATGTTTGTGAGTGTTGTCATTAATAGATGTGTGTCATTTATACATTAAGTAACTCATGGCTATAAATGTCTCCCACATCAGTGTCAGAATAATTATCTAATCAATGCACTTCCTTAAAATATGTGCGTATGGAGGATTCTTTGATTCCTTCTGAACCAGCAAACCTCTTGAGTGTAAGTGGTTCATAATTTTGTTGTAAGCTAACATTCTTTTCCATATTGCCAGAAAAGTTTCTGTTCCATTATAAGAGTGTATTTTGGACTCACATATGGTTGGTTCCTGGTGTCTTTTTCTGATTCTGTGTGCAGCAAAGCCTAAAGTCTAAATCTGCCTTAGATCCACATTTAAGTAAGACAGTTAGAGTGTTATACTGGGAGCAAGATTGCCAAATGCATTTTTGTGGTTTTGTGTGAACCAGAACTCTGACTCAAAAAATCCTAGTAAACGTATTGTGAAACAAAACTTGAAAGAGCAAAAGAATAAGAAAATGTCAATATCAGCATCTGGATGCTTTTGCATTCAGGTCTAGGTATTCATCTCTTTAATATGATATACCTCAAACTGTACATATACCTCATATTTATCTATAAGGCTTTTTATAGGAAAAGACAGTAGAATCTGTAGGAGACAGATTAATATGGTGTCTTGAAAAACATGCTGCCATAACAACAGAGAAGAACAGAAAACAACACTTCTGCAGTGATGTACAGATAAAAGAAAGGTTATGGGTTGTCAATGTGAACTGCTAAATTTCCCTTCCAAAAATAAAAACAAATGATAAGAAAATGAATCTGAACTCATTTGTATAAAAGTAAATATAATGACTTTAGTTGGTGGAATTGTTCTGAATGCAACTGAGATTAAAATCTAATTTAATGTTCTCTTCCTATGATCAGACCTAATTTAACTGTAGGAGCTACACAGGACTTTAACAAGATCAGAAACTAAACAGTGCAGTAAATATTAATATGAAAGGGTAGAGTAACCCAACTAGCATTTCTCTCTTTGTTGCTCTGGCTTTGATGAGTATTGTAGAAACAACAATTCTAGCCCTAGTTCCACTGAGGATAGTATATATGAAATCTGACTTGCCACATCTTACAGAAAATTTTCTGCATGGTGACCTTTTGCCAAAACAAATTGTATGAAGTTGCTAGCGTTTGCAGGTAGTTGGCAGTTTGCTGTCCAAAGCAAATATAAGAAACTCAATGCACAGTGACAGTTATGAAAACTGTTGTGTCTAAACAAACTAATCAGAACACAGTTCCTGAGACAAGTGCTTTATAAATTATTTGTTTAAGGAGTGAGCTTATGGAAAGAAGTATTAGACAACTCAGTGTTAAAAATGGAAGAATCTGCTTAACTATGAAAACCTGGTTCTTCTTGAAAAAATCATATATGCATACATATTTACATGCATGTGTATACGGTAATGCCTTATGCAACATTGTCTTTTCTTTTTGGGGTGATAACATGGACAAAATCACATCTCTGATTCAAGTAAAGTATCGTTTCACATTAACAACGACAAGTTTTTTTAAATTTTTGATGGGTTTTAGTGCTTTTGGGTAGTACTAGTATTTTAATTAAAAAGAATGATGTATTGTACTGGCAGAAGTCCCAGTAAGATCTAAGTGACTTATAGACCATTTGCTAGTATAACAAGTGAAGATCTCCCCAATATCCCATTTATTTTCAGCAAAAAGCTTACAATGGGTTCTCAATATTTTACTTTCCCAAAAGTCCATCCTTAATTTTTCATAGAGAAGCAACAAGGTATAGCAATTGGGCATAAATCAGTATTTCCCACTGTATTCACAACTTCAAATGCAGGCACTCAGTCTTAATGTGTCATCCAGACTCCATTTACAATTTTAAACTTCTTTCAGCTTGTGGATCTCACAGATTTTCCAAAAGCAGTATGAATCCTCCTGTCAGCAATTCTACTGGCAATAGTCTTGCGTTTTTTATTTGTCTTTCTCAGATCAAAACTTGAGAGATACCTATCTCTTCATTAGTCTCTGAAGTGAAGACACTATTAGAGGATAATTCATCCAGCATTTATGTTAGGCTGGAATCAATCACTCTTCAAACACACATATTGTTTCCACTGTAACTATAAACCTATAGTTAATAATAAACAAAAGTGGAGAAGAATCCCACCAGTAACATTAAAACCATTTTAAAAAGTCAGATGAATTTTTTAAGTACCTGGTGGTTTAAGTTGCTAAATTAACAGATGAAGTAGTCTCATCTGACATTATTCATTGTTTATGCCAGTTTAAATTACAGTAAAATGTGATCATAACAATATGAGCAGGTATGCTTATAGTAAGTGACTCAGATAATATCACAAATATTTTTTGATAAATTTAATAAAATAACTGTTAATATGATAGCTTAAAATGTTAATCTTTCTGGAAAGTTCAAGAGCTTTTAAAAGTTATTTGTGTAAGGCAACAATACAACTCTGACCCTTCCAGGTCTCCAAGAAAGCCATTGAGTCACTGTGATCATTCTTAAAATTAAGCACTTCGCATAAATGCAAATTAAAAGATTGAGCCCTATATTCTTGCCATTATATTTTAAAATCAATGTTCTAAAAATATGGGTTTTTAATAAACACAAAAAAATGGAAAATCTCCCCTACACTTTCCAGATTTGTTGGCAAATAGAGGTTGCATTTTTAAAAATTCAGTTTCAACACCACCAAATATAAAATTTTCCAAATTTTATATCAATGAGAAATTCTGATAAAAATGTTGGTGCAGAGGCATTAAAACTTTCTCTTTCCAAAGAAAAGTGCCTTACAGAGTTTGCACCAGTGTTCACTGATCTCAAAGGCATGGAGCATACATTTCACAGTCTCCAATATCTGGGCTTCCTCAAAGACCAAAGGGAAAATTTATATTCCAAAATAAAATGAGAAGGAAAATACTTTGAACATCAGACCACTTTATATAAACCATTTGATTTAATTGCTAGCTCATGACCTGCATGGCTCTGCACAGCTCTTACAAGCAAAGCATAGGCACCATCTGAAGACTAGTCAACAATGACTTCTCCAGAAAGGCAGAATGGGATCTGCACCAGGTCCAGGTCCTTCCATCTTATTTAGTCCTCCAGCACCATTCCAACAAGCCTTACCCCTTGAAAGATGAGATATGATCTCATTTCAAACACTTTTTAAAAAATTAAAATACTGTTGTAGAGAGCCATAACAAAGATTTAACATAATTTTGGATACTTCGCACTGAGAAACACCCATACATTAGTGCTATGTAGTCTGTTTGAGACAAACTAGCAGTGGAGATGTCAGGCAACCTGCAAACACTTGCCAAAGGGTCTTTTCTCGCCTTTCTTCTTCAGAATTACAGATGCACATCCCATTGTCCATCCCAGGATTTGAATGCTCTGTGGTAGAGAAAGGTCAGGAGTTCTGAGGATCTCCATCCCCCTGGAAAGGTTGCCAAGTTATCAAAATTTTTTTTCAAAGAAAATTTAGGAATAGATTAACCAACTGAGAAACCAGGAAGCCAGGGACTGCAGTTTAGGAATATTTCTGTAAATCCAATTTGTTAGATATGTTTGCAGGAAGTAGCAGCTTGCAGGATGAACCATCATTTTTCATTCTGGGAAATTCTCCCTGCTTATAATAGGGAGAACTATAGGACCCTTCCTGCCAGAAAAGAGGCTTGAGAAATAGCTCCATAATGACTACACTCAAACCTTAAGGCAACTTCTTTCTTTGAAATCAAAGCTGTTCCTTTCATTCACTTGGCCTTAAAATCAGCAGATACATCTACTCCATTGATACTTGTTATAGTTTATACCCCTTAGTGGTGAATTTCTCTTGGTAAAAACATTGGTGTTGTAGTAACATAACTCAAAGTTTACAGGTAGGTCCTTCTGCAGTTTACTCTTTCAGGTCGGGGATAAATCAGCACTTGTATAGGTACATTGTATCTTGTCTGTTCAGTCATATACTTACACTGAATTCTACCACCAGCTTAATCAGTAGATCTCACATGTAGTTTTTATCTTTAAAATTGTCATGTATATGATGTGAGCCTTTAGTCCATGTACAGAAGGTGCTCTTCAGAGTACTTCCTATTAATCTCTTCCTTGATGCAGACAACCTTTATAAGGCCTGCTTAATTTTAAAACAAAAAACCCTCCACATTTTTCTACTGAACTTCTAACAGCATATCTTAGTAAGCAGATGACTGCTACCACACAAAGCTCAAATCTATCCAGGGCTTATGTAATGCAAGAGAAATAATGGAGCTGAATCAAGTGAAGAACTGAGGCATACAATGTTAGTGTTTGACCTAAGTGTCCTGTAGCCACATCAAAATGAATTTTTGAACCGTAATTACTTAAGATACAAAAGAAACGCCCCAAACCACCCTGTAGGGAGAAATTGGTCTGAACAGTTTTGGTTTCTGTGACACAGAACAGAACCCAGATATCCAGATATTACTCTAAAGTGGCACTTCAAGATTGGTGAAAAAAACCCCAACATCTGATTCCTAAAAGTCAGAGAAAAGCTATTTAAATTGTATTTCTGTGGGGAAAATAGTGGTACTCAGTAACAAGTTAGGTTGATCACAGATTTCTTATTGATGTATCAGGAGTTATTGTATTGATCCATTGTCAGCTTTTCTAATTTGAAGAAAATTATTTGGCTTCGGGGGAGTTCTACACGTTTCTTGAGCTCCACACTTTTTTTTTGGTGTGGGGAGATCTTATTTATTTATGTTTAACACTAGCAGCTTCCACTAATCACCTGCATAACACAAGCAGAATTCCAGCTGGCCTTGGCAAGAGGCTCTGCTGGGAAGTAACCCCAGACAGCTTCATTGTGGCAATTAAGCACTCATTCATTAGTAGTGTGAAAATACAAAGGCTGTTGGAGGAAAACACACATATATCAGATCCAAACTTATGAAGGGGAGATATTTGTGTTAATTTCACAGATTCTGTTGCCCCAAATCAATTTATTTCAACACCAGAAGAAGGTGACTTGAACTGCAAAGAGGGGTTTGTGAAATCTGTTTTCATTTTCCCTAGAATTTTGCCAAGTAGCTCTCAGGAACAAACCAGGCCCACACATCTGATCTATCCATGTTCTTCTTCATAATTTCCATGAACATTTTGTGATGGGAATTAATCCAATATCATAGACACACTGGACCAGATGCTGTTGCAAATTGCTCATGCTGTGCTTCAGAATGAAGCTACAACTTAGAGAAATTTGCATTTTTTAGTGGCACTTGTGTTACACCTCAAAGACTTAGGATTAAGCCCAAGTAGAAAAACATCATTTACAGACAGAGGAATGAGGGCTAAGGTGTGACCAAGGTGCTGCAGTGAACTAGTGTCAGGGAGTACAATTTTGTTGTCAACAATCATTCAATACAGGTCTGACCATATTCTTATGAAGAGCTTGATGGTAACCAAACGGGTTGCGTTTGTAGTCACATTTATGCTTTGACTTAGGATATGATTAATCTTATAGATTTTAAAAAGAAGTTAAATGTAACCACTGCCAAATGTGCCACCACTGAGGACATTAATAAATTAAGATATTTTCTAGAGAGATCTTATATCTGGTCTAAGGGAAGGAAGGGAAAGGAATCCTACCAAGGTTAAAGTATTTTCCATTGTATCCATTACTGAGAGAAAATAGTGAAAGGGCAACACCTAACACCTGGTTAAGACCCTTTCATTTTGAAAATCATCTTGCAGTGGTCTGAAATACTTTAAAGTAAGTTGTGGTTACACTAGTTGGCATATAGAGCCAACAGCCCATTAGCCAGATGAAAATTGCTGCAGTGTGACAGATGTTTGACTCCATTTGTGCCTGGAGGCTGGTGTAAACCAGTAACATTAGTTCTTTGCCAGCTGGATAATATTCCTACACTAGATATTATTTCTTGTTCAGGTAATTCAGTGACTGTCCATTCTTTGTTAGCCACTGGAATGAAGGAAAGAATCAGCCTAGGCAAAAGGTAATTAATCTTATTAAAACATACCAAAACACAACAACTGGAACTCATTACACTAAAGCAAGATTGAGCTTCTGGTCTCAGTTTAATTCCTTGAAGATAAATGTCCAGAAGTAAGCACTTTTATCCCTGTGGCACATTTATTAAAACTCTTAAAAGACAATCAACAACTGAGAATCAGTGAAAAGTCCAAATAACTAATTCGAACCATGCAGAAGTATTCTAGGTCACCACTAATGAATCTGACAAGGTAGGGTGGAGAAAATTGTGACTAAGTGTATTTGTTCTGTATTAAACAAACAAGCTATTCAGTAATAGTATTTCTTAAGTCAAATGCACTTTACTTGAAATAGAAAAATAAAATTAATAACATACATCTGTTTTCTTTTATACATTTGGATTTCTTGAGAAAATTTCTATATTTATATATTGTGCCTCAGTCTTTTGGTGCTCAAGTACCTTTGGTTGTTATATTAAAAGGTAAAATTCTTATAATTTAGCCAATGAAATTCTTAGCCACCCACTTCTCTCTATAAAATCAGTAACTACTATTTATGATATTTTTCAAACTCTTCCTTTAGTATCTGGCTTGTATAAGAAAACCTTATGAATATCACAAACACATTCCAGCAACTCAGTTCAAACAAAATGTCAGAAATATTTTTTCTTTTTTACTGAATCTTGCTGTAACTAACCAACGGGAACAAAACTCCTCTTCCTTCCCTAGCAGCCGTATAGATTAAATGTTTTATAAGCCTGGCTCTAGGTGATATAACTCTCAATCTAACAAAAAAGTTAACTACCATTTGCAGTCAAAAGTAGCTTGTGTTCACTGGTACATAACCACAGCCATTTTAAGACTACCAGGAACATTTACAACTACATAAGCTATACAATTATAAGGATGTTCTTTGGAAAGTAATATTTGAAGAGTAACAAAACTCATAGTTTATTCAACCTGCATATAAACCCATTGAAGTATAATACATTTATCATATTAAAAATGCATCATTAAAATTTAAAAGCAGGTGCAGTTACTCAATAAGCTAATGGTATAGTCTGAGGACTCCACTCAAGATTGTATTGTTGAATTCTCAATGGGATAAAACAGAGAGAGATAAACAGAGGCAAGGAATTGGAGTGACCTTGCACCAAGGTGTTAGTGCCTGATCCTACTTTTCTGGTAGGCTGTGGATGAGCTCCACTCTGAGGATCTTTAAAGCATTGCATTTTCTGTTCTGTGAGTGGATGTATGCTACAAGTGAGCACGAAAAAAAGGCAGCAGCTACTACAGAGAGATATATGTGGGTGACTCTGCATGGCAGTAAGCCAAAGGCAGCCTGAGGAAGGAAAGAAATTACTACATATCAACAGGATAATAATAAAAATTGGATCAAGTTAAATTTTCCACTATCATTTGGAAGAACGCATATATATACATCAAATTATCTTGTCCAGTTCCTAAAGAAGGTGAATAAGTGAGGGAATCTCCCATTCACATAGTGCAGAAATTAGTGGCCTCAAAGCAGCATCTGTGGTTTCAAGAAGTTCTCTCTTTTTAAGAGCTCTAAAACAAATTTATTTCATATAACTAATCATTTAACTTTGAAATCTATTCTAATTTTGTAAAATGACTATTTGTTTGGCTACACAGATATAAGACTATCATCAGATGGAACACATCTCCCTTTGACTGTGCCTTTGACAGGGATTTGGCACTGTGGGAGTGACTATGTAGATCAGAACTGGTTTGGCTGGGAGCTTTACATCTCCCCCATTTGAAGTTTAGGATTTTCATTTTGTTCCTTGGTCTGGACCTAATCTGAAAAGAGATTTGTCTTTTTCAAATCACTCCATGGTGTAAACGGACCCAAGCGTAGGAACAGGAAGTTGACAGATCCACCTCCAAACTGCATTAGGACAGTGCTGATTAACCAAGTCATTTGACCTCAGTAGTTCCCACTGCAGGCAAAACTTCAGTTGGTTGATTTAGATTATTTTAAAATATTTGGTGGATTGAACCTAATCTAAGGGAGTTTCTCTGCTTGGGTCATATTTTTGAAGGCAAGAAAAGTAGATCCAGGCTGGAGGGAGAGAAATGGCGCAAACTGATAGTAGTAGGCTAGCTACCAGGCAGCTGCATTCCTTTAAGAAAAAAAGATGGAGCTGAAAGATGGCATATACTTAAAAGCCACTTTTCAGTTCAGTCTGTGCTCAAAGTATTGGGTATTTAAATGCCCATGAGTTTTCAAGGTCTGTTTTATTTAAGACAGAACTGCAAGGATGTAGGCCACTTAGTACCAAGTAACATTCATGGGTTTATTCACAGATAAAGTTTATAGATAATCACAGAATCATTTAGCTTGGAAAAGACCTGTAAGGTCATCACGTCCAACTGTTAACCCAGCACTGTAGAGTTCACCTCTACACCATGTTTGTAAATGCCACATCTACATGTTTTTTAAATACCTCCAGGGATGGGGAATCCACCACTTCCCTGGGCAACCTGTTCCAATGCTTGACAATCCTTGTCAAGAAGAAATTTCTCCTAATATTCAATCTAAACCTCTCTTGGCAACTTGAGACCATTTCCTCTTGTTCTATGGTTTTATTACTTGGCAGAAGAAACTAATCCCCAACCTGTTATAATCTCCTATCAGGTAGTTAATGAGTGGTAAGATCGTCTCTGAGACTCCATTTCTCACAGCTCGTGTTCAGTGGCTGTCAACCAGCATCCCCAGGTCCTTTACTGCCAGGCAGCTTTCCAACCACTAATCTCCAACCTTGTAGCCCTGCATGGGGTTATTGTGACCTAAATTCAGGACCTGGCACTTTGCCTTGTTGAATCTCATACAGCTGGTGTATCATCCAGCCTGTTCAGATCCCTCTGTAAAGCCTTGCCTATGCTCCAGCAGATCAACACTCCTGCCCATCTTGGTGTCATCTGCAAACTCACTGAGGGTGCACTCAATCCTGCCATTGAAGTCATCAATATTCAACCAAAACTGAGGCCTAGCAAACCACTTGTGACCAGCCAACAGCTGGTGAATGCATCACCGTTCCCTGGGCCTGGACATCCATCTGGATTTTTATCCAGCAAACAGTACACCCGTCCAAGCTATGAGCAGCCAGGTTCTCCATGAGAATGCTTTGGGAAATGATGTCAAAGTCTTATTAAAGTCCAGGTAGACAATATTCACAGCCTTTCCCTCATCCACTAAGCAATTCACCTTGTCATAGCAGGAGAGCAGGTCAGTCAAGCAAGATCTGCTTTTCATGAGCCCATGCTGGCTGGACATGATCTCCTGGCTGTTCTGTATGCACCGTGTGATGACACTCAAAAGGATTTGCTCCGTGACTTTCCCCAGCACCAAGGTCAGATTGGTGAAGGAGGACCCTGGGTCCTCCTTCAGGCCTTTCTTGGAAATGTGCAGCACATTTTCTGTCTTCTAACTGGGCCTCTCTGGTTAGGCAGGACTGATGATAAATGGCTGAAAGTGTCTTGGTGAGCGCTCAAACCTGTTCCCTCAGTACCCTTAGGGTGGATCTCATCTGGCCTCCTAGACTTGTGTATGTCTAAGTGGTGTAGTTGGTTGCTGACTATTTTGCATTGGATTATGGGAGTTCCATTCTGCTCCCTATCCCTGCCTTCCAGTTTAGTAGTGTGGGAACCCCAAGAACAACTGGTCTGACTATTAAAGACTGAGGTAAAGAAGACACTAAGTACTTCAGCCTTTTCCTCACCTGTTGTCACTGTGTTTCGTCATACATCCCATAAAGGATGGAGATTTTCCTTAGTCCTTTTATTGCTCACTTTTTTTATAGAAGCATTTTTTAATTGTCTTTTATGTCAGTGGCCAGATTAAGTTTCAATTGGGCTTGGACCCTCTAATTTTCCTCCTGCATAACTTCATAAAACCCTTGTAGTCCTCCTGAGTGACCTTCCCCTTCTTCCAAAGGTCATAAACTCCCTCTTTTTGCCCTGAGTTCCAGAAAAAGCTCTCTGTTCAGCCAAGCCGGTCTTCTTCCCCACTGGCTCATCTTTAGCACATGATGTTGGCCTTCTCCTGCATTTTTAAGATTTTCTTGGTGAAGAATGTCTAGCTTTCCTGAACTTCTTTGTCCTTCAGGGCTTCCTCCAAAGGGACTCTGTCAACTAGCTTCCTAAACAGGCAAAAGTCTGCTCCCTGGAAGTAGCAGTTCTGCTGACCCTGCTCCTTACTTCTCCAAGAATCAAAAACTCTGTGCTTTTGTGATTTCTGTGCCCAAGGTGGCCTCTGACTTTCACGTGACTCACCAGTCCTTCTCTGTTTGCAAACACCAGGTACAGTGGGGCGTCTTCCCTAGCTGGCTCAGTCACCAACTGTGTCAGGAAGTTATCTTCCACACACTTCAGGAACCTCCTAATGAAGTGGCCAGCTCTTAAAAGAATAGAGAAATACATGCATCTTTTGTTAATTTTTTTAGTTAGCATCTGATA
The DNA here is from genome assembly GCA_035047865.1 of Dendrocincla tyrannina. Classification (NCBI taxonomy): domain Eukaryota; kingdom Metazoa; phylum Chordata; class Aves; order Passeriformes; family Dendrocolaptidae; genus Dendrocincla; species Dendrocincla tyrannina. The sequence goes on from JAWWMP010000001.1 coordinate 66,513,166, forward strand.
ATAAAAGTGAAAAATATATGTCACTGTTGACACAAAGGAAGTGAAAAGACGAAAGGGAATGTTAAAATACTGCTTCAAACTTTCTGCTGAAGATATTGGGCATTTTTTCAGTGATCAATGAAAAAAAATAATAATAAATAATAATACAATAATAATTGCAATAAAAAAGCTTTGCAATGTCTGTAAGGCATTATGAAACATGAAAGTTTTATGAAACACCAAGCTCCTACAGCTTCCAGACATACTCAAATACTGGGGCATCACAGTGGAATCAGAAGCCTTAGTGGAAAATGCAAAAAGAACTTTTGACAAAAAATGGCACAGGACTGTGGCACTGTTCACTGGGTGATGAAAAAATTTGCATCACTCTTCCCCCCCTTCCGAAACAACTGTCCTCTGTGAGAGATAAGGGTTTTTGAGGTCCTGTTTCTTCACACATGCCTAAACAGGATTGTGCAGAAGTAGCAAATTAAGCGCAGAAATACATTATTCATGGACATGTATGTATGTGTTACAGAAATCATCTCCTTCACGGAGCAAACTTTTGTCTTGGAATTGATATGGATATACACTCTCTGAATGTAGGCCACATAGCACCAGGTTATATTGCTTAGAGCACCGCCACGCTGTGTAAAGAGACAAAACCGTGGCAAGCGTAACAGGCTGAAATCACACTGCTGAAAAACAGTGTGCTAACTGCTGCTTAACCAAAACATAACCTGAAGGCCTGCAAAATAAAATAAAAATATTTTTGAAGTGTAAATTCCTTAAACATAATTGGCATATCTGCCCCAAACATGAAAATATCTGAGGTGTACACACTTGAAGTATACACAGCCTTATGGCATATTGACTCTCTTCATATAAAATTATCGTGCAAGCTTCAAAATTAATGATGCAACACATGTTTGAATATCCCAATAAACTAATACTTTGAAAAGAATACAGTTAACATATTTGGAAGGAGATAGACTTCCAGTCCAATTAGAAGTTGAGAAAGATCACTGTAATATTCAGTATGTTACATGTTTCTTGAATTTCACTGGCACAGTACACTGCAAATTGACTCCAAACTCATTATCAGTTTGGAAGTCGAAACTGTCATTCATTTTCTGCCACTCAAACAAGGAAATTTAGTTTGGTGTGTTCTTAAGTTTTCTATCAACATAAATGAAATGGTTAATTTTTCAGCATTTGTTGTTCATTATTCACTAAGGAAAATTATCTGTTTTATAATTTATCATTGATATTCTATTTATGTACCGTGAGTGGTTGTCATAGTTTGTTTTTCATCTTTCAAAAATTAAAGATGAACTAGTTCTTTTGTTGTTATCCACAAATGAATGAAATGAAAACTTCTTGTTCAGGTTCTGAATCCATATGTTTGCACTGACAATATATTTCATTCTTAAGAGAAGTCACTTTCATTGTGAACTCTGTCCAGTTCCTGGTTTGCTGGGTAATATATTAGATAATATAATTAGAGGAACACTACATAACTTACTGTTTGATCCAGAAAATTTGCATTACACTATTAATATGTTACACTATTAATATGTTTTCAGTAAAGTAACACATTCAACAGTTTTAAAATATTTTCATCAATGCTTCTCCAAAGTAGAAACAAAGACTTATAGGCAAATACTTTTATTCACAACCATTTTAGTTCTCCCTCGAACTAGCTTTTTGGAAGGAATTCCCACTTAGGTTTTGAAACTCTAACAACAACTCAGCTTTTTAAATTACTACTCCTTTTGACTTCTGAGTATTGTCCTTACAACTGTTAGTTGGGAAAAAAAATCCACCAGGTGTTCGAAATTCGTAAACACAGATAAATTTTGCAGCGCGTACAGAAAAAGCTGATAAATATTCTTACCACAAGTTCATGTCCATATGTTTAGACACTCTCCAGCTATAGTACTTTATGTGTAGAAAGCTCAAGTTTGAGAACAGTCTCTTCTATGGATGATTTTGCTGTGCCTATTCAGGGCATAAACATACAAGGCCAGAGAAATCTTAGATGTCTTAAGTTATAGTTTGTGTACACAAAGCTGGCAGATGTGATGCAGAGGAGCATATCCTCTGCAGATGTCATTAGGGAATAGAATCTTTCCTCTCATATTTGAAACAGATCATACAGAGTACTCTGTATACCAACTGCACTGCTGCTTCCTAAAACTGTACTGAAGAGTAGTTTTAGGAAGATGAGCAAAGTTTTTAGGTGTTAAACCCCACCCTGCCCCCACGCCCCTCCCAAAACCTAAGTTCAGCCAAGAACAACAAATGCCAAGATCAGCTGTGAATATGTCCTCCAGTGACCCACTTTAAATGCATGCAAATTCTGTCTTGCATCATGCTTCCCTTATGTGTGGACATTACGATCACTGAATCCCAAGGGTAAGGTCAGTTGTGTCCACCATGGTCATGTTTGCTGCAACCCAACTGTTTGATCACCTGTAGGGTAGCAGGGGACTGCTCAGACAGGAGAGCCTGAGCGGATCAATGTCTGAATTCCTGTATGAAAAATTACTAGGAGATTCATGGAAACAAGAAGCCAGCCCATGTTCTCATAGGGCTCACTGATGTCTTGAATCGCTGTGTTCACTGATGAGGTGTGAGACTGGGCAGAGATTGACAAGCATTAGCAGCAACAAATGGCATTTTGAGAACAGCATTTAGACAATTATTTTAAAGTGTTTGATTTTATATTTAATTATGGTTGATAATTGGTGGTAACAATTGGTGATAACACGAGCAACATGCCTCTTTTCTTTAAGCACTCAAGATGTATAGAAGTTAGGCATGTAAGTGACTTGTTTCAGGAAATACAGACAAAAGTGGATGTCTCAAGCAGAAAGTGAGTCAACCCCACAGGGAAAAACAATCTGTTAAAAACCCAAAACTCTTGGCAAGCAGCCCAGACCTATATCTTTTCTCAGAGACAATCCTTCCTAATGTTCAACTGAAGGAAATGAAAAAATCTGGATCATGATACAAAAGCTTTTTATTCGAGATCCCAACTAATTGCTTACAGTCATCTTAGTAACAAGTCAGGGCATTTACCTGTGCTTCAGTAAATAGTACAACCACAAGAACAGCGTATTCATTAGTCTCTAGGGTAGTGAAATATTATTATGTTCAATTTCAGTGTGGACAGTATCATTTGCAAAACAATTGTGTAGTACAGACACAAGACTCTTTCTGGAACGGATAGAATCCCTTCTTGAAAATCACAGTATTAACTCCCTCATGCTTAAGGAACTGGTTTAACTGGGTGTGCAACAAAGATTTCGCAACATGGATATTATAAAACCTAAATTTAAAACCTCAAGGACATCAAATTCCATACCACAAGTATCAAAGAAGTCTTAGAATGTCACAATACAAGTTCCAGAGTGAGTTCAGTGCACATTCTGTGCAATACCAATATCACGATGATCTTTCCCATAAAAATAATTGGCAACAAATGCATCCTAGCAGGTCTTACAATTCCCATGCAAAACAAAGTATTATTTGGATTGGTAGCATTGTGTAGTAACTGTGGCACACCCTGTGCATTTATCTGAGATTTCTACACTTAACTCACACAATAGATTTTTCTCTTTGTAATTATTCAGTATAGTTTATATCAAGGGTGGCTTTTCCCTGCCTTTCACACAGTTTTTGGTTGACTGCATATTAGTAATGTTCAGAAATGTTACAGCTCCTCCAAAGGAGGAGCATATGCAGTTATGGACTATAATGAAATAGTTACAGACCGTATTCAGCCCCAGTGGGCCGAACATGGATTCTCCTCTCCTGCTTTACATTTAAATAATGACTGGACTCCCCGCTAATGGAATTTTGGAACTCTTTTTTCATTTTCAAAATAGTTTCCATTCTACAGATTTGTAGTGTTGATAATTTGATAATTAGTATAGAATTTTTGCATTAAAAATATATATTTCCACTATTTAGTTGTGGGGTTTTTTTCAAGTCTGTGAATTAATCAGTGGTAGTAAATTCTTCAGTTCAGTTTTGATAAATGCTTTCTACAGTGGATTTGAAGCAAAAGACAAAGAAGAAGACATCTTCAGTAATTTTTACGTTGCTTTTAACCTGCCTCATATATGGCCATTTCAAAGGAAATTACTGATAACATTCAGTTGTGCAAATGAGAGGAACTGATGTACTTCCTAACTCTCCTGTTTCTGAAACTCTGGAGATGAGAAGGAAGGGAGCAAGGACTTGAAATTTTATATATACACACACACACCCCTATGTATACTTGAATTTAAGTTGCTCTTTTGAAAATATCTGCTATTCATATACTCTCTTTTGTTATAGTTGTAGCTTTATAATGCTTTTATACTTATCCTTACAGCGACAAGTGAAGACAGATCATTGCCTCTGTTATATAAATGGGGAATTTAGGCAGAGAGAGGGATAGAGGGATTTGTTCAAGGTCACCTGAGCACTCTAAAATAATGCTGGAAAATGAATTTTTCTAGTCCCAAGCTAACAAGTTATTAAATCACATTTCCTCTCAGTGTGGTATTATACTCCAATTTGAATTTTGGGGTTTGTAGACTATTTTTGCTATTTGTAGCTAAAGGCATGTAAAAGGACAGAAAGGAATGGAAGGAAGATGTTAACAATGAAAAAAAGGTCTTCTGTTACTGCTAAGGTGAAAAAATGTGTTACAAATGGGTTTAATTTCATAATACAGAGAAGACAAGGCTACCAGGTGGCACAAAGTTTCTGTATGCAACAGAAAAATATTAATGCCCATTCTCTGAAGGATGCTACCAAGGTGTCATGTATGAGACAAACTCCCTTTCAGCCTGGCACTTAGTTATCAGTGTCAGTCTAAGTATGTCAGTGATCCATGTTCAAAACTGGGAAGTATGTTATGGCAAACAGATAATGTGATTGCATTAATGAGGTATTTAAACATAGCAAGGCAAATGAAAGCATGTGGGTGTGAAATCCACTCTGAGAAGAGAGGCAGATCAGTGTTCATTCCCCACCTCTTCCCTCCCTTCAGAGGAATGAGAAGTCACCACCAGGCTGACAGTCTATGCCCACAGTGATCCCAAAATTTAAAACCCTTTCCTCTTCAGAGCTTCCAAAGGCTAACCAAAACACACAGGAAACTTTTTTTGTGATACTTAGTGATGAATTTGTAACACGTCTGGGAAGTTTTGGATTTGGGAGGAGGAGAAAAGATGTGCCGCCTTGCACATTAAACATTAAATATTTGAATACGTTTGCCTTTCCTTTGTCCTCTTACCTTACATGTGTCATTTGTTTTCTGACAATGTGAACTGTATTTGAGGTCTTGTCAAGCCCTGGTTGTGTTTTTACAGAAAAAGAACTGTGTGTGGACACAGACGGGGGCTGCGAATGCTGCCTCCAAGGGGTTAGGAGGGAGACTATTTCTTCTCTTTTCCTTAGGGGAGGAACTATACCCATATACTTCAGATTTGGTTTTGTGATTTAAACCTGACTTCTATATTTGAAGAACAAAAAATAGGGGGAAAAAAAAAGGAAATAAAAATAATTTAGTTCAGTTCTATGAATAACTGGGCACTTATAATTTAACAGCCCAGTTCTGATCCGAGTGAAATAGTAATTCCCTTGAAGTTGGTGAAATGGTGCTGGATTTACCTCAGGGCAGAATTTGGCCCCCCACTAGTGATCCAGCTATTAATAGCTTTGCATTGAGAAAAATCATTGAATAAAATAATTACCTGTCTTGTCAGTGGAACTGGGTTTTTTTTATGTCCTACATAAAATCCTTAGACCAAAATTCAAAGCAATGTAGAATAAATTAATTAATTGGGGAATTAATTGGGCCATGTTGCCTTTTTTAAAACTTAACTGTGTTTTAGTTATATTTTGTTATGTGCCCAGAGGCTCCTGGGCATGGATGGCCTATAAATACAAATGTATAACATATCATTAAGAATAAAGGTACCACAAAATAGTTTCTCTGTTGTTTCCATACAGGTCTTAGAGCATTCACAGTGGAGCGGTAGTGAAGAAACAGCTGAGGCTGTGAGAAGATGCTATGAAGAAGATTGTTTTGCCAACAGAGGGGATTGTGTTTCAACTCATTCTTTCTCAGTCTTCTTCCTCCTCCTTCAGCCTCCTCCCCAGTCCTTCACAGACTTTTCATCTTCCTTCATGCTTGGCAACAGATCATAGCTCCCATTTTCCATCCTACTTACATTCTCTGTGATGGCATTCCTACAGCGCTTGATCTCACCCAGCTCCTCCTCTTCTCTTGGGCCTGAACCCCTGCCCCCTCTCGTCTCCTTTTCTTAACCTCAGGTCCACCACACATCCACACGTGCTGCACAGAGGGAAACCCCACAGACCTTCAAGTCCCGTCTTTATCCTTCATTCTTCCTTCTCTTTTTAAAGCTATATGTTATATTATTTTTTCAGCCAGTATGAAAATATATCTTACAATAAAAAAAAGAAAAGAAAGAAAAAAAACCACCAAAAAACCCAACTTAAAAAGAATTTTTGACTTTACCAATTCTTGATGTAAAAACCCGCCTGGCATTTTGACAGCAAATGATTAAAAGCCTTTCTCAGTATTTTACAAGCAAATATGAATTTTAACAAGATAACTAAACTTACAGAAATGAAATATTCTATTGTTGTCTAATGCTAAACTAGCTGTCAAGTTTGAGACACTTGCAGTTAGTGCTAGGAATGATTAGAATGAAGATATGTTAAAAAGAAATACAGGCCAGGTTTTGCTCATGTGTTACAGATATAAAATTCAGATTTATAGATTCTTTGGATGACACCAGCAATAAAGCCGTGATTTTGTTCAGGGGTTTTATATTCTGCTCCACAGATTAGTATATATCATGTGCCTACATTTGTGTCTTAAACGTACCAGTTCTCAAGGTACTTGTAAGTTAAGGTATGGGGGGAACTTTGCTAAGAACAGGCCTCATGTATACTGCAATAACTAACGGAGAATATTATTTTTTAAGAAACTTACAAGAAAAGACAGTGTGAGAAGAGCAAATGGGCTTCAAGTAGAGAGGGAGAAGCAGAGAGGTCAGGAACACAAACAACTTTCTGAGGGAGTTGTGGGAAAGGAGTGAGGGGAAGGTACCACTGTATAAAACTGCAGATGAAAGGAATAAAGCTAATGAATAAGTGTAAGGACCTGGACGAGCTCCCTGAGCTACACTAAAGTAGTAAGAGACAGTGAGACCTCTTCACCTGAGCATAGGAAACAATGACAGAGCATGGTTGAAATAGAATTGATATTCTTCTCTCACAATCCCTCCCTTTTTATCTGCTTTCTAATCACTGTGAAGAATACTAGCATTCTATCTGTCATTCAGGCCCATAATCCCAATGTCACTGATGACTATGGTATCATTAACCTTCTAGCAATGTCTTCAACAAGTCTAGCAATTTCTTATTGCATAGTATCTCTTAACATGCACATTTTCCACTCACTTATGTAGCCAGGTACACACTCCTGAGGGGTGGTTGAGGGAACTGGTGTTGTTTAACCTGGAGAAAAGGAGGATCAGGAGGGACCTTAACATTCTCTACAACTATCTGAAAGGAGGTTGTAACAACATAAGGGTCAGTCTCTTCTCCCAGGTTACAAGCAACAGGATGAGAGGACATGACCTCAAGTTGTGCCAGGGTAGGTTTAGACTTTGCATTAGGAAGAAATTTCTTCACTGAAAGGGTAGTCAAGCATTGAAACAGGCTGCCCAGGGAAGTGGCAGAGTCTCCATCCTTGGAGGTGTTTAAAAGACACGTAGATGTGGCACTTAGGGATATGATTTAGTGGTGGACTTGGCAGCACTGGGTTAATGGTTGGACACACCATCTTAGAGCTCTTTTCCAACCTAAACAATTCTGTGATCCTACACCAGAACCTACTTGAAGACAGATTGTTCTCAGTATGTGTTAACTTTTCTGTAGTGTTGTTTTAGTATCACTTCTCTATTTTTGGTGCTGTCTTTTCAGTTTACGAATAGCACAGCCTCCATGCCCATGAAGAAAGCATGATATGGATTGGAAGATTACCTAGATTTGTTAATATTTAAGCATTATTTTACAATAGTTTGATTGAACTAAAGTTTGCAAACAAACATTCATCACTTAGAACTCTAGATATGGTAGCTGTGATTGTTCTGAAAGCACCTGTTTACCATGTGATGTTTTAAGTCATGGGGTTTTGTAGAAGTCTCATCTTAAAATGCCAGTATTGAATAATCTGTGAAGTTTGAGAATAGCATTGGATTCCCTAATCTGAGACACTAATATCTAAGACAGAGCTTCTCTGAATTTACTTACTCCTTTAATACAAGTTTTTCTGCATAGTCCTGTAAGTTTATCTTCCCAGACAAGTTCAAAACCTGGACCAAATGAAAAGCTGAGAGTAAAACACTGTTCCATGTGCATGGATATGGGGGAATCTCATTTATGAAGTTCAGTGTTATTGAATTGTTATTCAATTATTATTTGTGAGCATGGAAAAATCCATTTCTACCTTTACAATCAAAAATATAAAAAACTTCATACATTAAACTTACAGGGTTTTTGTGTAGCATTGCAATTCACATTCTGAAGACAGAAAAATTAAGAGATTGAGATGCTGGATGAGTGCCTGGCTTAAAAACACAGAAGTCTGGGGGTGGGGGCAAGGTTTCACTCTCATATAAGCAAGTGAAGACTTAGCCAATCCCACCGACTATGTTCATGGACTTGTGTTCAGAGTATCTCTAAAAGCTAGGCTGAGTTCACAAATCTAAAGGAAATGTTTGCAAATTTTAACCCAAGAATAGCTGGAATCTCTACAGCACCCTAACCCAATGTTACTTCTCTCAGTCTAACTTTAGAGCTACTAGTACTATCCCATATCAAAGGGGGCCAAAAGGAAGGGGAGGGAAAAAAAAAAAAAGAAAAAAGTCAAATGTCTCAGTGGTCTTGTCTTTATCCTTTATCGGACTGTATACATCAAGCCACTAGCATATATTTCTTTCCATTAAGTCGTTCTGCATCACAGCTCTATACATCTTTACAAAACCTGAGATTTTCTGTTTGGGAAGCAGTAAATTCTGTGTGAAGAGGAATGTGAGGCACTGTCTTCAGACTAGGTTTAAATTCATAGTTGGCCTAATTTTAATTTATAAAATTCCTTTGAGAAACTAAAACCTAATATGGGAAGGGGTGTATAATGTAACTATTATAAAGAAATTCAGACATTTTTTCGATATGAAGACAGGTTTTTGAATTAAGCAGAATGCATGCAATAAAAATGTTACCAAAATGATTAGCATAAGTAACTGAAAAAAATCTGATTATAAGAAGGCAAAGTAGTTTAACACATGACCACATTCATAAGTATGAAATATTATAATTCTATTGTCTATTCTTTCTGTGAAAAGTTAGCTCCTTCAGGAATGTCTTAATGAATAATAAAACTGCCTTGATTTTCCCACTGCAGTCAACTTTGCTGTCAGGCTATTAATGATTCATAATGACTGTATGCTTAATAGTTTTATGCCAGATAAAAGCCGTCCAACAGAAGCAAGTAGCCAATGTCACTTCTGCAGCTACTCTCTTGATATTTTCAGTAATATTGGTAAAAACAATCTCTAAAAATGCAGAACAGCTGAGTTACAATGGGAAAATGGTTTTAAATCACCCAATAACATCAGTGCTGAATTCATATAAAATTCTTTATTACATTACCTCTGCTGTAGAAGAAAACACAGAGGATGAGATTGCATGCTGTTCATAAAAAATGGCATATTTTCCTATTCATATAATTTCATATTCTTGTATATTTTATTTTCATAATGTAGTGATTTGGATAACACAACTAGCCAATGCTTAAATGAGAATACAATGTGTACTGAGACTAGCTGAGCAGAATAACACTTGAATCAGTTCTGCACAAGATGATAAACACCCAGTCTGCTCTGAATCTGTAGGAGTTTATCTACTGTATATGTAAATGTTTTTCTTTTCTTTGAGGAAAGCCTTTGCAAGAACAATGTCCTTTAACAAAGGTCTAAAAATGCATGTGAAAACCAAACATAATAACATTGTTATTCTGCTACTTATTAACAGAACAACAGTTCTTACAACAATTAGATACGAATATTGCAAACTGAATTTAATATTAAGCTGTCTTTGAAATGCCACTTTGCAGCAGGTTTTCAAATGCTTAAAGCACAGCAGGAGGCTAACTCCATCTTCAAATATTAAATCAAAACCTTTTTTTAACCTGATAAATCTTTCTGAAAGCAAGTTCTCCTATTCAAGAGAGAATTATTAAACTATCAGGCAAGGAAACTAAACCTTGCAGCCTATTCTTGGCACATGGTAGTACCCACAGTGATTAAAAAAAAATAATGAAAAGGATTAATAACATTTTAGAATAGTGTCTGAGAACATTCTTAACCAAACACAGGGTATAAACTGCTAATAAGTCCAGTGAATTGGAAACAGCACATACTCAAACATGGTTCCACTTTCTCAGCTAGAAATCTCATGTTAAATACAAGTAAGTCAGAAATGTTCCCTATGGCCAGTTACATGTCATTGAAAAGATCAAAGATCTTTAGAAAATGGTAAATGCAAGGGTACCTCACTGAAGAATACCATAGAACAATCACAGAGATACATTCTCTGCTTGAATACTTGTTCCTAATAGCAGCAGGAACGGTATACAGTCTTGATATATTTAGCCCATATTAGTGACAGAATCCACTTAGAAAGTTATAAGACAATACATCTCACAGAATTCTGTTCAATCCACTTTTTAATATCCTAAGTGAAAAAGCTTCCCTTGGAAAATAGCCTAATAGTGGCAATTGGCAGAAAGTATACCTGGTTATTTTGCCTGAATTTATCTACTATTTTTCTTTTCAACCTTAGTTCAGTTCTGCCAAGATTTGTATCTGACAATTCTTTTCTGTTCCTTGCAGTTCTAGGGCATCTTCAATGTGTTATGTTCTTCCTTTAAACATTGCTACCTAAGTTTCCGCATTTAGCTTACTAATTTCCACCTCCTCCACACAGTGTCAACAATTTCTTGTTTCCTAATTACTTTGGTACCTTCCAAACTGTAATCCTGGTAATGAGATACCCAGGAAGGAATGCAGTACTGTGGATGGGATCACACACGAGTCCTAGTGAAAAGGAGTGCTATCTTCATACTCTGTGGTGAGGTGCTTCATTCCAAAAGGGATGGCATTTTTTGGCTATCATTTCACAGATCAGTTTCACATTTAGTAATGCTTCTTCTCCCCACACAAATCCTTTCAGTTTCTGTCATTTTTGTGGTATTGGTATTTCAGCGTATTTTGCTTATGTTAACTCACACCGGCCCAGCATGTTTTTTGCTATTTTCTATCCTAATCTCTCTGGGATGCTTTTTATTGCTCTTCTATCCTGCAATGAGTCCTCTCAATGAATTCACAGTGTCTTCCACATTATTAATGTAAAGGTTAGATAGAAGACCTATCCTAAAACCCACCAATATTCCATAAGATGCTTCCCCATATCAGAAAAAAATGATATCAATTAGTTGTCACAAAATTTTCACGCAGTTCGTAACTCACACGATAATGGTCATGGCTGAAAATATTTTCCATGCTCTCTTTTGAATATGAAACCAAAATTTGCATGCATTTCATCTACTATTCTGTTTTCTTTCCTTTGGACTACTTCGATAGCACCACAGTATTTCTCTGTGATTACTCTGTGCGTGTGACCTCAAGCAACCTACCACTGTTGTTTCCAAATCAGGAAACAGGCAGGCACATGTCTTGGAGAAGCGTAGTAGGCTCTGGATTTGTCTCTCAGCTGGTACTGCTGCCTTCCAGGTGAGATGATGCCAACTGAGAGGTTTCTGGTTTTTTCCAGAGAGGTTATTTGTGCAGGGAGGTGAGCCTCTTGCGAGGTTGTGTGAGGGCTTCTTCATTTTTGCTTCAGGTTTAAGATCACCTGCCTGATTTCAGGCTGGCGCAGAGAAGATTCTCCAACAGCCAACCGTGATCTCATCTGGAGGAACTAGAAATAACAGCAGCATGTTTTATAACTCTATTCACACTAAATAAATACCAGTGCACACAATTCAGCTCATTTTCACAAGATTCAGGTATTTTGAGAGTGCAGGTCTAAGAACACGCAGAATCCTAGAAGAGGGGAGTTATGATCAGGATTTCGGGCTACATTTGGGGCTCGTATACACTAATATATACTTATGCAATGCCTCTACCCTAATAATATTTGGAATTTATAAAATTCAGCAAGCTGCCTTTACTCCCAGTGTCACTGCTAACAGGTATATCTGGCTGCAGAGATATTTAATCCCTTCTGTTTACAGTATTGCATGCTCATGAATAGGTACAGGAGGCTCTTAGCATGTATCATTCCTCAAGTATCCTCTACTTCCTCTGTAGTATCTCTCATCTTATACTTTGCAAACCCTTTGCATTGTCTTTGAGATTTTCTGACTCAAAGAAATGTACTGTGTGTATTGTTTTCACCTCTTCTTTTTATGTTCTTATAAATGTCCTGCAGTGTCTCTCAAGAGCTAAGCTTGCAGTTTTAAGTTTCCTTGTCTCCTCTTGTGTGGTGATCTGCAGCAGGAGTTCATTCTAATTATTTCTTTTTATTTACTTATTAACTTTAATAATAACTTTATGCACAAAAAGTTGCTGCCAGAGCCATTTTCCTACCTTAAACCGTGCCATTGGCACTGAATTTTGACATATAATGTTACTCTCCAGTATGTTCTCTTTTCACGTCTCCACTTGAGAGGACACCTTAGATTTTATTCCATTACAAGCATCAGTCCAGTCAGTTTCAGCTGTGCCAACCATTTCAGAATGAATAAAGGCACTGCATTTTTCTTGTCTGTTTTTAACAGATATTTATGAGCCCTTCAGTTCATTGATGCTTTACATATTTCCTTGTATTTCCATCTCCCTCCATTGTGTGAGACTCTTACAGTGGATGCAATAATACTCCTTGCAAAGGTCAGATCTGATTTTAAGACTACCCTCCCATTTCTTCCTGTAAACAAAACAAGCAAAAGCAAAGAAAATCATGAGCATTTTCAGAAACCCCAAATTTCAACCAGTTTATTTTTTATTTGCTTAAATTAAAACCTAAACAAAGCAAAGAAGTTTCTTACTTATTCACAAATATTTTGTCAACCTTTTATAGTCTTCAGTGCTGATCTACCCCTTTTCTTACCCACTCCTAATATGGAAAGGAAAGCTTGCCATCATGAGCATTTGTCTATTTTCAGTTCTATTTTAAAACTCCTGTACTTGGTATATTCCACAAAACAGAGTCATGTGTGTCTGAGTTGTTCTGGAAATTCCCTGGCATTATTTAGGAAACCTCTCATTTTTATTATAACATCATTAGCTGAATATCCGAAAGTGGATGATGCTACCCTATCCTGCCCAATCCCTTATTATTTTTTTATTTTCTGAAGGGTCAAATAAAGAATTGAACATCTATTTTCTTTTTCGGTGTTTGTTTTTTAATTATTTTGGCGGATTCTATTGTCTGACAAGGTTGTCTCAATGTCATTTCCTTTTACAATGACAAAATACCTATTGGAGTTACTAAGTTTAAAATGTTTTTTATGTTATGTCTTAGTTTCCCTTTTTTGGGTCTATCATCTCTCATTTCTTGACTAATTACCTGTCTTACTGCTTTTTGGTCCTCATTATGCCATTTGCTTGGTTTGCCTGCCTCCATTCTTTAAGTCTTGTAAGTCTCTGAACAACTCTCTCAAACGAAACCAAACAACAGATACAGGTGACATTGACATTCATGTAATTTAACTTTATCTCATCAAAAAGTTAGACATTTCGTCTGTATGACCTCTTCTAACTTTTTGTGTTGTTAACCTGGAGAGAATGGTACTTCCAGCCTGTGATATTATCTAACCAAGTTTCTGAACAAGGTGGAATAAATCAGCTTCTGAGGAGTTTGGCTCTGGACAGGTCCAGTTCTTTCCATTACTTTTGAGAAAGAATGGATACCCACTTTATGTAGATGCCTCCCATACACACTGCTGATATTAGAAAAGGAAAATTTTAGCCTTCTTATGTTCCTTAAATTCTGAAATTCTGCAAAACCTACTGTATCAAGATACATGTATTTTTGACCATTTGACAATGGTTTAAAAAAAGGTAGAAGTGCTATCTGTCAGATCAACATAAGCATTCAATAATTCACCTTTGGAGTTATTATTTTCCTTGCCCATTGCCTGCCTCCTGGAAGCAGTTCATCTGGTAACAAAGTGGAAATGTTAAATCCAGAATAACTTACTGAGTGAACCAAAGTAATACAGCAATGAAAACAATAAACACTTTGCCTTTTTTTTTTTTTTTTTTACTAAACCTCAGTTAGTGTCATTTGTGGTTACAGTATGATGTATATTTGGAGTATGTGAGGCCACAGTTCCAAAGGACTTTAGTATTTTGTAGCTTTTAGCTGTGATGTCTTTGACACAGGCACCAGTGGTGGAATTTACCTAAGTGGGAAATGTGAGTTCCAGCATTTTGGAATAGAGAAGTCTTAAAACATAGGTCTGTATCTTGAATGACTGTTTTAACAATCTGTTTCTCGTATATACACAGGTAGCACTATAACACTTTTTTTAAGAAAACGCAAAACCCAAAAATAATAGTTCAATTGCCTGTAGGTGCTTTTCATAGTATATGACTGTAGCCATTTAGGAGTTGAAGCCTACATGACTAGATTAGCCTAAGTGTGCTTTTACAGTGAATAGAAAAAGACATCCAAAACACTCTGTAGATACAGCACATGCAAAGTGACATGAATCATCTTTCAGGGATACTCTCTCCACCAAACATGCAAAGATCCAACTTTTAAATGCTCAGAGAGAATAAACACCATTCTATTAAAAAAAAAAAAAAAGAGGAAAAAGAAAAAAGAAAAAGAAAATAGAAAAAAAGAAAAAAAAGAAAAAAAAAGAACCTAGATGTTCAAACAGGGAATGTAATTTTGTGCTTATTAATTGTTTCTTGTACACACACTTTTCAAGGCTTTGAAAATGCCCCTTAAACTAGAAGAAAGTTGAGATTTGATGTCTTTCCAATGTTGTCTCTTGACTGCCCTGGCAATCTTCCTTCACAGTAGTTTTATCAGAAGACTATTTCAGTACTATCTCCACCAAACCTCTGCTCCCGACAAGGAGCAGACACCAAAGCTTTGGACAGAACTCAAGAGGAAAGACACGTAATGCAGTCAGCGCTGCACAAGAGCAAATGGAATGCTTAAACAGCCATTAGATAGTGAAGTAAGCCTGTTACAAAGCTTGTGAATATTTCAACAGAACCACTCTACCCAAATAGATCTTCCATTTTAGTCCAGGTCAGCTGTCAGCAATCACAAAACATGGGAAGGGAGGAACCTGCAGTGATCAGATATCACATAAGGACAGCCCCTGGGAAAGAATGTCCTCACTTGCCATGATCATAGGCCTTACCGAGGTTAGAGGCAAAAAGAGCAGCACTGGTGATTGGCACAAATTCTCTGTTTTTTATAGTGTATCTCCTCTGGATCAACAGCTACTCCAAACACTGTGCTGCTGGTAGAAAAACACAGGTGCTTAAGAAAGGAGCAAGCGGTAATAGACATCTGTTTGGTTGGGTCTCCTGGAAAATCTATATAAACCACTAGGAACGCACAGCCGAGCCTTGAGCAAACATTTCACTGAGGCAGTTAAGTGACATCTAGAGATTCAGTACATTGGACTGAGAAATATCCTTAACTCAGCAGCATTTGTTTATAACTTAGGCATAATGTATGATGCAGCTTCTGAGCTGTGTGATTTATCCAAACATCTAAAAGAAAGACATAACATTGCCAGAAGCTTATTCTGGGGTGTCAAAGCAGATTCAGGTTTTTGCATCAATGGCTGACAATCCTGGCTCTTCCACTGAAGAGGCTGTCAGTGCTTTTCAGAACATGTTCTTAAAAAAAAAAATAAATCTCTGCACTAGGGGAAATGTCTTAAAAGCAGTTATGGAGAATTTTCATGGAGTCTTGAAAAATAACATATATTGCGAAATGCTGTTCACAAGAGCATTGAAAATTAGCACTGCTCTGTACAGTGTTTCTTGGGAAAATCACGCAATGTGATTACACACCTCTTGATAGGAGGTGTCAGCTCCTGTGTTACAGCCAAATTCTAACCCAGGTAATTACCTTCTGCTTATCTAAATTCCCCTCACAATTTCAGCTGAATAAGATCTATTGTTTCGCTTCACACCCTAAAACGACAAGAAGTGCAGTGTTAGTGTACTTCTAACCAGAGATGGCTGCATTTTATTAATTTTTTGTAGTGAAAATTTTCACTTTCAGAGTGGATGTAGGATTTTTTCTGACGCTGGATATGAGAGAACTTGTAGCTCAAGGAAGATGCTATGAGGTAGAAAGGCTAAAAGACTTGATGTCTCTCAAGGAACCAATTATATATGTATATATATGTATACACATATAATTAATAATTCATATATGAGGTACATTTATCCTGTATATTCTATATTCTATATGCATTCAGAACAGAATCAAAGTGACTTTTTTATAAAGTCTTCTGTCTGAAGCAAACTAAAACGTAAGAAAGAAGCTTCTATATTGTTTCACTCTCAAAATTTACAGTTCAGGTTTGTAAAATTTGCAAAGCCTTTAAAAGTCTTCTACTGCTATACAATTGGCTAAGTCAGAGATAAACAGATGAAACTGGTAAGACCTATGTTTTACCAGCAGTCATGTCAATCAAGTCTTATATATTGCTGGGCTTAATCTAGAACTTTCTAAACTCAACAGGCATTTTTTTTATTAACAAGAATGCCAAGGCTACTTTAGCTGTTTGTTGCCTTCCACCTTTTTTTTCCTCAAGAAAATACATTTTGCAGCAGCTTAATTTATGATAGTGACTTGAAGTAAGCATGCATAAGTACAAATCCTTCAGACAAATTAGAAATTTGATGCCTTAATGTTAAAAAAAAAAAAAAAAGAAACAAAAAGAGAAAGAGAGCAATGGAATCTGATAGAAAACAACAAACAAACTTGTTTTTCTAGTCACGTCATATACCCTGGGTTTGGTCTTCTTTCTCCACTCAGTCAAGCCTTCTAACATCTGGCAACAAATTCTCGTTTATACATACCTTTGTGCTTCATCCCCCATTCTTACAAAATCAGAGTTTTTTTTCTATTGAAGTTCAGAAATACCAGTAGTTGTCAGATGAAAAAGATGTAGGGGAAAAAAGGCCACCAACCATGTAAATAAAAATACTTATGGAAAAAGACATATCTTAAAATGCAAAAATAACCTTTGTTTTGGCATTTCAGAGCTCAACTTCAGTTTTAGCTATTGCTTTCACATAATTTTGAACTACTGCACATGTTATATGGAATCAATTTTTTTTTAATACATAAAACCATCCTAGGTTTTCCTTGAAGAAAAGTTGCCACACAAGTTTTGGAAACTGAAGTAATTATCTAACATCTACCTGAATACATTTAACACAATAGGAGAAGCCCTCAGAATGATGAGGTTAACCTGTAAAAGGGCTGCTTGAAAGTTCAAAATACATGAACCTTCCTTCTCACATAAGTTGTGGACACCACTGTTCTGGGACAGAATTTATGTTATGTGAACTTCATTTAGCCTAACTACATTACCCAAATCAAATTAAGTCAAGTCTCTAAAGAGAAATTTAAAACTTGACACATATTCCTCACTTGACTTTGTTACACAGTTGAGTTTGTTAGTAATTAAATGCTGGCAGGAACATCCAATTTAAATGCAAAGAACCAGAGTGTAAGTAGATCCCGAATATGCAAAAAGAGGCAAACAAAAGAAAAAAAAATTAGGTACATTTAAAGCTACTAATTTAGAAAGAAATTAGTTAATATATGAAGGCCATTGCTCTTTAACTGTTGTAGATTTAATAAACCTGCAGTATTATTTCATGATCTTGTGTCACTGCACAACCCCTCTCATTTCTTCCCAGAAAAACCAACTGCAAGTCGTATGTTTGGTTTTCTGGTGAGACATTCCTGAGACACCATAACAATGCAGCCATTGAATGAAGTTCTTATTCACTTGTAGCCTATTCTCAAAGGCTTATGCAGAAGAGATAAATCCCAGCAACTTTCCAAAATATATACCTGCTGAGATTGTTCACCTGTTCAGATTTTTCCAGTATCATAGAATGATAGACTGTTTTGAATTGGAAAGGGCCATTAACATCATCTAGTTCCAATCCCCCTGCCATGAGAGCAAGGAACTTTCTACTAAACCCGGTGGCTCATTGGTCCCTCCACACTGGCCTTGAACATTTCCAGGAATGGGACATCCACCACTTCTCTGGGCAACCTGTTCCAGCGTCTCACCACCCTCACAGTAAAATTTTCTTCCTAATATCAACCTAATCCTACCCTCTTTCAGTTTAAAGCCACTATCCCTTGCACTGTCGCTACATGCCCTTGTAAATAGTCCCTCTCTAACTCTTTGTAGTCTGCCTTTAGGTACTGAAAGGTCGCAATCAGGTCACTGCAGGCCTAATCCAAATTGTCTCAGTCTTTCCTCATAGGAAGGGTACTCCATCCCTTTGATATCTTCTTGATCCTCGTCTGTACTCGTTACAACAGGTCAATGTCCTTTCTGTGTTGAGGACCCCAGAGCTGGATGCTCCAGGTGGGGTCTCATAGGAGCAGAGGGACAGAATTACCTTTCACCCTGCTCGTCACACTTGATGTAGCCCAGGATACAATCTCTCTGTGCTGTAAGAGCAGTATAGAAACTCTTCTATGCATTCTCTGCTTCACACTCTAAATTTGGGAAAGCAGTTGTTTTCTTCAAATGCTTTAAAAATAACAAAAATAACCCTGTTCACTGGCCTCCATGTTCCTAACAGGCCACCGGTTAGGTTCCAGACCCTGACTTTTCCTTCGCACACCTGACTATGTGTAAAGAGACAAAGTTAATGATATTAATACTAGGCCAAGTCAGGTGAATAATTTTATCTACATTCAGTTCACATGCTGTGACGTATTTCTCTATCTTACTGGAATTATTATAGAGATAAATTCATTTAAAATTGTGAGATGCTGAGAATACACACTGATGATTGCCAAAGAAAAAAAAAACAAATAAAGAAGCTATGTGTATGAATGACTGTTGACCAGTGTTTCTTACATAACTCAAGTGCCACCCCAGGACAGAAAACAAAACTGGACCCCAGGTAAAGAATTTTATGTACAATATGAACTCTACCAAGACATACAGCAAAGTTCTTAGGGTCCTGTGAGTGTTCTCATTCCCACGCTCTCTATTAAGGTCAAAGTGGTTTTGCACAATTCTTAATGACAGTTTCTTAACCAAAGCAACCTCCTTTGTATCTCTGACTGATGGATGGGTTGTGATTTAGTAGTTACAGGTTTCAGCAGCACCTGAGTCAAACACTGTTTGTTGTTTATAGTTGTTTTTATGTTAAATGGAAAATTATACTCTCCCAAAAAGACTAAGTTACTGTCTTTATTTCAACATGGTACTGACTGACATATGCCAATTTACTTGTCACCATATCCAACATGCCAGTATTAACATTTTCCTAACTGATTTAGAATTTTTTTCTCACAAAACGAGTTTTAATAGCAGCTCCTTAGGACTATGAACATGTTTTTGCTACATGATAGGATGAAAAAAAATAAAAGAAAATCTGTATTTATTCATTATCATATGTATAATTCACATTGGGTAAACTGGAAAATGCTTTCAAGAATCAACTGACATGAAAAGCATATTTGATAAACATGAATCCTTTTTATAATTTATATTCTGTTTTTCCAGGCTTCTACAATATGTTCTGACTTATATCAGACTTTGTTATGATTGAAATATAAAGATTTTTTTTAAACTAATCATAAAAACTTTACCAAGTGAGACTCTCTAAAAAGACAAAAAGGCATTTAAATACATAAATGAAAATGTTCAGAATTTTAGCTGTAAGTGCAGAGAGTGACTAGTGTATATATCCTATTTCTGGGTTTCAAAAGTGGAAAACAGGGACTGTATGCACATTCATTTATTAAGCTTTCTAATCTATCAGCCAGATTACACACTCAGTGTACCAGATTCAGCAAGTACCCAAACTCCTAGCTTCCAACCAATAACGACAGAAATTTAGAAGCCTCAATTTATTTTTTTTTAAATATGGAACAATACATAACAGTTTTTAAAACCATGAAAAAAAAATAAAAGCAAAGAAAGAAACTATGCACTTGCACAAAGCATATACACTTGCATATTATCATTCTTGTAAGTGCTTCATAATGTGTGGAAACTGAAATCTTGATATTTGGTTCATACCTGGGAAAAGAATGAATACTTTCTTTCGTTAGCGGTCTTTAGGAGCAGCAGAAAGAAATGCACTCAGATCCCTGGGCTTTACTTCAGGTTAGTGTAACATTTGGAACCAGCCATTGCCCAGATTCCAGGATTGGCTGCTGGCTGTAACCTCACACCCAGCAGTGCACAGATAGCCAATCCCCATGCAAAATATGAGCAAGGTCATAGTAGTGTAACACACTCCTATAACTCAGATTACAAAAGACATTAAAATTCTGATGCCCCATTCATAAGGAAAAGATTGTAATGAGAGCAGAGAATGGCACAACATTAATTCATTGTGTGACAAAGAATATAATGAGAATGGGAAATAGTACAAACATAACTCATTCTTGTTACAGCTTTAAGATTGTAATGTCATGGTTCATATCACATACTCAGGAAGAAAGGTATGGGAGAAGAAGAGTTACAATATTAAACATAGCTAATCTGAATGCAGTACACATTATTGTAAATGCAATATAATAAAAAAAAATGAAACGTTACGTAGAAATGGTTTGTTAAAAGTGTTATAATTTCTCTGTACACTTTTGTTAACAATTTATTAATACTGTTGATATGAGGGGTTGCAGTGTGTGTACACAGTTATTAACAGAGCTGTCCTCAAAATCTTTTTACTCTTGTATATCTTTAGAAATCAATTACAATTAAAAATAAAAGTGTTGAGGACAGTATCTGTGTCTCTCATGATACACATTACAAATCCGCCAAGACACAGGCAGTCATGTTTAGTCATTTTGTCTGATATAATGTAAAGAAATAAAGCCATAAAACAAGTAATGCATTCACCTCCTGAAATTATTGAATGACTTTAGTTATTGCTCGCCTACCACTCACTCAGTGATGTGCAGTATCCTACCTAATGTAGTAGATTTTATTGAAACATTTAACTGGTAAGACATTAAAAAAATCTTTGACCATCCATCTGAGAGTTTGAAAAAGCCCAAAGCAACTTGTGTCATTCCTTAAGCTCTAAGCAAAATCACCAAATCAATGCATTTTATTTTGCTTTTAAAAGCAAAACATTACCTTTGTGGTTATCTCAGTAAGTAAAAAAATTGAAAGGTTAACAAAGACACTCCCAATATATTAAAATGCAGGGAATGTGGCTTAGCTCAATCAGGACAAACTAGAACTGGTTTCCTACGACTGTATCTAGACAGCTTTTGAATGTCTCCAAAGAGACATTCACAAGTTCACAAGACTTCACAAGTTCTCTGGGCAACTTGTTTCAGTTCTCAGTCACTATCACAGTAAAAAAGTGTTTCCTGTTGTTCAAACAAAACCTTCTGTGTTTCAGGGTGTGCCTGTTGTCTCTTGTCCTACGACTGGGCACCACTGAAAAGAGGCTGGCTCTGTCCTTGCGCCTTCCCTTCAGGTATTTATATACATTGATAAGATCCCCTCCCTGATTTCTTCAGGCCAAACAGCCCCAGCTCTCTCAGCCTTTCCTTATGGGAGAGATGCTCCAGTCCCTTCATCATCTTCATGGCCCTTCTCTGAACTCTTTCCACTAACTCCATACCTCTAAACATAATACAAGATGTATGACCATGCCAGTGCTGAGTAGAGGTTACTAGTACCAATTAAAGATAAGAAATCATTTGCTCTTGAATAAAATATATATATATATTCAAAAGAATCTACCCTGGAATTAGATGATCTGCCACTTTTTAGCTAAAAACGTTAAGGGCATCAGGCAAAGCATCACCATCTGGTCAAGGCAGGGGATTGTCCTGCTCTGTTCTGCGTTGGGGAGGCCTCACCTTGATTGTTGGGTGCAGTTTCGGGCACTGCAATATAAGAAAGTCATTAAGCTATTAGAGAGCGTTCAAAGGAGAGCAACGGAGATGGTGAAGAGGCTTGAGGGAAAGCTGTATGAGAAGTGGCTGTGGTCACTTGTTCTGTTCAGCCTGGAGAGGAGGAGACCAAAGGGAGACCTTATACCAGTCTTGTAAGGCAGGCACTGATCTCTTCTCTGTGGTGACCAGTGACAGCACCCAAGGCAATGGCCTGAAGTTGTGTCAGGGCGAGTTTAAGTTGGATATTAGAAAAAGGCTCTTCACCCAGAGGGTGGTTGGGCACTGGAACAGGCTCCCCAGGGAAGTGGTCCCATCACCAAGCCTGACAGAGTTCAAGAAGCCTTTGGATGATACTCTCAGGCACATGGTGTGACTCTTGGCCATGGTCCTGTGCAGGGTCAGGACTTGGACTTGATGATCCTTGTGTATCCCTTCCAATTCAGGGGCCAGTATGACCCCTTACAATATTATTGGCAAACTCGGAGAGATTTATTGTAATAAAATAAATAAAACCTCAATTCTTTTTCTCTCTTCTAAAATGAAAGCTATTAACAAAATTGTAAAATTGTATCATATAGATTAAACTTGATCTATTCATTTCTTTAAAAGACAATTGTTTCTTGAGAATCATAGCTCTATTTGCCGTAAGTTGATTAAAAAATAAAGGAAATGTTTTTATGTGATTATTGCTTTTTCTAATCTAGGTGGATTTATTTTATTCTGTATTAGTATAAATAAACACATTCCAAAAAGTGGCAAATGTGTTTTTATATGTGTTATTTTAGTATCCACATTACTTCCAGGTGCATTGTTAAAATGAGATAGGTATAAAGACCATGAGCAGAGGAAAAAATGTGATTGTGTGAGGGATATTATGACAGTTCTGTATGCATAATACATGCATCCCAGGAGGCAATTCTGCATCTGTTCCATATATTTATGTATTTTTACTTGTACTTTCGGATATATTTTAGATTTATGGTGATAGATTTGATCCCCTTAAAGACAATAAAAGGAAAACATGCAACAAGGGTACAATTTTGTTAGTGAGCAAAGTGTGAAAAGAGTGTGAAAGTTGTGCATCTGGCAAGCTCTGTGAAGGTTAAGGATTTTCTATTCTCAACACTTAGTAGCCTTTCTGCAGTGGTTTTCAAAATACTTTCAAAACAAAACTCTAATAGATTTGATCTATGTGCAGCTAAAGTGTGTTTCTGTTCATTATAATGACTGAAAGAGAGTAAGAAAACAACTGCTAGATGTTAAAGACTAACACAGGAATGATGAAGACATTTTGTGAGTGAAAAGAAAAATCCTGAAGTCCCAGGGAATGAAGAAAGTGATGATGAATGAAGACAACAGCACAAGGGTAAAAAGACAGAAAAGATAAAATGGCTAAAGAGACAGACAGTTTTATACAACTAACTGTTTGAAGAAACAACACACTGTGTTGTAGTGTAATGACATTTCCTGGCCGCTGAATTTTCTATGAAGAGATAAATGAGCCTTTTACTGGCTTCCATTAGGTAGCAGGTATTTTTTAGTTTTTGTTATATAGGAGATTTGAAAAAACACCTTCTTCAGAAAATTCCTAGATCCACTTGGAGGACAAAGGATAATATTTTTGTAGTTTAATTTTGACTCTTTGAAACAGTGACTTTTGTACAGCTTTCTTTGAGCATTAGAAGGCCATCTACAGAAAGGAACAGAGAGTTGTGCCCCAAGGCAGAAACCAGAAAGAAGCTTCAACATTCAGATGTATGTAGTTCTGCAGTTTTATCTTAAATGGTTTTATTAAGTTTCTTTGAAGACATCTTATATCGGTCACTGTCAGAGACAGACTGTTACACAAGATGAATAGCTCATCTTGCCTGGTATTTCAGTTATTATATATATAGTTAAACAAATCCCAAACTCAAAACTTTAAAGATAGGGAATGGAGAAAACCAAAAATGTGAAAATATAAATTTGACGATATCATCTTTACATGCACGTATTAAAGAAATTTCTAATTACTAATGAAATTACTAATTTCTCTCCTTAATAAAATAAATTCTACTCAGAGGCTCACACATTTTACAACAGAAGCCCTAGAAAGGCAGATATCCTTACCCAAAGTATTTTCGTTTCAATAGCAGATTAAATCACCTTATGGTAACTGAATGGGAAAAATAGAATTTGGTAACTTTGCAGGTTTTCTGTGCTGGTGTTTTTGTAGGTTTTGGTTTTTTTCCTTTTTTTGCTTTGAGAATACTTCAAATGAATAGTATTTTCTGAAGGTTTCACCTATTTCATTGTAAGTGGGGGGAAAGATTATTTTAATTCATTATAGTAACCCTATAAGCAAATTAAAGAATCTTTTTTTTTACTTTTCAAACTTTTGTTTTTCCTGCATTTTTGCTAAATAGTTCTATTCATCAGTAGAAGATGAATTAATGGGTTGGAGTTGAAGACAGTTATTTAAGAGGTTTAAACCCTAAGCTTAATTGGCATGTTAAAAGTTGAAGAGCCATAGTCAACTTCAGTACCTAAAAAACATATAAGCCTATAAACTATGGCACTTTATTCCACAGCCCAAGAGGCACCATGCCATCCACTTCATTAAACATGAGTATGCCCCAAGTTTCGACACTTGATAATTTACAGTCACTCTTTGTATATGCTCAACTATAAGAAGATACAGGTCTCTCTACAGTGGAGTAGTCTTAGAATACATATCTAAAATCTGAAAGATCTGAAAGTTTGCTTATTTTAGAAGCTGCATGGCTTCTTATCCTAATCAAGAATGGGGCTGCTACTTCTAATATAGTTCAAACCACTGCTGAGAAACATAGTCCTAGTACTCAGAAAAATTTTGTCTTTATTATGGCCAACAGTGTCAATTATGATGGCTCCTTATGAAGGAAGACACCTATTCTTTAGAAAATGGATTAACTGCACCTGATTAGTAATCAGTGCAATGTTCAAGAGACAGCAAACAAATTACCATGTGTTCGTGGGTTGAAATCTACTAGTGCCTCAGGGGTTGAAAGGCTGTCTGAAAGAAAAGCTGATGAAACACTGAAAAAAAACACTGATGAAAGGTTCTAGTAAGAAGAAAGAGAGAAAGAGCAGGGAAGAAGGGAAGGAGTATGAAACAAGGAGGGAGGAAGAGAGAGTCAGAGAAAAAGGAAGAACTTTCCTATCTGTTCCTTTTCAATATTTTCCAGCACATAGAATCTGGTTCAACAAAAGCTATTTTTTAATTAAGGGATCATGCATCACTTCCAGATTCTCATGCTCATGTTCGTATCATCATGAAGTTCGTATCATAAAGTTCAGAATACTTTAAGGGGAAAGAATTATTCCCCATCCTCAGTGTCCACGGCAAGATGAGAAGTGTAGTATCCTATAGGCAAGGTAGGAGACTGGGACATCATGGTATGCCATGGATAGTCAAAAGGTGATCCACGGGACTTTGATTTCTGTGTCCTTGTGCAAAAAAATCCTGACACAGACTAGCTAAATTAAAATCATAACACGGTCCAACCTTGAGCTAAGAATACACTTTATCTACCAGCCTATGCAGCATCGTTATGATACTCTGTTTTCTTGCAGAAGCTGTAGAGTTTTCATTGCATTCCACTGTTGAGAAAGAGAGTTAACCCAGGGACATAGAGATCTCTTCTATGGCACAAGGCAGACAAGGCCGATATCTTTCACCTGGTCAGGAAGTGCCCTAACTACTGGATGTTTCCGTCCAAATGGAAATAGGAGGTTTTTTAGTTAAAGTGAGGTTACCATCAGTAATAGGTGTTCAAGATGTCTGAAAGAGGTGACATCAGTCTAATCTAATAATTAGGCACTCAATCACTTGTTAGATTATTAAAGTATTTTATCTCATAACTATTTCATACAGAAATAGTCTTTAATCTTGATTCCCTGTTGTAGTCCAATGAAACCTATTTTCTTAGGAGCTTGACATTAGCCTCCTTGTGAGCCTATTTTTAAACTGTTTTGTATTATACCTGCACTGTGTGAGAAGGCTAAATGCTGAATGTCTGGTCCCAGGAATCTGAAGGGAGCTATTTCCATGCTAAGTAGTGCACTGAGTCCTAAGTAAAATGGACAGGTGTTCAGAGGTGAACTGCCACGGCAGCAAAGGGAGTTCTATTTGTTTGGCATTTGTAACTCATGTGGCCTGTTGCTTTACATCTGACTGGCAAATATTGGCTAGAGTTTGTAGACTACAAAGACTGCATTGAAAGTGGCTAGCACTGCTGTAGTTAGGAAAATACAAGGCACTGCAGTAATCTCTGAGCAGCTACTGAGTGAATAGTCAGTCTGGCTAATATAAGCCCCAGAATCAGACGTCTTCTTAAAATCCATTACCACAGTATTCCCCTTAGAACAGTAGTTAGTTTCATCAATTCACAGCTTTATGACCTAGCCAATTAATATGAGTGATATCCTGACTTCCGCTCATAAAAACAATCTCTCTCTAATGCTGGTATAATATGGAGATATAATACTCAAAGAACTAACTTTGTGAACAGTGAGGAGGATACTCCAGAAGAGCCCATACACCATTATGCAAAACCTGGATAACCAAGGAAATGAATACTCTTTTTGAAGACATACACTGAATGGTACATACCAAAAATACAAAACAAACACCTAGAGTACATGCAAGAATCAGCATCTGGTAAAATATACCCTCCTCAGACTCACTAACAAAGTAATACAGAGATCTTCAGTTTCTCTAGAGGTTGGCATAATTTTTTATCCATAATTTATTAGAGAGGACCAAATTTGTTCCAAGGGCAGATGCATTCACTTTGGTGAGAGTTACATCTATTTACTCCAGAAGTGAAAAGGCATTTAATGAATAAAATCAACAAAGGTATAAAATTGTATTTATTTCAATTGAGGCCATAAATATAATAGTCACAGTTCTTTTAGGATCTATAATAATTATATTGTCATTGGTTTTCACAGTTTTCAATTATATTGTGAGTGACCTCATAGTGGGGCAGAGATCAAAGCTATTAGACTATCGGTACCAATCAGCATCACTGACTCCTTCTGTTTACTTGACCTCTAAAGTAAGATTTCCTTTGAAAAAGTTGAAATTCTCATGTCATTAGGCAGATTGAGTGTTTTTAGTTTTGTTGATTTTCCTCAAACTATTTATTTGTTTTAACTTATAAATAAGGACAATCACTACTTGAAGTGATTTTTTATTTCTTTTTCTTTATTTATTTTTGTGAAGTTTTCATTTGATTAAAAGTCAGTGTCTTTCTTTGAGGTGAGAGGGTTTTTTATTTTTAATTTGGGAGGTACTACCAACATTAACATTAGAACATAACTTGCAAGAGAGAAATAAATATGGTGAAGAGGAAACATGTATTTGCTTCTTTAAAATATAATATGTATACCATTGTGCCATGGACAGTAATTTTAAGAAAAAAATGAAAAAGTCAGATATTTTTCTCAACCTGATTATTTTAAACTTGTCACATAGAGGTATATAGAAATATTTATATTTCTATGTATGATAGCTTCAACAAAAGTAGTGTGGTGACATATACTCCCAGATGTTATTTGGACTTTCTTTACCGTAGCACCTCCGATAGGAGTTTAACACTGAATATCCCCTGCCATTTTTTATGGAGCTTCTGCCAGTCAGTCTCCCAGCTGATGACAGGCAGGATTCAGGGATACCACATAACTCACCTTAGTACCTCAGTTAAACTCCTGAAGTTTGGGGAGATGGTTAACACTCTTAGCTGTTTATGTGATTTCATGCAATGCCAGATAGTTGCATTAATCTGATCACGAAGCAAAATATGCAGCTGGAGAGGTATTAAAGCCTAGAAAGGTATCCATTACGCCCCAGACAGGTATTACACCCTTGGTCATAAGGTCAACCACTAAGATTGGAAAAGAAACATATGACTACTTCTACCAGACTCAGGATCAGATTAGGAAACCTCTGGATCCTATGTGTAAGGATCCAGCTATCTTCAAAATCTGTCCTTCACTTAGAGACACATTTTGAGACAAATTAATCCTGGACAATGCAACCCAAAGCCTTCTGAAATTCAATTACTATGTGGTATATATTCTGTAAAGCAGTATTCCCATCTGTGTCATGACTAGAGAAGCAATTTCTTCATTACTATTACTCAACAAATATGCTTGAAAAGGCAGCTTGGATATAATTACCATAGTGACATGATTTCAAGTTCATCCTTTAGCTGTCTGTGGGTCATAATTTTAGATGATGGAAATCTGCTTGAGTTAAAACTCACAATTAATGAGCTGGTTTGCTTTGTGTAGGGTTTTTTTGTTTTGTTTTGTTTTTCAGAAAAACATCTGAACAGATACCTGGCTGAAAAAAATTCACAAACTTCCTCACATTAAAGTAAATGAAAATGTGAAAGATAATTGAAATAATTTTACATTCTTTTAACATCTTTCCCAGTTAATTCTGCCACTTTTTAATGTTATGTCTAGAACAATGTTTATTGTTCTTGATCACCTTATCTAGGGTACTTCATTGACATAAAATTAGTCATTCTCATATCTGTGGGATTCTTCCCGCTGCAAAATTAAAGAATCAGGGCATTAGAAATAACTCATCAGCATGTTTTAGCTTTCCTAAATGCATATGGTGTACATTTACCAGTTACTTATATAGTATAAATAAGTAACTGAAGGATCAGTCTGTCTGAAAATATCTGGAGACATTAGAGGTCAAAACATGGGAAAGAAAATCTATTTCAAAAATGAAGCTATGCAAGTATCAGCTTCATCATAATCAAATATAACCCCATATCCTGCAGAAAAAAAACTATGATGAGTTCATGTGCACTTCATTTTCTACTTATACCTCTCTGTATTAAGTTCTATCCTTCCCCTGTTCTAGGGAACACCACGCACAAGGAATCAAAACATCTTTGTAATTTTGCCAGGGGAGAAAGAGGGTTCTGATTCATAATTTCTGGAATAGTAATAACAGGAAACAAAGTATATAAGAATTCCAGGACTGGTTTTTTTTGTTTGCTTTTTGCGTTGTTTGAAAAATGGAAATCTGGGAGCGAATAAGGTTATCATGGTCTGAACAGTTCCTGTACCCAGTCACATCACTTTGCAGTTTCTCACACAGCTGCATATTAATTATATGCACACATAAATAGTGGTCTTATTCTTTCATTTTGTAATACATATCTGATGTGCACTGATAGAGGAGAACTCAATTCTTGCACACAAAGCATGTGAAGTGATAGACTGATTTTCCTTCCTTCTCAGTGAGATTTTTTTCACAGAAATGGATGTAGTGTTTAGAGGGGTTACATAAGCACAGATATATACATTGACATCTTGAAAAATCAGCACTTTGGGACTATTTTTTTTTTCTTATATTCAGAGGAAACCACATCTTCTTGCTCGCCTTTGCCCTACCAACTCATTTAATTTTCAGACCTATCTGATTTGGTCCACATGGGAATCACCAGAGACATCACAGCAGCTTCCCAACCCCTTGGGAATCTGCTTGCTTCTTTTTCTTATACTAGTTCACTTTGTCCTCCAAGTAAGAATTCAAATGTCAATCATTTTTTGTTCAATTTCATGGGGTAGAATCACAAAAATGGCAACCAATCCAATTGCAAATTACTTGATGAATCTTCTTTGAAGAGTTGCCAATAATGCTAATCATCAAATGGTTGAATTCAGCTCTGTAGAAATGCATTTGTGAAGAACAGCAATCTCTGTGACTTTGACAAAGGAACTGCTGACTTGCCTCACTGTTTGTCTTTTGATGTGAAAGAGCAAATCGATTTATAGAGCTTTTGCTTGCAGATGTAGGATATGATTAGTATGCAGAAAGACCTTTCTACAGTGTCATTTGTTTATTTAGCTGTCTCTGCACTCAACCCTGATTGTGTATACTTAATTAATGTATACAAAGCTAAAAGAAATAAAACCCTGGAACCATGATCATAGAATACTGTACTACATGCCATTCGTCACCGTGAAAATGCTATTTATATTTCATTGGCTACAAGGAAAGGAAATGCATATATTTAAAAAAACTGTTTCAAAAAGTCCTTATATTTGCCAAAAGCAGACAGTTAGATTTACACCGAAGAAGTGTCAAAGAAAGCTGTTCGATTTAAGTAGGAGGTTCTTTTTCTCCCAGTGTTTAAATTTTTATTCCAAACTGTTGTTGAGTCTTTATAAAAAAGTAGCTCCGATGCCTTTCTGAGGTCAAAGTACTCTGTAAAACATCCTAAGAGACCTGAATCATGCCGTTCTTCAAGGCCTTCTGATTCTGTTCCTTGGAAATTTTAGCTGAGAAAGAGTTTAAAGAGGAAAGCAGAGACACTAGAGACCTTCATGTCAATAATGAATGATCAATAGAAGTCACACACTAGAAAATTGACATTCAGTCAGCAATTCTGTGTTATTCATGCACATTTTACATTGCCTATTCAGGTTTGTTGTGGGCAAAGCAGACACAGAAAGGCAGAAAAAGTTAGAAATCATCAGAATACCAAATAATGGTATCCAGAGTGACATCTAGTGACATGCTGTGTAAGAAGCATGAACATTCAATTACTGAAATATACTGATTTTAGTAGGTATAGGCAGACTTCCAGAGAAGTTACTGTAAAAAATGTTACAGAATTTTCTTAAAAAATGTATTCCATAAGCATGTGAGACCACTCAGAATTTAAATTACTAAAATGTTTGCTTTTGTCCATTGTAAGTAGCAATTTAAGTGGAAACAAATTTTCTACAGAAACATTTTAGAACTTTAGTAATATTGATGCTATAATTAGTCACTATGGAATCACCTTATAAATAACTTCATGAACTCATCTGCAAGACCTTTAACTCTTATGTTCCTCAGCCACAAACACTGACTCAAAATCATGAGCTAAGTAATCTATTCAGGCCCCTGCACTGCATTTTTCAAAATGGCAGAGTACTATCTTCATGAGCAAATTGCATTTCACCTTCTGTTGTAAACTTTTCCATGATGTTAACTGCAGGATTCTGACCACTCAAAGTGCTGTTAGGAAGGAGATCACTATTACAAAATTGAAATCCAGAATACGCTGTTGTCAACCAAGTCTCCATCAAATACTGATATTGATGAAAATGTCCTTAATTTCTATGGCAAGAATAATAAACAAGAGCAATTTATGCCATTAAACGAATTAGACTGATCTGCAAAGACTGTGGAATAATGAAATGCTGCAAGGAATCATATAGGGTTCTCCAAACATACC
The DNA here is from genome assembly GCA_035047865.1 of Dendrocincla tyrannina. NCBI lineage: Eukaryota > Metazoa > Chordata > Aves > Passeriformes > Dendrocolaptidae > Dendrocincla > Dendrocincla tyrannina. Next base: position 66,544,701 of record JAWWMP010000001.1, read on the forward strand.
TTTTAAATAATACAAAAATACCTTTGAAAAGTTACTGGTAAATGATGTTATTGATACTATGCTTCAGTAAACCAGAATGTGAAGAAATCACTTCATGGGACTGAAATAATTTTGCAGCTTGTAATGGATGAATGTAGAGGTTACTTTAATCAAATTTGCTACTTTAAATCATATCTTTGTTCATTTTTCAACTTCAATGTGCAAGAAATGTTTGTCATTTTCATATTTTCACTAAAATCATTGCAGCACAGAGAGGAGGCAAAAAAAAAAAAGATATCACATATTAGACTGATTAAGCTCCCATGTCAGTAACTTTAAATCAACAAATCAATTAATGAGAGAGAGAAAAAAAAGAACATTTAAAATATTTGGACAAAATAAGTTTATATTTGTCTCTGGGATTATCTTCTTTCCAGATAAGGAGCTAGGCTAAATTATCTTACAAGTATATTGCATTTACCACATAACAATCATATGACGATGATATCTTAGATTTGAAAATTAGTTCATTATATAGAGACCTCCATCACTCTGGACACTAAATTTTTTCTATGTTTTGTTATGGGTTTTCTCCTTCTTGCCCTACATACTTGGACTTTTAAAACTTCCTTTTGGAAACAATTATCGCTTTCCTCAGATGTTCACATTTACTCTTATTCACTTGGAAATCTGGAAGATGTAAATACACGTCTAGGTTGGACTTTT
>JAWWMP010000001.1:66545505-66574205 GCA_035047865.1 Dendrocincla tyrannina
ATTTTTTCTGTAAATGCTCAACCTTACAAATAACAAGCCTAATTTCAAAGAAGAAAAAGTTAAGTGATAGTTCTAATTTCACTGTACAGAATGCCAGTCTCTTCTTATTTTCTTTCTGCTTTTTAAAAATTAAGGTTGACTGAGAAGATCAAAGTCTTCGTTGTTCTCTCCCTTCCTTATGCTCTTCTAGAGTGGTGTAGAATGTGGTGAGCTGGCCAGGTGAGCTGAATTCAGCTGTTATATTTCATTGACATGGTAGAGAGCAGATTATGAGTAAAATGAATTTTTACTTTTTGTCTTCATTCCATAAAACCTTCCATTTGGGGCATAGATCCATTAATTTTCTTTCTTCCATCCCTTGAAGATCCTTGTCCCCACATTGTACACACCAGTTTCTCTTCATTTCTTCTCTCTGCCTTTATTTGTTTCTTCCCTTCTCACACTACAAATCCCTTCCAAATCCCTCTTTTATATTCTCACTGTGGATTACAGTATCTTTTTAACATTAAACAAACTAATCAACCAAGCAACAAACTAGACAAGCATGTGACAAAAACTCAAATAATAGCCCTCAAATGAGGGCGACTCTTTTAAGGATCTCCAATTACTTTTCAGTGCAATGACATCAGTTCATAATTATTATCATCCTTTTTCAAAATTACTTTTTTTCTCCCTTCAGTCAAAAAGATAATACAATTCTATCAAGAAATAATGAAAAAGGAAAAGAGTATTAATACAAAGTTTTTAGAAAACACATTTTTAAGTCAAACTTCTCTTATGGTTTTAGCAAAAGCATTTTGATTCTATCCACACAAATGAATACAACTGCAGTTCTATTCTTAGTGCACAAGAAGTTGGTTGTGACCTTCTTAATACATAAAATCTTTCACTTCTGGACTGAGGTGGGAAAGTTGTCAAACATGGAAACACAGTGACAGGAGTTACTACTTTCCATCTGAAAGCCCTGAATTGTTAGCTGTGACACTTCACTTAAGCATTTTTTTCTTTCATATTTTTTTCGTTCCCCACCCTTCTCAGACATCTCCTCCAGCCTCTTCATTCCTTTTCCATTTCCAAAGTCTCCACTGCTTTTCATTTCCTGTGGGCAATTCTGTCAGTTTTATCCCTCCCAGCTGGTCTTTTCCGCTTGTTGTGACCAGTGTTCATATAAAACAAGGTATTTCTAGCACAAACCAAAATTGACAAGTTCAATGAAAAATTTGAGCTCTAGTATGCATATGATAGCAGTCACAGTGACAACTGGATTGTCCCATGAAATCTGAGACCTTCAGAAGGTGTTCCTTTAATGAAATAGAATTAATTCAAATATGTCACGCCTTGCACTTTCTCTGAAGCTGCTGGAGCATTATTTTCCTAAGAATGATGACCTAATTAAATAGATTTTGGCATAGACTCACAAAATCTGCACTTATTTCACTTGCTCAGGAAAGACCTTTATAATTCTTTCAAAACTGCAGGAGAAAAACTATTTCTCAATACCTCTGTAGTGCACAATGAACATGAAACACCAGCTCAATGTTTTCAGATGTTGAAAAGGTGTAGACCAAGATAGGGATTTATTAATGGATTTGGGTGCCTAATGGCCCTAGGCTTTTTTGAAAAACCCAAGCCAGGAGAGGGATGTTCTCAGCATGTTTGCACAACAATGTGATGGAATCACTTGTTATATTTTAAGCATAGTCTTCAGATTAATGACTGGCATAAGAGTCTCTAGATTTCCTGGACTGGTTTTCTAGTTCTGATTTTTGTATCATTACTATTAAAGTTCTCTTAATTTTCCTTATTCTCATTAACGTTGATAATCTATCTCTGATCTCAGGAGTTTTTATGTCCTGATTCATTCTTCATCCAGAGTGCTATAAAATTTTCAAGAAAAACTTGATTAACTACTTGTATGAAAGAAAGAGGATCCACAATCTCTTTTTCTGGCCACAACTTTACCCAAAGTAGTTGTTGCACTCCTCTCTTTAAAGAGTATATGTGTGTGTGCATGCCTGTCAACTTTGTTGTGAGAATGTCTACAAAATTGGTCTCCTACACAACTCACGTGGGAAAAAAAGTCTAAGACTGCTGAAAAGCATTGGCAAAAAAAAATAAAAATATGGAAAATAAACAAACAAACAAAAAACCCCAAACTAATTGATTTACAGTAGCAGAAGACTGTTTTAATCATTGTGCTCTAGAAACAAACTTACTCTACCTTGTCCCTTTTATACCTCTCCTTTGATTCTTCCTCACTTCTTTTAACAAAGTGGCCTGGGCAGCCTCTAGATTAACCAGTGCCTACCTTGGTGGGTAGAACATACCAGTGAAGAATGAATGATACTAAATGATAAAGATTTGAAAGACTGAGAAACAAACACCATCTCTCACTTTCTAGGAGAAATGACTGCTTTTAACTCATCATAAGAAAATAAAGAGAAAAATGGAAAAAGGAGGGGGAAAAAGACAGAAAGGAGAAAAAGAAGGAAAATGAGATAAAGGGGAAAGTAGGGGAAAAGTAAAAAAAGGTTAACAAGAAACAAAACAGGACAATAGAAGAAATAAAAGATTAATAGGGGGGTAAAAGAAGGGGAAAACCCCCCACAAATAAAACCAAGAAAGTGCAAGCTGGAAACTCCCCCACCAGAGTATAGTATTCAGAACCACAAATGGATGGAGGTGTGCTGAGAAATGACATGTTCCAGAGAGCAGTGAGAGTCTGAACACGCCTATGACTTTCTACAAGAGATCTTTGCTAAGGTTTTCCTAGAATGCCTAAGGTGCCCAAACAAATAATGTATAGTCATCTGACACTCAAAAGGTTAGAGCTTTGGCCAGATGGGGATAAGTACTTATAGTTAAAGTACAATATTATCCCTCTTGGGAATCAAACAGTATATACTTGAGTGTTTCTTTTACCATCATTTAAACTAGCCTTTATCTTTCTATGTTCAAGCAACCCAGTCTTTCAGAAACAGTGGTTCTCCATAACCTGAAAAGATGATGAGCTGTGAATACTCAACAATCTACAAAATGTATTTAAATATTTCTATGTCTCACTATGGGTTAAGTAGGCCGTTCTGAAACACTGTCAAAATTATTAAACACTGGATACAGACAGACAATATCACTACAAATATCTTCCTTTTACACATACAGAGGATTAAAAAATTAAGAGGAAAAATATGCAAACACAAACATTAGGGGAGCTTACAGTCAGGCTGCTAGTGCCAACTGTGTTCAAATTACAGATGTGAGAGAGTGATGGCCAGTCTACTATTCCAGAGAAAAAGATCACAGAATTCACAAAGCAGTCATATTCCTGCTCTTTCAGATCTGCAAAGGCAGAAGCTGATCCATAACGAGAGACTTGCAAGATATCTTCTGTCTGTTATCCTGCTTTTTGAGCTGATAAACTGGAAAAACAAGTTAGAAATCTTCAGTCTAACTCTGCTATTAATACTTCACAATACGATCTTTAACTTCAACCAACATAAATACTACAGTTTAATATATTGAATATAAATATAATTAATAAAAGATCTGTAAATAAGGTTATGTTGTAGAACATACCAAAATAAAAGGAATACTGCAGTTATAAATCCACTGCTGCAGAAACAGTGAATGCGATTGCAAGGCTCTATTCACCTCCTGTGCCCTATGAGCACCCTGAGTGTGGTGCACTGGAAGCTGCCTTTGGGAGCTGTAATAATAACTGTACGGTGGGAACCAAGTGTGGCAGCATTTACAGCCCCTTAAGGAGTTGCTTTTGTACTCTCCCTGACACAGTTATAAAAGAGCAGTTCCTCTGGTACAGTATCTTCAGATTGTATTTCATATAATGAAATGGAGATTTCAGGGTTTTGAATAGACAAGGAAAGAAATTAGAAGAAAGCTGGATTTGATAAAAAGGAAAAACAACACAGCTTCGGATTTTACTTCTCACATCAGAGCCGCACAAGTCCAACAGTCTCCGTGTCAGAGTTCTGGTGGTTCATTTTCTCCCCGAGACACTTGGATCTTGGCATTGACCTTTCCTCCAATGGGGTTTGGCTCAGGCTTCTCATCCTTGACTAAAAAAGAATTGGTGTCTTCTCTGCATACCCAGTGCATATTTTTTCAAAAGCAAGACCAAGAAAAAATACAGCAACGAGGATAAATGTTTCCTTGGAATTACCTGTCTTCTGACTTCTGCATGGAGAGACTGGATTAAAAAAAAGTTATTTACCTTCTTGCATATCAGTGAGAAGAATGCAATATCTGTTTCTCTTGTTAATGGTCCATTTCCATTTGACCATTTTATTGCACAAATGATTAATTAAAATTATATAGTACTGCATTTAAGAGGATGACAAGCCATGTGGAATTTAAATCAAGTATTTTTCTCATATCTTTTGAAGATGCCGAACACAAACCATTTTAAGACAGAAAAAGCACTTAAGAAATCAGTTCAAAGCACATTGTTAAATAAATAGAAATTTTTTTTGTCTGCCCTATAAAAGTAATTCCAGTTTGAGGGTTTTAAGAGTAGATCTTATTAAAATACATCCAAAAATATCTCAAGTACTCCCATGGATGCCACAGGATATTCTAGGCCAAAAAAGCAAGACAAGGATGATGACTTCAGAAAAAGAATTGTGTGGTGTAATGGTGCCCTCACTCCTTAGCCTATATTATAATTAATTTCTACTTCTAAATGTATATAAATACATTTTAAGATGTTCCTTGGTAGAAGCTTCATGTAATTGCTATGATCCTGCTTAATCATGCCTTGAGAAACAAAAAACCAGATCCAAATAAAATATCATTCCTTAAAGTGTAAGTCAAAGGCTATCCACATGGAAGACTGAAAAATAATCAGATTTTGCATTCCATCCTTTCAACAATACAACTTCACTTTCAAATATGCTTTGTTGTTTTCTTTTAATTCACGAAAATTAATCTTATAGATGTAGATGCCAGATTTGCATTAATTAAAACTCCACTGTAGAAGCCAGGCTTAATTGCAATCAAATTTGCTTAATTATGCATGGCGAGAGATTCCCAATTGAGAAAGGTTTTAGTAAGGATTTTTGTTTTTTATACTGACAAAATAAATTGAAATTGTCATTTTTTGTGTTTTATGTAACACTTGTAAATAATTTGTGGAGCACCTTAAGTCTTCTATGTAAAGCAATGTTATTGCTTAAGTAATTATAACAATCTGCATTTTTCATTGTTAATTGTGGGTGTCAGCCTCATTAATTTTAATTTACAGCCTGTAATGAAATTAAGAAAATTTTGTGCTGATCTGCTGAAACTTGTCTTATAGAAAGTTACTTCATAAAACTGAAGTTCGAAAAAGTGAGGAATTTGTTCATGTGTTGTCAAGACAAGTAGAAAAATGTTCATTTTTCTCACAAGTTTTGCTTCTAATTTTAAACACTATGTAATAAAGCAATTTGTGTCAAAAAGTTTGAGAAAGTTCAATCTGCATATTTTTCAATTCAAAGAGTAATTACATAGAATGTACACATAATATGTAGTTTTATTTATAACAGATAATGTGTCACTGCACCGAAAAAGGTTGTTGTATATCTATTCTATTGTTCATCTCACAGAACAAATTCCTTTTTCTTTGCAAAAGCATTGGGGTTCTTTCTGTAGATTTCTGGAACTTACATAAACTGTAATACTCCTAAAATGAAGCATAGTAACATAGCCAAAACCCTGTGGTCACGTTGTCTATGGGCCCTTAGAATTTCTTTTTAATATACTCAGTCTTCTGCTTTTCAAACTTCAGTCCTTCAAAACTCTATACTTCCCTTCCTCTGTTCTGCTGAGTTTGCATCAACCCCAGCCATGCAAGAAAACAGAAAGATGTGGCTTAATTAGTCTGCAACTTTATTAATTTAATTTATCTGGGGACTATCCAGCAGCAATTTCTATAATATAGGTAATAAATTTTTCATTAATTATTTTCACTTGTAGAAGGGCTGCCATTAGCTTTCATTCCTGCCGGTAGCAGGTTCTTGGCCCTCTGTGTGTGATCCACCACTGTCTTTAAATGACGGATAGGAGAGACATGTTCTCATCTTGTCACACTAGACTGAGAGTTCTGCTTCCAGTACCCATCTCCTTTTGAGGAGACTTGCTTTGTGTGCTTTTCTAATGATGGTTTGCCAAGGAAGCAGATCCTCTATGGCAATGTATCTAAGATGGATTTTACTTTCTTGGAGAGGCAGATGACAGGGCTAGATGACAGTGGGCTAGATAGTCTGAGTTATATCCCCTTCAAAGACTAGCAAGGTCAGTTAGTCGGCCTGAGCTCCACTGACCTGCCAAGCTATCCACAGAGCTTTCCTTCATCTGAATGATTAACTTCCAAAACCTGTGAAGAAAGGTGATGCTTAAAAGAGTTAGCACTTTTTTTCTAGGTAGTCTGTTAGAACAAGAAAGGATCAAATTTTTATGTTGTAGATGTCACCTCAAAAGCTCTGCTTTGCTCATTTTAATATTCCCTGTGCTCTTTCCTTCTCTCATTTTTACTGGAAACTTTCCATTGTGGATTTACTTCTCTTAATTTCTTAATTGGTATTGAGAGACATTTATTGTTATGATCCTGCATGCACTTGCACAATGCTTTGGCTGAAAAAGCATCATATGATACCATAAAATTAAATGCAAAAAAGTTGGAGGAACAGAAATTGCAATGAGCAAGTTTTAGGGAAAGACTCTTATTTTGCTAGTATACAAAGACATTTTTCAAATATCTAATACATATAATAAATGCACAAAAGTATAAAAAATATATGATATTTTTATGTCTAATATTAAGTAAAGTATAAAATATATTCAATATAAACCTTTTTTAATATATACCTGCCTTTAATAATTTCAATCTGAACAAGTAGAAGCTAGCAGGGGAGAGGAAGAAATAATAAACCTGGGACTGGGAAGATGTGAGAGGAGCCACTGAGCTTAGTTCTGCTCTCTGCTGTTACTTTTCCTATACATAGCTTGCTACTTTAACTAAACATGAAAACAGAAAGCATGATCTTGTAAAACAGATGAGTCCCAGAACATACTGCATGATCTAACATATGCTTGACCTACCATAACAGTACAGGTGGAGGTAAAAACACTGAAGCATATAACTATTTTAATGTACCAAAGACAAAGTATTTTAAAATTTCTGATGTGATACTTCCCTACAGAAAATGGGGGAGGGGGGGGGGGAGCGAGAGGGGAGGGTTGTACTCACTTTTTTCTTTTAATTTTTTTTCATATTAGCCTGTATTGAAACCATTTTCAATGTGCTCTTCAATATGAGCTGAAAATGTATAGCAGAGACTTCCTAGGATTTGCCACAGATGATAGATGGTGTCCAAAGCAGATTGCCACTCTTGTGTTTGAACTAAGAGTTGCTGGTTGTAATGGATGACAGTCTTTTAGTGTGCAATAAAACTGAGAATATAATTGATCTGATGTGTTATAAAAATGTACAGAATTAAAACCAAGCAGTAATAACTTAGGCTTCTAATATCCAGCACCTAAGCAGTTTTTCCTTCTTAAATGGGTAACAACTGGTGCCTAGGAACCTCAGTTGTCTACTGAATTTTGACACTGTTTCTGAGGGATGTATACAGAGCCATGCCAATAGGGAGTTCCAAACTACATGCATCATGTAAGATATTTTTGCATTAACTTTGTTTTAACTTTTTATATCATTTTCTGAGAGCAAGAGTGACAGTAAAGTACCAAATAAACTGGATTCTTTAAAAGGCTGAAAAATAGTCCATTTCTTAAGGATATCTTCAGATCTAAGTCTTCTGATCACGAATGTCATCTGCTACTAGAACATCAGTAGTGAACTACAAGAATGTAAAGATGAGATTTTTCCTATAGAAAAGGTATAGCAATAACAGTAGAAACAAAACACATTTTGTAAATGATGGGGCATATAATATGGCATAGAATATAATTTAAAATTTTAAAGCCAGTGTGGGTGCAGGATATGGAGACAACCAGCATGTTTGCTTGCAACTGCTGGGTTGGTTGCACTGGGTCCTCCCACGGGCATCCCCTCAGCCTTCCACTTCTGCCATCCTCCAAGAGGCAGCAGTTTTCCTTTAGGGCTCAGTTTTTAATGTTTTTATTTCTCTGTGGCCTTCCACCCTATAACTGTCCTTTCTTCATTCTTCTCCATCCCTCTCTGTTTCCCTGAGCAAGACCAGAACAGGTTCAGCTGCTCATTTCTGACACAGCCAGGTTCCATTTTGCCTTCCTGCCTATGACAAAGCGTGTCAACTCTGCATAGACAGGATGTACTCATTCTCTTACAAAACTGATAATCGCTGATCTTTTCAAGCATACCCAGATGCTTACCTGATAATTTTAGTCTTCTGCTTAGGTAAACAGCAGTGGTATGCATAACAAATTACTAGGGGGTGTTTCTGAAACCCTGGGTGCGAGGTTCCCTTACGTTTTGGCAGGTATCAGTATGGGGAAAAAACACATTCTTTGCTAATCACAGAATTATGGACTGGTTCGGGTTGGAAGAGACCTTAAAGATCATCTCATTCCAATACCGTGGGCAGGGACGTTTTCCACTAGACAAGGCAGTACAGGGCCCCATCCAGCTTGGTGTTGAACAATTCCAGGGGTGAGGTATCCACAGTTTATCTGGGCAGACTGTGCCAGGGGGTTTTTTTGGACAGTTTCATATATCCTCTATGAGACAGCAGAGCAGAGTACCAGTTTGTCCTGGTCATGTAAATGAAGTTGTCAACAAATTTCTTGACAGTTCAGCTAGCATTTAATCATATTTACTGTTCTTTTTCTTTCCATTCTCAAGGCGGGAGGATATTAGTGACTGCAAAAAGCGAATTAGAAACCAGAAAAAATAAATAATAGAGGAGGAAAAGAAAATGAAAGAGAAAAAACAAAAATTAAAAATTAAAATCAAAGTTAAGAAAGAGAATAAGTAAGGAACAAAAAAAAGGAGAAAAAAACCTTGTTTGGAAAGAAAGGACTTTGTCATTCTTATTTAATTATCAATGGATACACAGGATGGAGTAAAAAGATCTATTTCAAAACTGTGACTTAATGACAAGTTGATGTGTAATACTTTGCCTGAAGACCCAGACAACATCGTTAAGAGAGAGACAAGTAAATTGTAGGTAAGAAATAAAAATAAATATTTCCACACCTCTGACATAACTGTAAAAGTTAAAAGGCTACTGATAAATTTGAGACAAATGACTATTGTTCTGGCAAAATAAGGACTCTTAACTCATTTTTGGATAACAATACTGCCAGCTCTTGCAATTTTATTATGAGCCTCATGATATTTGATGTTTCTCTTAAAGACCTAGCTTCTAGACTTATATTAATTAGGAGGTTATTAACTTCCATTAAAAAATCATGTTTCCAGTCCTGATATCTAAGCACAAAAAAAAATTAGAACACTTTCTAAAACTGTGAAAGATAGAAGTCAAACAAGGAGAACCCCGAACAGGTAGTAAAAACACCCAAACCAACCCCAAACTATAAATTCTGTAAGTCTTACTCATGATTTCTCAGTATTTGGCAACACTCTATTAACTATAATTAAGTTAGAGATTTATTAGGTATTAAAACTGGAAAAGCTGATAAGAAGCTTCTGCAATGAAAAAGCAGAACATGCTGAAAATCAGCCAAAAGAAGGTAAAATTAAAAAATATTTCAGTTTGCAATGGAAACTTTTACTTTTTCACTTGCTTTCAGCAGATAATTCTTCGTGGTTTTTCATAACAAAAAAATAAATCTAATTTTAGAAACTAATTTTCAGAACCTGACTTGTTCCACCGGCAACAAAACCAATCTTCTATTCTAATTCTCACCTCCTAGGGATCCTAAATATTGTTGGTTTCCTGTTCATCACCATTTTAATCTTCTCATATTCCAGTGATTTGATATTGTTTAGGTGACATAAGACCATACAGCTGGCAAGTAGACAGTTCTACTTTTTTCTGGTTTTTTCCTGTTTTTTACTTTTTTCCTGTTTTTAGGAAAAGTGTGTATTTAGGAATCACACTCATCTAGTAGCCAAAATGCAAACATTTATTTTGACCTCAAACACTATCTGGTAAAAGACAGCCACTGAAATAATGGGCCAGATGTACTGCTTTCCTGCAGTACAGTCCATGCTGTCTGGGGTTGGATTCGTGAATGGTTATTCAAATGTTGAGTAAGCTATAAAGAAGTCCAGCCACGTTTAGACAAAGGAATGCAATCACTGGAGGCAGATTATATTAAGTCCAATGTTAAATTAAATAAAGAATATGACCTCAATAGTGTGTGCAGCTTCACCATTTCCAAGAAATAACAACAATGACCAGGTGCCTTTTTAAAATGAAAAAAAACCACAAAGAGATTCCTAGGTTTCTACCCATCAAACAGATATTTTTTATGTTGCTTTCCCTCCTGTAATTTTTTGCGGAAAAGTCATGTGTTTTTATGTTAACATTTGCCATTTATACGGACCATATACTGCTTCACTACCATCTGACTGTCTAGATCTTAATAATCAGGGCAGTACTCCAGGATTCACTTAGCACAAGTGCTTTTGCTGTAGTGACAACCACAGCTGTTCCTTAACTCCTGACTTGTTGGATGTGACAGGCACAGTATAAGTCCCTAAGGTCTATTTGTCTCCCAGTGCCTGAAAGCCCTATCAGATTTGAACCTGAATATACCAGGTTTGTGTGGGCAGGTTTTGGTAGCAGAAGGGCTACAAGGGTGGATTCTGTGAGAAGGTGCCAGAAGCTTCCCCCATGTCCAGCAGAGCCAATGCCAGATGGCTCCAGTACGGACCTGACACTGGCCAAGGCCAAGCCAATCAGGAATGATAGTAATGACCCTGTGATTACGTATTTAAGAAGGAAAAACTAGTTATTGGGCCGACAAAATTGCAGCCAGAGAAGAGTGGAGTGGGAACACGTGAACAACTCTGCAGACACCAAGGTTAGAGGAGGAGGGGCAGGAGATGCTCCAGGCACCAGAGCTGAGGTTCCCCTGCAGCCCCTGGTGCCAACCACGGTGAAGCAGCTGCGCCCCTGCAGTCCATGGAGGATCACAGAGATCCACCTGCAGACCATAGAGGAGACCCACAGCAGAGCAAGTGGACACCTGAAGGAATTCATGGGAGGCCCATGTTGGAGCAGGGTCCTGGCAGGGACCTGCTGACTCATGGAGAGAGGAACATACACTGGATAAGGTTTTCCTGATAGAGCTTGTGGCCCTGTGGGAGACTCATGCTGCAGCAGCCTGTGCCCAAAGGACTGACCCTGTGGAAAAGTGGCCCATGTTGAAACAGTTTGTGAAGAACTGTTGCCTATGGGATAAATTCACTTTGGAGAACTTCATGGAGAACTGTCTCATGGGAGGGACACCACACTGGAGCAGGGAAAGGACTCTTCTTCCTGAGCACTGGCAGAAACAACACGTGATGAACAGACAAGAGCTTCCTCACCTCCCTGTGCTGCTGTGGGGGAGAAGGTAGGACTTGGGAAGGAGGGAGGGGTTGAGGGAAGGTGTTTTAAAGATTTATTCTACTCCTCATTATCTTGCTCTGACTTTGTAAGCAATAAATTTAATTAATATCCCCACTTTGAGTCTGCTTTGCCTGTGATGGCATTTGGTGAGGGATCTCTCCCAGTCCTTATCTCAACACATGAACCCTTTGTTGTACTTTCTCTCCCCTGTCCCATTGTGAATGGTAGTGACAGGGAGGTTTTGGTGAGCACCTGGCATTTAGCCAGGGTCAACCTACTACACTGGCAAGTACAATTCCAGGAACAGAACCTCCAGACTGGTCAAAAAATGTCATCATTGTCAAATTTGAACAGCCTAGTTAGAACTGCAGTCCCATAGTTGGTTGCAGTAATGCTATCAACTGAGTTTTGCTGAGAAGAAGCCCCAAATTCCAAATATGAGTCATATATTCTGTATAAAGCAGTCTGTATATTCTGGCTGCATCTGTAACACTCAACTCCAGTACAATAGTGTCTAGAGAAGCTGAAACAATTGCTGGACAAATTTTGACTTCTTGTCCCAGTAGCTTCTGCATCCTGTTCCAGCCTTACACTCTGGGTGTGATTTGTGACCTAGTTCTCCTTGAGCTTTAGACCAGATGCCACTTGCCTGCGGTGCCTTGTCCATGTGCTCATGATTCTGTGTCAGACCAAGTATATTTGCAGCCACCTCAAGGAACACTGAGGTCCTTCTCATCTTCCTAGAAGAGGACAGTCCTTAATTCTGTGGCACTCTGTCCTAAACTCTGTCTCTGATCATTCAGAAATAAGAACAGGGAAGACTGCATTTTCCATGTTCCCGTGTTTTTGAAATCAGTACAACCCTACCCATGAGTTTCTCAATTTACCTACCTATAGCTGCATTGTTCGGATATTGCTGCTAAGTCCTAGTGTCTGCTCTGGATAAAGTGTCAAACAGTATCCTTGAGGTGAACAAACCATTATAAGCCCTCCTGTTCCTTTCTGTCTTTCATGCCCAAGGACCTACCAGGGAAAAGGCTAAGGTGTCCAATCTAAAACCATCTTGCTCTACCTCTCACAAAGGAAAAAGAGCCCCAGCACACAATGGCAACTTCGGAAGGGATAAAGAACTAAAACTGTGACAGGGGCAGAAGATTCCTGAGTCCTCTGACCTAATTTTTAAAAAGCAAGATTTTCAGAATAATCTATTTCATTAATTTCTTGCTATATATTACTAAAGAAGTGAGGATAATGAATGCAAGAACTGGCTGTCTAGGAATTCATATATATATTTCAGCACAGCTGAAGAAATAAGATGATAAAGCTGCTCTTTCAGAAGCTCTTTTATGAAATAAATAAACCAGTTGTTTTTGGAACTGAACTTTCACAGAAAATTTTGGAGTCATCCTTCAAATTATTTGACTGTCTGAGTAGCTTCATAACAAGACATACTATACCCTTTCCAATCACTGCACTTCCTTGAGAACTGGAAAGTCATCAGCATGATTTTCTTTTTTTTTTTTAAGGGATTTAGGGCATATCTTGAGATTTACAGTTTGTTACAACAACTGAAAATCAAATAGAAAAAGTAATGCAAGATTTGGGGAATCATAATATGTATGGCAAGGGAAAAACCAACAAGCTTTCTGTAACTTAGAATTGTGCCTTTCTAATGTGTTGGAAGGTTCTGAAAATATTAATAAGGCAGTAGATGAACACGACCCAATGGACATAATTTACTTGGATTTCAAAAAGCTTTAGAAAAGGTCCCTCATAAAAGAATATTAAAGATAATAAATAACAATGAAGTAAGGGGCAAAGGCTTGTCATGGATTAAAAAGTGATTAAATGATAGGAAATAAATAGTTATAACCTCAAAGAAGAGATATATTAATAATGGAGTGTCTCAGGGGTCAGGATTACGATCAAGTTATTTAATATATTTTTTTTAATAATTTTAACAAGGTGGCAGAGTTTGCTGATGACTCTGGACTGTAGAACAAGTAGCCACTTGCATAACCTCCTATTTATTATGGTGGTCTAAAAATGTACCTGTACTGCTCTGATAATCACTGACAACAGAAATTCCAGTGAGTACTAGTAAGGAACAAATTTCACCGTCTGTCAACTGTTTAGCTTTATCTTAAGATGGACACAGTGAATGGTTGAATTCTGGAAAACTTAAGTTAGGAACTGAGACAGAGGAAAGTATGCACTTGGCCTTCACTGTAAAATGTTCTTAAGACATGCCTTCAGTACATCAGCCTCAGTAAAATCAAGAGTATTCCTGCATAGTTGAAGAAAACTGAAATCATACCTATAGCACTCAACAATCTCATGTCAATCCTTTCAACAGAAACCTTGCATTATTTCTTTCTCACATTATGGATAGTTTTGAATGGTTATTAACCATCATGGGTAATCTCACGCAGCAGCTTTTCCTTGCAAAATACAAACCAAACACAAGCACTTTTAGCAGAACTAAACACCTTGGTTCAGGTTTTCATGCTTCTTCTGCTCAATCCCATCAGTGAGGATCAAGCATCTGTAGGAGGCTGGAGGAATGACTGACTGGCTCAAAACAGCCAGGTGGGAGGGAAGTGGTGAGGGAAGAGGGCAAGGTCTGTATAGGCAGGACAACCACTGCTTCACCTGTCCCTCTAGAGCCTTAGTTAGCCTCTGGTCCACACCAAAACGGCAGACGGACTGCATCGCCTGCCCTAAAATAGTGCCGGCCGATCACATGGTGAACATTACAGCACAAGTGTGTGCCTGGGGGAGGGCCCCAGCAGATCACAGCAGATAAAAGGATGGTGATGTGTGTCAAGTGGCATGCTCTGCTACCCTGGATTTAAATGCAGCTGAGACCACAGTGGATCCTCAGACGGTGATCACTTAACCTTTCTCCTTTTTCTTTCTCTTCCCCACTCTCTTTCTTCTCCTAACTTCTTCTCAAAATATATTGCAAGCCAGACTGAAAAATTCCAATCTGGATAAGTTTAAGTTTGCTAAGTTAATGTTTCTGAAGTGCCTTAATTTTTCTGGATATTGTTTCAAAATTTGCCAAATACCTTATTCTGCTTTAATGTTCTAAAATTTGCAATGAAAAGTTTGTTATTGAATCTTCTGAGAATTTTGTTCCTTCTTCCACACACCACCCAGAGTGAACCAAATTACTTTCACTTAAACCCACTGAGCAAGCCAGGGCATTACGGCATCACAAATCTTATCCTCCAGATATTTGTATCCCCAGACAACTGTGCTGTTTGACGTATCTGAGACCTGACTGGAAAAGATGATTGTAGTAGTAGTAGTAGTGGGATCTTCAAAAAGGCAGCCCTGCTTTCAGCCTCAGGAAAAAATGTTCCAGAATAGATTTGTCTCTCAGAGGACACCATCTCTAAAAAAGACAGGTCAGTCTTCAACACTAGTAAATGTGAAATTCCAGACACATTTTATCCAAAATTAAATAAAAAATGAAAATAAAGAGTGAAGTGAAGAGAAAAGGAGAAGTTATATCCTACAATTTCTTCCTAAAATGTGAAGAAATAACAACAATTGCCCAGGGAAAAACCTCTGATCAAACACAGTCCCAGATTTTCATACAAATTTCAGAACCCAGTTTGCTTTACTCACAGGCACAGATATGAAGCTTTATCCACAACTTTGCCTCCCTTTACTACCCTTGCAGAAAAAAAAAAAAAAAAAAGAATGTCCTGATATTAGGTGGCGGAAGGAAAAAGAGGAGATAATGTAGGCAGACCAAAGAAATTTGCTGTTGAAGTAGAGTGTGAAACAACAGACTTCTTTAGAGCCCAGTGCAAGCATTTTGACTAACACAACTTTTATCTTATGTAACACAAAATAATGCTAAATAAGCCACACAATTTAAGTCATCAAATGATGGCTACAAAAGTTGCAGAGTATTTGTTTAATTTCATTTAAATTGCAGAATTATCTGATTGTTTTGAGAGATATCCTGAAGTATTTGCCAGAGGCTTCATTTGTAAGCAGACCACTAACTCTGAAAGGACAGCCATTTAATCCATTATATGGTTCTCTATTATTCCAAATATCATGGGAGAAATTCAGTCTATATGCAGGTTGATACAACTTGCAGCAACTTAGGTGGTATTTAAAAGCACTCAACAAGGGACCTGACTTTAGCTCATGTGTTTACTCATCTAATGAAATGTATAGTTTTAAATGCATTAAGCTTAATCAGGCAATTGATTTCTGAATTTGCAAAAAATAAATTAAGGGATCTCCATGTCAGTCTTTATTTTTATTTTTAATAAGACATTAGATAAAAATTCTTGTTCATAGTCAGCTGGTCAAGAATTACAGTATGTTGCAGTATGATCACAAACAAAAATAATTACAAATATCAAGGGAAATTTAGGCTATAAGGCCAAATGAAAAAAGAATTTGACTGTGGAAAATTAAATTAATAAAACATTAAAGCACTAAAAAAGAAAACTATTGCCTATTATAACTAAATTGTTTGCTTAGCTAAAATAAAGAAACAATCTCAGTGTTTGCATTTATGAATGTTAAATGGCAATCAGAGCAGGTAAAGGAGAGAAACAGTGCAGTTAAGGTTATAGTCTCCTATCCATTTCTCCTACATATTTGAACACTGAAATTAATTTAGTCCCTAACATTTTTATTTAAAGCAATGAAATCAGGCATTTATCTGCCTTGTAGTTTCTAAGAGACAACGCACTGATATGTTACAAATACAGCCATGATATGCCATGTCACAGCACAGGCTGGAAATTCTTTTTATGTAGAAGTCAGTGAGAGCAGAATTAGGCAAATGGTAAAAACCCATGAAAACTCCTTCCCAGAATGACTTTCTCAACATCACATAGTAAGTCTGTAACAGAATTGGATTGGAATTGCACTCAGATCATCTAAATCCCAGTTAAGTGCCTTCATCACATGACTTACTGGAGCTCCTCTAAATGAACTCATACATGTTCCCATCAGTTCTTCACCTGTAGATCCAGGGATTCTGGTCAAAACCAATCTGAGGTAGCTGCAGTTATGAGCCATCTCCCTGTCATCTCTCTTCTGCCAAACATACGTATTAACACACCCCCATAATTCCTAAAGGAGGGAAACAAATTCAAGTGGAATCCAACAGAACATAGAAATCAAGTTCCTTAAAAGACACTAGTTCACCTAAAAGGATTTTTTTTTTCCTATTAGTGTCTTATCAGTCAAATGAACAATTTATTTTCATAACTGTTTGATTTCTTATAAAAACTGAGTACAAAAAAATACAGAAGTGCTAGTTTTAATGCAAAATCATCTTTCTTAGAAGAGAAAGGTTCACAAAAAGACAAAGCTTCAAGGACATTTTTTGTGAAAGTTTGAGAGCCACCCAGACCAACTGTGACATCTGTACTAATTGAAAAAGCAAACGAGGCCACAAAGGACAGTTCTTTGACCATTTAATCAATTTTCCACTCAATGCATTGTTCATTCTTAGAGACTTTAATGCTAGAATTGATTTTAACAGCCATTACCGAAATACGTAAGTCAAAGGTCTCTCAACCTATTTTAAGTTTGACCAATAGGAATAAAAGATTATGGATACGTGAATAAATCAGTGGCTATGATTCAAATGCATTCCTTAAAAAACACTGTGCGAATCACAGTCTACCCATGTACTAGTGGTCACATGGGCTGATTAGAACACAATAGGAGAAGGAGCAAGATGGTGATCTCTGAAAATGTCTGGTCTGGACTCTGTAAAATTATGTCAAACTTTCAGTAATGCAGAGCTTATATAGCTCACTTTAGTATAGAATCATATGGCTCACTTCAATGCAGAAAGAGGTCAGTTTTCAAATGTGCATAAATGTATTTGGAAATTGAATATTTGACTCAAGCAAACAGAAGGGTCCAGAAGGGTGAAGAATATTAAGATCACTTATTAAGATGCTTTTAGGCATCGTTAGTGGATTTATGCCCTGCAAAACAAAGGAAAAGGAAATATGAAAACCTGTGCTTTACCTTGCAGTTCTACATTCTTCCATAGAGAGAGAAAAGTCAGACAAAACAAAGCTTAAATAAGTTTTCTCTCATTCTTATCAACTTCCCTTACATTGAAAAACATTACCATTTGCATGCTACTGGTCAGAGTCAATATAGATGTAAGAAAAGAAGGTAAGCTGTAGACAAAACACATTAAGATGAATATAGATTTTAAAAGCCCAAACTGATCTTATTGCACTCCTTCTGGGTTTTAGGAAATGTTTGTCTTCACTGACAAATACCTGTGATCTGTACAATTTCTGTCTCAAAGAATAAAATATTCTGTGGAGATGAAAAAGTGTAAAAAAATTTTTTTTCACAGTGCAAATATACAGCAAAATGCAGAAATGACTGTGGGATGCTACATATGGGCAATGACTTCTTTATCATCTCTGTAACATCAGCAATTCCCTCATGTGCTGCCTTCTCCTTCTTCTGTGGTTGGTCCTAATGAAACAGATTTACAGTATGACCTTTGCATACATGCATGATATATTGTGATGACAGCCACTCCACTGTGAAATATGATGCTATGATCTTTCAGTTGTTTCCCTTTGGAAGATGAGCCTTACATGATTAGATTGATAAGCATCAATGTATCAGAAATTGTGCCAAAACGGCAGCTACTGGCATGTTGTACTGTAGGAACTTTAAGGATATTGACATAGTTCTAGAAAAACAACCTTAAGGACAAGCTGAGCCACAAAAATCAAATAACGTAATTGACAGACTATTTGATTCAGTTCCTGGTTAAAACTTCCCTGCTTTACTGAGATACACTGACTTACAAAAGACCTTTGACACTCCACTGTAAAGTGTATGAATGCTTTGAGATTTTTCATCGTTATCGTGCATGCCTGAAATTTGTTTAGGCTGTCAGGAGTTTGTCATGGAGTCCTCAATATTGTTGTAATATAAAAGGGCATCCATCAGACACATTAAACACCATGTCTGTTTCTTAAGGAGGTTACCTGTGTCTGTGATATGTTGCACTATTGACACACACATGACATCCAATTTAGCAATCTGTATTTATCCAGAGATTTGCATGCACCATAAAGCAGAGCTTTAATTTAGTTTTTTTTCTTAACCGGGAAACAAAGGAGGTGGGGAAAGGGTGCTGCATTTTGCCATCCATATTCAGTGACACTGTTGAGTATTATTCATTAATCTGAATGTTTGTTTAAATATTATTTTTATTTATAAAGGTCAAAGCCAGGATGGGGCCAACTGATATAACTGCTGTGCAGGTAAAATATCACTCATTCCCACAAAAAGCTTTAAGGAGTCAAGACATAACTGGTGGATGAGACAAAAAAGCAGGGTAAGGTAGGTTGAGAAAGATGAGTCAAGAGATAGAGCAGAATGTGCACTTATGTATCCCAAGTCCTTTTCACATACCTTATTGCTTACAAAATTGACCTGTCAGCTCCATCCTGATAACAGTCTAAGTTAAAATTTCTGCATTACTTCCAAGCTTTGGGTGTATTCCAGGTCTCTGTGTGGTCTCGGAGTATTAGATGATGTAATATTCTATACTAATTTTGAATGCCTTACAGTGTAATACAAATGAACTCTGTTTTATTTTGCACAAAACAGTTCTATGTATTCTTATGACACTCAATGTGTTGCAATCTATAAACAAAGTACAGGGTTGTTTTTAAGCTTGAACTTCTTGGTGACGTGTAAAGCAGTAACCTGAAAAAAGCCAGGGTGCAGGCCAGAGCACAGACACAAGATGCTGCATATCATTAGCTGGTTAGGGAAGTGCACATCAGGGCTTCAGACTGTGGCAAATTTTTTCATAAAATGCCTATTCATGGCTTTGAGATTACTGTGTACCAAGGAATACTTCAGCAGATTCTTTGGAGACAACTATTCTGAAAGGTTAGGGTTGTATAGATACAGGTTGTGCCATGCAAGGCTTTTTATTAATATAGATACAGCTGTAATGCTGGGCAGTAATGTTCATCTTATCTCAAATACAATTTTGTAAAAGATGATTCAGGAAACAATGATCCAAAAAAAAAGGAAAATATCTCAAAGAATACTGAAAATATTTCTACGGATTAGCTTGAACTGGAGGCTGAACTCATTGTACAAATAAACTGCTAAATATTGACATGACAATACACCTAAATATACAGACGCTAACATACCTGAAAAGCTTCTTCTGCTTTCCTGTATGTAGTGCATATCTTGAGGTCTTCTTTTAGACTTCTTTAGAATTAGGAATTACTCTTTGTTTAATTTTTAATACTGGAAAGACAATGCAGCAGGCATAGTTCTTAAATTTCCTGGCAAGAGCTGAGTACATTTTTGAATAAACTTCATCTTAGTTTGAAAGTTTTGTCATGAAATGAAATGTGGTAACTTATAAGAGAGCAAACAACCCTACCTAAACACAACACCAACACCCACTTCCATAGTTGCTATTTAAAGTGTTAATTCCTTCCAGTGTTCAGTTACTGTTATTAGTTGCAGAGTACAGTCATGCTTTGAGAGGGGAGAAAACATAAACAGTCAAAAAAAGCAGGTTAATGCTATTAGTTATAGACGAAAAATTTTTGAGAAAATGTTGGAAAGGAACTTGACCTTTCAGTCTGGATTCCTGGATATACGATGACAGTCTCTGGACCATGTGAATCAGTATTTCATTTTCTTAAGTACCTTGCTAACTTGTGACATTTTCAACAACTATAGGTAACTAAAGGTACAACAAATTATGGAGTTTTGATACATTTCTGGGATCCAGGTTATCATTAAATAGGGTCATCTAATTATCTCTTTTGGTGTCATTTGAATTCTTTCAGTACTGTCATCTAACCAGAATTGATTAACTATGGTATGAATTTGATATATTTAAAACATCAATAATGCTTTCTTTGCTTGTCTTCCCATAAACATCAGCATTTTGCAGGGAGAAAACGAATTTAAACAGTTTCAGTTGCACTCTTATTACAGCTCTGACTTGTTAAAGACTCTCAGCAAATTGATTAGCTCTGAAAAGCTGCCATCCATCTGCAAAGTGAGAATAATCTGTAAATAAAGCTGCAGGTAAGTCCTTTGAGAAGAATATTTCGCTCTTGCTGGTTGCTGAAACACCTCACCAGAAAAGGACAATTCACCTCCACCTGAGGAAACACACTGTCTGTTTGCACTGATGCACAGCAGTGTCGGCAACTGGCAAAAAAAGTAATAAAATTGTGCTGTTCTTTTAATTTTGTAAGATAAAACCCAAGGCTTATTAGGAAGAAACAGAACAGGCAGTTATAGTTTCAAAACCTTTTATCGATTTCTTTTTTTTTTCTTTTTTTTTGTCCCTTTGCCAACACAGCAGTTTGGGGTTTGGGAGCCAGAAGGACATGGCTTGTTCAAGTTTAGCTCTCTCACTGCCTGCTCCCAGGGCCAGCTAACTGTCTAAAACCTAAATAAAGAGATAGCCAATAGCTTTGCATTCCAACGTGATGGCTGGTGAGAGGATTGGGTGAGGTGCTTTCTTTTTCTGGGGGGAGGTCTTCACTCTTTCCCTGGCTTGGGAAGTGGTCAGCGAGATGTTTCCCAGTACTCGTTTTTTGCTGGTGCACTATACCTTTGATTTTCCCCTGCTTCAGTGCCCAGCCACTGCTTGCTGGGCTCGCAGCAGCACTGGGAGGGGGGTCCTGGCTCATGCTGATTCTGTGTGTCCTGTGCTGCTCTCCTGAGAGTACAGCCACCACTGCTGGGAGTCATTGAGGGGCCAGCACCATCTGCTCAGGAGTTTCTAACCCCTGCAACACTTTCGGACAGAAGACAGTGGGAGGGTCCTTGTGCTGCCCCACGGGAAAATTTCCAGCCCTCCCTTGTGGCCACCGTTCCCATTGGAGCTCTGGAACTGGCTCCTCTTCCCATGCCTGCCATTCCCATTGGAGCGCTGGAACTGGCTCCTCTTCCCATGCCTGCCATTCCCACAGGAATTCTGGAACCGGCACCTCTTCCCATGCCTGCCATTCCCATTGGAGCTCTGGAACTGGCTTCTCTTCCCAGTCCTGCCATTCCCATTGGAGCTCTGGAACTGCCACCTCCTCCCATGCCTCCCACTGGAGTTCTGGAACCGTGCCTTTGCTTCTGCTAGCCCGACAGCGCCCCTTAGTGGCCATGACTGTGTCACCGCAGCCGCTGCCTCCCGAGGGGCGGCATCGCCTCCCGCTGCCTGCAAATACAACTGCACTGAAGGAACAGAGAGAGGACTTGATTTTTTGAAAGGAGACTTGATTTTTTTGGTTACAGGGTTGCTGCTTGTTCTGTTCTGGTTTTGGTTATACATACATATATATATATACATATACATATTTGTAGTAAAGAACTGTTATCCTCTTTTCTAATTTTTTCTGATTAAAGCCTCTTAATTTCAAAGGTTGTGGTGGCTTGAGGAGAGGGAGGCCCCCTTCCTAGTCCAGAAGGATTCCTCAAGAAACCATAGTTGCCCCCAAATTCAGTCATAGTTGCCTCAATTTCTATGCCCCCAAATGCAGTCCTTATATTCAGGGGAGCTCTCAATTTAGTTCTGAATATTCAGGCACTACTGGAATAGACATAGAAAACAAAATGCTCTTGCTTTTACTTCTAATTTACTTTATAGTATTTACAGTCTATTTAATTTTGTAGCTATATTTAATACTGAAAATGTCTCAGGATGTAATTTTTAATAAAACACTGTATAAAATGTTGCACTGGTATTATATCACTTATAGTTTAGTCTAATTATATGTTAATGCTCTATTTCTGTTGAATGCATTGGCACGTGTCATTAACACAAAAGCCCAGTTCTTGTACCACACAACTTTCATGCTAAAGTATCATGTTAAACTGACCACCATGGAGTCACTCCTTATTTGCAAAATGATTGGGTAAAGAAACAAAACTCTCATGTAAACCAAAGGGATACAGATATCTGCCAGCTGAAGAGAACTTAATGAAAATACCATGTAGCTTTTTTATTTTTTCCTCCCTTTCATTTTTTTTTAATATTTATAAAAATTAAAATTATCTGAATGACTGAAAGTTTGAGGAAAAAAGGTTCTCATCTACTCTAACAAGGTGTATGAAGAAGGGTGCTAAGTTAAGGATAATGGAAAGATTAAAGAAAAAAAGAAAGTGGACAGAGAGACTTGGATTAACCAAGTCAGACAAAACGAAGCGGAAATGGCCATAATAAGGTAGAGATATGCAGTTTTGAAAGGACAAGTCAAATGCTGTACCGCAAATCCAAGACTTCCACATTAGAGCAAACAATCAGAATAGGGTTGGTAATGTGCATTTTATCTTAATGTCAGAGATAATTTTTTCCATCCTTTGAGCTTTTTTAATGAGCTTTGCTAATTTATCAAAAAAGGCTATTTGAATAATAAACATGAATATTAAACAAAAAGAAGTATGGTTTATAGAAGTTCACTGCCCAAATGTCTAAGCACTCTTTTGTGAAGCACAAGTATTCATCTACTCTTTCAATTGCTTGGTTAAAATGCTAAATTATTCCTGTTGCTTCATAGCAGATCAGTTAACATTACTTTTAGTTTTATTCAGACAGCATGTTCTAGTTTTTCTTTGTATACAGGGCACTGGCAGCTTGACCTTCCTGTTTATTCCTTTATAAGACCATTATCATCAAAGTCCTGTGGCAGACAATTCACAATTTTCAAATGTTAATGTTAAAAGAGCTAGATTTCTGACTGCCGTCAAGCTTTATTTACACATTTGGAAAAGAGAGAAAAAAAGTTTCTTATCACACTTGGAATGAATAAGGTCTAGATAAGCAGTGAAATACAGACTGGAAGTTTCATTATCATATTTTTGAGAAAAACAAGATCAGAACAGATGCTATCCAGTTTCTCTGCTAGGGAATAGAATTTAGATAATATACATGTTGGGAATCCATTCTCCAAGAGCCAAATGACAGTACATTTTAATTTTTTTTCTTAATGTAAAGCTATTTGAAGGCAGGATTAAAAAGTTCCATTGAAGGGCTCTTTAAAAGCAGTGCCTCTTTGTATGGATTCAGATCCCAGCTTCACATGCAGCACTAGCAGTGCTAACCAGACTGAGCAAACAATTAGTGAAAAACAACTCAGCTGATGAACTCAGCCTTTTATGCTCCTGTAATATATGTGAGCAGGAAATAATTATTTAAAACCTACAGCAAATTCCATGGCTATAATACTAGTCCAGTGTAGGGAAAGTGTGTTTTCTGGAAGTCTTCTGAACACATGGCTTTGGCATATACCTGTGATGGCAAGGAGTTATGTCCTCATGCCACCACCCAGCCACTGCTTCTTGTGACAGTGGTAGAGGAGCCACCTTCAGCTCAGGACAGGGAGAAGGAGCAAAGGCAAAGTTTTATTAGCAATGTGGAGTTTATTGTTCCCAGCACTCTGCCAAAGAGATAGTTATATCAATTTGTACACTATTAAAATCTACGTAGTTTGTGTATGTTATTCTGTTTCCATATTTAATGCAAGTAATTTGACAGTGGAGCATTCCATAAACATAACCTGGTTGGCATATCTAGGTACCAAAATTATATTGACTGACTTGTGGCTCAAACTAAAAGCTAAAGAGGTAGATGCTGACTTTAAAAAATTGTATTCAGCGCAGAGCTGACAACACAACCCTTATTTACCACACCATATATTCAGCTTTAATTTTTTGTTGTTTATCCTTTTTCTCTGCAAGCTGCAGCACTTGTGCTGAATATAACAGTGAAATAGTGGGCAGACAGGCAGTGTTATTCAGTTTTGCTGGCTGTTCTTAGTGATGAAACTATAATTCTCTGGGTGATAGATAACAGAAGGTAATTTTATGGTTACTAAGAATGAGTTTGCATTTGTTGGGATAGTTACTACATAAATTTATAGATCTATTTTGTATGTACCGCATTTTAAATTTTAGTGGCAGCACAAGGAACAGTATGAGAGTAACACAAGCAGACCTGTCATGAACTCCTAGTTTAGCAGCCACTTGTAAAGGTATACTGTAATTCAACATGAAATAGCTTCAGAATGTTCTTACAATCTTGTTATAAATCATGGTCTTTGGAAGGGAAGGCGCTATTAAGTTTGTTTTTTGATTTTCTTTTGCCCTTCCTCCATCATCTTGTCTAGGAGAAGTGTTGAAAGGTAGGAAAGGCAATTCAGTACAGGAGGTCCTTTTAAGTGCTGGATTTAAGTGCTCTTTCAGGATTTAGCACGATTCTAAGCTTAACTGACAGGTCACTTTGCCCCTTGTTATCTGGACAGATAGACCCTGAGACCCTACAAAGACAATTAGATTAATTGTGAGGCAGGCAGTAGGATACTACAGCTTCAGATCACAAAATTCAGACAGGGCTCAACACCTGTCAAGCTATTATGACATTTACATTCAATAAATATAATGTCTCCAGAGAACCAGAACTGTTTTTGTTTAAACATGGAGATTGGCCCCAGGGAAGCCATTTTGTTGAATATGCCATTCTGTGGTGAAGAAATACCAGCTTTTGTCAAAGATTTAATTGTTGGAAGAGCCATTAAGATTTCAGTTCAGGTTACAAATCTGAAGGAAGCCTAGACTGACAGAGGGGCGCTTGATTTGATGATCATGGGAGCAGAAGAGGAATGGTGGTGGTAGATGTGTTAAATTTGCATTTAAAAAGCTCACCTAGGAACATAGCAATTAGACTTTTAAATATAAAAATATAACTTCAGATCATCCCAGAAGTATTCCAAAGTACTGAATTATGTAATGGCCAAACCAAGGACATTCCTTGAAAGTTAGGTTATCTACGAAGTACTGCAACAGAAAGTGTCAGAATTCTGAAAAATGCATATATGATCTCCAGGAGTTCAAATGGAAGTTTTATTCCCTTTATAAAATTGAAAATGGGAAGAGTTGAGAAATTATTTTTCTTAAGTGAATTAAGGTGATTTCTTTAACCATATTCCAAAAGAAAATTATTTTATTCAAATATAGTGTACCCAGAAACAACAGGAATACATCTGGAAAAAGACAGAACAGTTTGGGGAGGAAATTGAGTGCTATTCAATAGAGAAGTTATTCCAAATCCTCCTTTACTGAAACAAATTGAATTTCCTTGTCTGGTATAACTTACCTTATACAGTATTAAGTATAGTGACCATCAGAATTTTTGGGAAGCACCTGTAGACTTGACAATAATGCAGAAAGTGTACAGCAAGATGTGCTTTAGTGACTCAGAAACAGCACAAAGGAGCTGGATGCAACACTTGCTTTCAGCTCTTAAAAATACTCAGTTGCTTTTCTCCTTTTGAGAACAGTGGGAATGCACTCTGTATTTTTATCCTAATTGTAAAAGTGAAGGAAGCCAACTTATCAAATTATTTGCCCAGACTATTTGATATTTACAAGTCAGAACCCATCATTGACCTTCTTTGTTCTTCTGGGTGCCTGTATCTCCCAGTCTGTGTTACAGTAGTCATAGATGAAAGCAGAGGATAAATAAACAGTGGGTAAAAAGTCACTTTGGGAAATACCTACAGGAGCACACATCGATGGAGAAAATGAATAGAAACAAAGTCAGTGCTGGATCCTCCAAGGTCTACGCTCCCAACCCCCACAGCTGAATGACTGGAAGACTGTGAGTGAGACCTGCTGCCTTACTGAAGTGTGGAAATACACAGGTAACGGGAATATCTAGAGACAGCTCCTTACTCTGAGAAAGATTTCACGGTCTGCTTCATTTCAGCATTTAATCAACCACAAAAAGTTTACTGCTGTGTATACTCCAGTGCCAGAAACATTATCGCCTAATTAAATTGTTTCATTGTTTTGTTATATCTACCAACATGTCTCTTTAACTCTGTTTTATTTAGCAGTGAGTTTGCTTTAATGCCCTCAGAATGGGATATTAAATTGAAGGGGTGGCTGTTTAAACTCAAGTTCAAATCAATAATACAGGTGGCCTTTTGCTGCCAAATTATTTCTAACTTAGGGCTTTTTACTTTGCTGCAGTCCTATGTTTGCATATGATTTATGACTATTCCTGTTGGTGGGACATATTTTTCAAGGCCTTTTCACCATTTAAGCTTCCTGTAATCAGTAGAATTTCTGTCTTCTGCAGTTCTTCTGGTTTTACTGCCATGCTCAGTTTCATTATTAATTTCCAGTGTCAAAAAAGCAAATATTTACATATGCCTGGCCCTCACAAAAAATGAAATTCTAAATACACACCCTAAAGCCCCTCTAAATAGTGAATTTATTATAAATAGCCCAGAATAGCTTTGTGTTTGCCCTTTATTAGTTTTAAGAGCACTAAATGGATGATACTTAAGTGTTCAAATGCCCTCAAGGTGATTCCAGATATTCCGAGATGGTTCAAGCCTTAAGGTTCTCATTCTTGCAACTATAAATCATTAGCTATGTTACATTGCTGCTATTTTATTATTTCATTTGCATAATGAAAATTACTATATAAATAATATTAGCAAAAAGCTTCATATCACGGTATAAATAATTATTAGCTATTTAAAGGGAAGAGAAATAGAACTATGTCACCTGATGGCTCCGAAAAAATGTTGTAATTCCCCTGTTCATAGTTGAAAAGTTTATTGTGTCTAGTAAAGTTTAGAGTTACATAGATGAAAGAAAAGGAGGAAGTACATAAAGTTGTTTGTCAAGGACTTTTATTAGGGAGATTATTTTAGTGCGAGAATGCACGCTAATGTATGACTGGTCCAAACTCTGGCTTTGAGCTGAAGTGTGGTGTTTTTCCAGAAAAGACAGCTTCTTTAACATCTGCCAGTAAGCCCAGAAACTGAGGGATTCAGGATCCCTGTCAGAAATGCAGAGGACTAACCTTGAGCTCAGCATCATCCAGTTTGGGAGGTATGCCATGTGTCACGTTGGTCTCCCTTCCCTTAGCACACAGACACCTGTGGCAATGATGCTTGTTCAGGGCTACAATGTCTATCTTGCATATTAGAGGGCATCTTCAGCAAGCATAAGTATCCCTTTTGGGTGTACAGAAATCTGTATTACATCCATATTTAAATGTACTTATAATTTCATCATATCTTCATATTAACTGATAAAAGTTAACTGATAAAATTATGCTTTCTGCTTGTAATCCTTAGAAAAGATAATTGTTTCCCCTGTCCTTGTCACTGAGTATTCACTTCTCCCCATTAAAGAAAAAAAAATTTGCTGTAATGTAATTTCTTTCAAACCCTCCAATTATGTCTTTGTTTTGCCATAACAATAAACAAACTATCCTATTTTCTAGAACCTAAGAACTGTGGCTCGGAGATAGTCCATTCACTTTCCAAATGCACAAAACTTATAAAAATAACCTCACATCTAAATTCTCTATGTTTTTCTTCAAATATTTAAGTATTAAAGGTAGGTTTTGGCCTTGAACTCCCAGAAATAGGAGCAAGAGGCAAAAGTCTTATGAGAATCCCAGCTGTACGTGAATTCTATAGGTGCTGTAACGTAACCTTCTCTATAAATGTTAAGCAAATATTGATAAGGGGAATCCAAAGTCAACAGAAAATAAAGCAGTTTCAATCACACGTAACAGTGTTTCCTTTTTTTATAATTTTTTATGCCAAACAATGGACAGTTTTTATAGCTGTTGAGCAGCCTAAATAAACAGTCAGATGTGATTTGATAACAACACTATTAACATATGTCAATCATCATAACTCTGTAAACCAAAAATAGTGTCTTCAAACGGATGTTGACAAAACAGAGAGAGAGTGTAAAAAACCAGCGAGTAGTGGAAGTTTGTAGCTCCCTCTTATCAAAGATGGTGCTAAGTGAGGATCACAACCTAAAATGAAGTACTTTTAAAGAAAGGGTTGCTTATCAGTAGCTCTTCAGTCTGGTATTCAAACATTCAATGGCTAAAAGGTTAAACCAGAAATTCTGACATAAAATTTCTATCTACAGGTAAGAATTTTGAAGTAAATTTCTACAGTAAGGGTAGTTAATTGTCCACTGATAGTTTGAATGGATTCTGCTTAAACAGACATTGAAACTTGGGTTAAAGTCAGCTTAGTGGAGGAGAGGAGAGGGGAGGAGAGGGGAGGGGAGGGGAGGGGAGGGGAGGGGAGGGGAGGGGAGGGGAGATTCGAGGAGAGGAGA
>JAWWMP010000001.1:66574305-66585370 GCA_035047865.1 Dendrocincla tyrannina
AGAGGAGAGGAGAGGAGAGGAGAGGAGAGGAGAGGAGAGGAGAGGAGAGGAGAGGAGAGGAAAATTCCAAGGTTTTTATCAGAGAAGGGTATCACAATGGTCTCACTGGATTTTCAAGCGAGAGGAAGCAATAGTTCAATACGCTGTGATAATGTAATAAAATCATGGTAAAATGCATAAAATTTATTTCATGATTTTTAAAATGATTTTGATAGAGGACTTAATCTTTAAAGAAAATATTGCCTCATTTAAAAAGTAGGACATAATCACACAACTTAGCTGTGTACTGGATGAGCTAAGCCACACCTACTTCAATTGACAAATAAAAGGAAAAAATGTTTAAAAAGCATACTGAATGAAAAATATAGAACCCTTGCCTTATGACTGAAAAAAGACTCACAAGTCTCTATTTCTTGTATTTCAGAACTTCTATTTGTAAGGAAGGGAAATAACCTTTACTGTATTGTTGGAATAAAAGGAACTAGATGATTCATCTCTGTGAATCTGCTTGTTGAATTTGATGGATCATTCTTAAAAGCGACGTTGCTAATCTTCAGGTTTTCTTTTTTAGGTTATTCACAGATCAGTGGGTTTTCCGGCTAATACAGGTCCTGATGCTCTTCTGTCTTCACACATGGTATTCATCATATCTTGACAAGAAAAGACCTTCAGTCTACAAATAACCTTCACTGAAGTAAGACATGTAAGTGGGTTTCTATATGAAAGATAGATTTTATGGCTGAATAAAAAACAACTGTAGTTAAAAAGTGTCATTGCATGGCCTTATTTGAAGATTTTTTTCACAAAAGAACTTTTAGTGTTTGTTGTTAAAGATCTCTAATAGACAAAAAAAATTATTTTATCATTAGTCACAAATTCAACAGGAAAGGAAGATCAGTTGAGTATTTTATCATTCTGAAATGTGCAGCCTTTAAAATATTTAAGTATCCACATTAGTTCTTGTCAAACTAGCACAAAGCAGTGCATAATATGATCCATGTATAAAAGCAGAACAGGATAAGAGGCTTTGGTAAGGGTGAAATATTTGCAGTATGGCTTCTTTGTACAACAGCTAATAATTTGGTTTCCTAACACTGTATTAATATTGTTGTTGTTGTTTTTATTATGGTTATTAAAATCTTGAACAAGGTGACAAAAATAAAACATTTCTTTCTCTATTAGGCAATTCAGCATCTAAACTGCTAAAAATAATTAATGCTTGTCAGCAAGAGCAAACTTCAGCACAACAGAAATCTGATTAAATTTCATTATCCTATACTGCAGAATCAATTTAGCTTTTTATCAAAAGGATTGGTCAAATTCTATTTGCCACATTGCCATGACCCTAGTGAAGTCAAGAGATGTCTGATATCACAGTCTAGAACTAGGTCTTCCTCGAGTGATTTACTTATTTCACAGGTCATCATATGAGGAAAGACTTTGTTTCTCTTCAAAGACAACATTAAAAAAAAAAGGTAAAATCTAAAAAACAGACCAAACAGAAGTAAATCTAATGAAATTTAATTTCTAACATCTGTCACAAACCAGTACTACGAGGTGTACTAATGGATGCTTTGTTAGGTTTTTTTCCTCATTAGGAAAGTTTTCCTCATGTCCTGATGAGAAACACTAAGTTCTGCCTTCTTTGAGAAACACTCTTTTCATGGAGAATATAGAAGCTTAATATCTTGGTAACATCCATTCCTAAAAAGTCAGCTGCAAAATAGTCACTGGTTTCCAAGAAGGCATTGCTGGGTGGGAGAGAATGCATTGGAAATAGGGAGACTTCTTGATGCAGGATAATCTGTCTGAAACTCTCTCCTGCAAGCACATAGCTAGGAAGTACACTTTAAGCAGCACACTTGAACTGTGATCATACCAGAGCATAAAGTTTTTATTTTCATGCTGAGTAAATAGTGAAATAAAATATCAACAAAAAAGTCAAGACACACTCCTTCAAGAGCTAAATTCAATATTAACATCTAATTGACTAAATTGTGGTGTAGGAAAGTAAAATACAACAAAATAAAACCTGACAAAACTAGGATCATATATTTTGTTCATTTTCACAAGGACTTTGATATTATTATCTTTGTTGTAAATATCTCAAAAAGTGTAAGTGAATGAAAACAACATTTCTAAAGTGTTCTGAGAAAAAAAAAGACTGTGTTATAGCAAGATAATTACTAAGAATGAACATCAAGCATTGATCTCTAAATGCCTCAAGATACAAGTGCAATTCTAACTGGGATCAAAACAGTGTAGAAACGGTTATAAACATAATGCATTCACATAGTAGTATGTAGCCCAACAGATCTGATATGTTTTATTTTGTCTGTTTTCTTGTTTTGTTGTTTAAATTATTGGACATATATATATATATATGTTTGCATCTATTTGATGTGAAAAATTCTATTTCCTATACCCTCAAATATCCTGGCAGGGAACTTGTAATTATAAAAGATTCTAGAACTTTTTTATCCAAAGCAGAGAATGGTTTAAAAATATTTGAAGATCTTGATGTATAAACAATTGGAAATATTTAATAAATTCAAACACATATAAGTTTTCGAGCAAAATCATCATATAGTAGTTAACTCTGGTTGACAAGAGAAGAACCTCATGGACTTAGAAATTTTAATTACTTCACCAAATGAAACCTTTCTCAGGAAATCTCTAATGATGGGATGCCATTTCAGACTTCAGAGCCAAAGAGTTAAAATATGAGAAATGCATTCCTTATATGCATTCTGTGTGAATTTTATTCTATTTCTTTGAGTTTTTTGAAAGAAACAAAAATGTTGAATCACATTTTAAATTTGGTATGCAAAATTCATATTTTACTGATGACTGATTGGAAAGTCTAATGAACCAAACAATATACTCCCTACCTTCAGAAAACTTAAGTAAAACTCAATAGTCAGTGTTAGTGGTATCAGAGACTTGGAATGTTATCAGTGTATTTCTTCACTATATATGTATTTTTTAATTTAGAATTTATTTACAACAAAACAGAAAAACAATAAGACTCCAAACTAAATTTGATAGTAGTGTGTTGCAAATTTAGCACAAAATTATTTTCTCATCAAAACCCCAACAAAAACATAACCATTTACTGCACTGGAGCACAAGCCCAGCACATGCTATTACAGTAAAAGCTAGGCATTATTTCCATCTGGCTTTGTGCACACAGGATGTTGTATAAACTACCAGAAGAGCTCTATTTCATTGTAATTAAAATTTAGTGTTACACTTAAGCAATAAGGCAACTCCAGGAGATGTGATTATCATGAGATAATGACCTTGGGGTGTTACAAGGCAAGGAAGCAACCAAATGCTTCTAATCCTCCAGGGGTTATGATTATTTCTGAATAACCACACCCCTCTGAGGTTGTGTGATTAGTATCAGAGACAAAGTCTGTACCGAGAATACAAATATGATTTTGTAGGGAAAGGTTGGGGGGCTGGTCTGTGTAAAGTTGGTAATGAGGAGTGCTGAAACAGCAGTTTTGGATGAGTTGTGTTGTTCGCGTGCTAATTCTGAAATGTCTTTAAGAACTCTCTGGACACATATAGAGCTGACAGTGATGTCATATCTGTATAAGTAATCCTCCATAAATGCACAGATCTAATCTTTTCATCCTATTTTGGTTTCATAATTTCCATTTCATAATAGCAATAAACTGTGGTAAGCAATGCATTTCTGGGGGATTATTCCACTACTCAGGTGACTGAAGTCACTCAACCTTTAGCCTCATATCTTTCAAGACATCTGAGAAGTGCAATAATTCCCCAGAAATGTGCTGCCTGTCATGTCTTATTGCTTAATTACTTTGTACTTATCAAGTAGTTGCTCTTTAAATGAATGCAGAAGCACAGTATGTTTTACAATTATGGTGTGTATAGGAGCAGTATAACACTGTTATGGCAAAACATAAAATAAGTCATTGTTACAGCAGAAGTACAAACTAAGGCTGCAGTACAAAGTATGGTACAAACTGTGGTGTCTGTAGAACACTTTACTATTCTCATAAGTATCTTGTGTACGGTTAAGTACTGTGGCAGGTTCAGCTTTAATAAGGATGCAAAACAAGGACCAGAAGGAAAAGATACAACAGATAATCCAAAACTAAACTCTTATTACAGAGTTTATGTTCCTTTTGCTATTGATAGCTTTGGGAATACGTTAATGTTTCTGAAACTAATAAAATCATATGAGTGGTGATTCTAGTGTGGAAAAAAAAAAGTTAAATGAGTACACAAGCAACAACGAGGAGAGCCCACATGTTGCTATTGATCTCCCAGAAAAGTTAGTGCCCAAGAATGGGACATGGTGAATAAAAATCAGTTTTTACTTGCAGTAAAAGGAAATCCTGTTAGATATTTTTAATAAATACTTAAAACTAAGATGCTATTCAAAGTTGTGGGCAACAGGAAAGGATGTGGAATTGAAAAACTCTATTTGCACAATTCCTATGAGAACTATTGTTGAAACCATCAGAGCTAGTCACTGTAAGATCTCATTTCAGTTTCTTACTGGTTTCCATCCTTCCTTTCCTATGGTTAAAACAGGGTTCTCTGGAAGTAGGTGTTTATCTTAATGAGTTAAAAAAAGAGAAGCCTAAAGAAAGCTGCTCAGACATCAAAGGCTAGATTTTATGTTTGACTATCTATATAAGTTCACAATCTACTTCTGAGCTGCAGAAGGTCAGAAACGAAAAAGTAAAAAAAAAATATTGGGAGCATGTGTATGGATATTGTGAGTTCAATATACGTTTGAAAACATCTATTAATGACAGAGACCACCTTCCCTTCCCCTCCTGGTGGTGCTAAAAATAATCTGTCTTTTTAAAAGCAGGAAACATAGGAACACACATAAAATCGTCATAGGTTTGTCTACTGAGTTTGGAGCCCGAGCTGTCTAGGAGGAGCCACATACAAAGATACAGACAGCCCAGAAATTTTGTTGCAGTATATAGTGCAGTAATTAAAAGCCAGAAAATAACTTGACTGCTTTCATTCAAGAATACTAAACTGAAACACCGTTTTAATGGTTTGAAAATGCAAAAAGATACATCTAGCAATGCAACAAAATATTTATTCACAACTGGTTTTATCTGTGTTGTCTGCACCATGTAAATGAACTTAGAGAGAATAGAATATACAGATTATAATTATATATATAATTATATATTATATAATTATAGTGAAGAGATATGATTGCTAATAGTGATTGTCTCATTTAAAAGTGGATTTTTATACTAATGTAACATATTTCAGTAACAGAACTACAATCCTTCATTAAAGAAAAAAATGGCTGAAATTGATTTTTACTTTACAGTTACCCAATATTTGTCTTACATTCCCTGATTCTGGTTTGCTGGCAAAATTGATGCTTGGGTCTGCTTAGAGAGATGTCCTTCCCCTTCAGAGGAGGCATCCCACTCAAATCAGCATTGCAGAAGTGAGTGACTGACAAACATGCAACAGACACAAAGTACAACATCTCAGATGCAAGTAAGTCTCGATGTTTTCAGAGCAATTTTGCCTTTATGTGGTACATCAAGAAGTAAGTTCCTCTTGGAGAAAAAAGGCTGAATTTTGGTCAAAAAGAAATCCGAAGCCCCTTCATTGCCCTGATAATCTGTGACTCAAGGAAATCATAATGTATAACGCACATCATCTGTGAACTGTAGTATGGAATTATGAACCTGGAAAAAGAATAGACTTGAAAATGTCCACTAAATTTCCAAACTAAAAAAGTAGCACTATCTCTGTCCATGACAAGATAAAATCATGTTCTAACAAGGTCCTTCACATTCTGCCTTCACTTTGGTGCTCGAAACTTATCCTTAATGCTGAATACTTGGACTTAGAAATTTTAATACTCTACCACAGCAGATTTCCCATGCTAGCATCCTAATTTTCTCGCTAGTTACTGTCACTGAAAGCCTTAATTTAGAACATAGAAGTGATGCAATGCTAAATTACGGCACTCCTCAAAAACTTCACCTTCCAACCCCGGCACTGTGTGTCAGAAATTAAAAGATAAAAGTTTATTTCTCAGTGAGTGTGATGTCACATTGAGCAAGAAGGAATACATGAAGTGAAGAGATTTGCAGCACCAGTGTACTAGTTCAGAGCTTGTCACTCATATCTGAAGTTCTCAGTCGTTGTTCTTGGCAATTTTTAAAACTTGCTACTTCAAACCTTCTTGAAAGCAGTTAATAAGGGTGGTGCACAAAGTAGGTATAATGCTGAATGTCATTTAGGTGTAGGAATATTTGCTTCATCTATTTAGACATAATCTGTTTTTATTTACAAAAAGAGATGCCAACGAAAGAATACTACATACAAAATAGCATTAAGAAGGAATTTTCTTCCTAACTGATAAGGAATTTATTTTCAACTGATGTTACTTGGGTGGTGATACCTTTTCATGACTTGGGTCAAGATATAGAAGGTAGGTCAGAGTTGAAGCTACATAAAAGCTACAAGTTGTTTTTCAAAGAACAAGATAAAAATTGTCAAAATTCCTCGTTAATATTTTTCAGTCAGCAAATTCCAAAAATATTAAAAATCCAGTCTGGCACCATGCATAAAGGCAGTCACAGAGCCAAAGAAGCATGATCTATTATCCCAGAGGATGGCATCATTTGTATGTTCTCTGTGGACCTGAAAGGTCTTGTAATCCCCAGTATGAAAATGTTTAATTAATTAACCTACCTGGATTCATCTCAGCTAGAGCCAAGACTTTAATATACAGCCTGGGAATGACATAGACTATATTAAACCAAGGAAATTCAGAAGCAAGTACCCTAGGCTGCCTTCTGACTGAAACATGACTGACCCTTTCTGCTTCTTGGTCCCCAGGAATACAGAAAGGGTATTCATTGCTCTCTCAGAGAAAAAAATGCCAGGGTGAGTGAAGGAGATCAAGGCTTTGGCTTGCACAGCAGCACATTTCTGTAAACAGATTGAGACTGTCACACAGCACTTGCATTTTTTATTGGCCCGTCAAGGGCAGAGCAGTTTTTTTGGTCTATCTGGCAGTTGGGAACCGAGAGGCAGGCAGGGGAACAGACCAAATGGGTCTTCAGCCTGCCCAGTTTGCGGACTAGAGATGGAACTGCAGAAAGGAGGCAAATAGTGTCTCTGGAGTATTGCAAGAGCAAAAAAGGTGATGTGCATTGAAGTGGAAGAAGGCACGGATATCTGGGAGATATCTTGTTGACATGGGGTCACTCAGGGTACTAAACCAAGACAGACTAAGAAGTTTAGAGGGAACCAGGGACTATAAGGGCCAAGCAAAGCACTAGGTTGAGCAGCAGGTGTACAGGAGGTGGACAAACTGAACCCTTTAACAGCTCAATTTAAAACATGTGTTGCTGCCAGGACACCATTTTAACACTACTGATACGAATTTTAGATTAAAAAAAAATAATTGTCTGCATACAAAAGTATTATTTCCAGGATGGTTTCTGTAATATCATTCCAAGGAGAGGGAGCAATTTCTTCTTATTTTTTCCATGCAAATGCTGAATGGAACTACCTCTGATCAAAAGAATGATCTGGATGAGGAAAAGTACAGTCTAATTTAAAAAAAAACAACTAACAAAAAAAAAGCCCACAGATACAACTGAGGCAACAGAAAAAGACAAGGGAAAGGTTGAATCAAATCAAATGTTGAAGTATTCATGAAAGATAAATAAATGAAGAAAAGAAATTGTACCTTGAGGAATTTGCTACAGTGGGGTATTTCATACAATCAAAAGCCCTCTACTGCAAACTGGAATACCCTTCATCTCATTTTTGAGGCTTCTTATAGAAATTTTTTTTAACTCCTCCCTCATAAATTCATTTCAGCCTTTGTAAGCAATGCATTGCAAAAAATGATCTTGTTGCATTGTAAAATAAGTATGCCAGCTCAAGAGTCAAAGGATGGTAGTTTTTGTTTTCTTAATGGTAGCTAGCAAAAAAATCTTGCTAAAATATTCCGTATGTAAGAGTAAAAACCTATTATCATTCTTGATGTTTCTAACCCAGTGGAATTCATGTTTTATAAATGAAATGTTAGATCTTATTTCTTTATTGACTGACAAAAACCTGGTAAATCCCAGAAGAATACCTACACTAGATCTTTTCTGACATGGGGCAATTGGCTGTTTCATTACAGGGAAATCAAACCAGATGTAACTTGATTCTTTATTACCTTCTTGTAGGGGAGAAATAGATCAATCTTTGGAAACCAGTGTGGACAATAATTTAGATGATAACTTGAAGAAAGCATGTTTTAGTGTTTAAGACCAGAAAAATCATGAAATTTTGCTTTAGAGCATTCAAAACTTAGAGAAAAACACTGCTGCACTTAAAATATAGGGACATTTTGTCAACACTTGTAAAATAAATTTTTAAAACATTTTATTTCACTATTACTTTTAAAACACTTCATGGCATGAGGGCTGGAGAATATTTCAACTTGTATACAGGACTGCTACATAAT
Source organism: Dendrocincla tyrannina (assembly GCA_035047865.1). Classification (NCBI taxonomy): domain Eukaryota; kingdom Metazoa; phylum Chordata; class Aves; order Passeriformes; family Dendrocolaptidae; genus Dendrocincla; species Dendrocincla tyrannina. The sequence goes on from JAWWMP010000001.1 coordinate 66,582,809, forward strand.
GTGTAAATTCATGTGTATTTTATCCATGTTAGAAAAGAATGACAATATCCCCAGATCCCCTCATTGGGGTGACTGCTTCTCATTTCTCTGTAGCTGACAAATCTAAACTGCTCTTGCAAATTCCATCCGTAGTCAGTCAAGAGCAATACAATACCCAGATGGCAAGTCAATATGTGGTTTAGATGCATTTCTATGGGTGGAATGAAACCTGCTTTGGAGACCTTCCTTTTTCATACTCCTTCCCTAGGTAGACTTACCAAAGTTTATAGTTAAGCTTGAAAATGGGGCTGTATAGAAAACTTGAACCAGTGAATTTAAATGAGAAATAACCCAGCTTTACAGACTAATTTCTAATTACCTAAATACGTAAATGCATAAAGAAAATACCTGAAATTATATTTACTATGTACTCGACTGATCCAACACAGCAGTATACAAGTGAAATGTGACATATCAACAGTTGGATTAGCTGCATAAGCTTAATCATTACTAAAGCATAATAAACTTTGCTAAAAGGAGACTCAAGAAGTTCAACAAAAGGGAATGCAAAGTCTTACACTGGGCATGAATAACGTCATGCACCAGGAATAACACTGACAAGTAGCTGGAAAGTAGCTTGGCAGAGAAGGATCTGGAGGTCCTGGCAGGCCCAAGCTGACTCTAAGCCAGTAATGTGTCTTTGCAACAAGAACCAAGGACATCCCGGGTCTCTTTAGGAAGACTGCTGCCAGTATGTTAAGGCAGGTTATGGTTTGTTTCAGCTCAGCTGTGGTGAGAAATATCTGGAGTGATGGAACCAGTTCTGGGCCCTCCAGTGTAAGACTGGAGCATGAACTTACTGAAGTGCAGGAGACGATGAGCACAAACTGAAATATGAGAAATTCCACTCAAACATTTTTTATTTTTTTTCTGCAGAGGTGGTCAAACACTGGAACACGTTGCCTAGAGAGACTATGGAGTCTCCATCCCTGGAGATATTGAAAACCTGTTTATACACAATCCTGGACACCTGCTCTAGCCTCACCCTGAACTAGATGATCTCCAGAGGTGCCTTCCAACCACAGCCATTCTTTGATTCTGTGTTACAAAACCTGAATATAATCATTCTCTTCCCTAACCTGCAAAGATGCGAAAAAGAACCAAGTCATAGCAAAAATTGGAAAGGAATACATTGTCTCATTGAGTGGCCTGATCTCCATAAGTGATAACCGCATTGAAATTACACAGTTATTATCAAATATATATCTTACACATTATTGTCAAAGCTCTTCTATGACCCAAGCAGCAAAGGAATAAAGATGACATCCATTAGATGAGCCTCTTCTGCAAGGGATTTGGCAACACTCACTAAACAATGTTATTAACAATTACCAAGTGCCAATTTGGTATGCTTTGTAACCAAATTATGCTAAAAAAATAAACTTATCCTGACTGGATAATGCCATTAAATATAGAACAGGAAAGAGTTAGGATTTCATCTAGTCCTTTCTTTTTCTCTGAGACACGGTCAAGACCATACTCGCCAGAAATCTGTTTAATTTACCCTTGAAAATATGCAGGTAAGGGAATTGCAGACCACCCATATGCAATTTGTTCCAAACAGTTTCAGTAGCTTTAGATCTGGAAAACTTTTTCCTGATACCCATGTTCACCTGGCCAATGAGCAAGGAGAACTCTTACAGTATTGGTGAGCAGTTATGATAGACATAACCACTCAATAGTCTTTGTCTTAAAACAAACATCCAACCATTTTTCCTGGTGGAATATTTTTCAGCAGAGCTGTCATCAGGCAATCTTCTGGCAGTTTACAGCATGCTAGGCATCATGCATGTATGATTAGATATTGCAATGAGAAGGGGAGACAATAGAGAAATGAATTCTAAGTCACACAAAAGCATGTAGGTGCCTTGGGATGCAATCTTAAAAACAGAATCAAAACAAGTTAAGTGAAGAATCAGGGAAGAACAGATTTTACTGAATGTAGTTGCAATTTCCAGGTAGTTTTTATTGTGCATCTTATCTTGATAACACAAATGCAGGATCTAAAAACTGGCACACCACTAACTTTTCCTAGCTTTACTACGCCTTTTCTAATAGCTAAAGGTCATCCAAGATTTATGAGTCCCAAAATAAAAAGCTAGGTTGTTAAAACTAGAAGTAGCTAATGTAGCCAGGCCCTGTAAGCCTGTTTTTTTCCAGTTCATTTAACAGAAGTCATGAATCCCATCTAAAATGAACAGAACAAAAAAACAAACAAGAATTTTGTGTCTTTTGGGGGAATGCAGCATAGCATTAGATGCACATTGCCTTTCAATATTTGAAACCTGAATTTTGCATTAAAGTTCTTAACAGGTAGATTCTTCAATCTTTTATGAATGGAAAATTTTCATTTTAAAAGTAAGATGTAGACATATGTTCTGCATATGAATTAGTAGACATCTGAATAGTTTGCTTCAGAATAGACTCGGGTATTTCTAGTATCTCATCTCTTTTCTTTTCTTTTCTTTTCTTTTCTTTTCTTTTCTTTTCTTTTCTTTTCTTTTCTTTTCTTTTCTTTTCTTT
>JAWWMP010000001.1:66585470-66671991 GCA_035047865.1 Dendrocincla tyrannina
CTCTTCTCTTCTCTTCTCTTCTCTTCTCTTCTCTTCTCTTCTCTTTTCTCTTCTCCTTTTCCTTTTTTGTTGTTTGTTTTTTTTTTTTTTTGGTTTTTGGGTTTTTTTTGTTTGGTTGGTTTTTTTTGGGGGGGAGGGTTAACAAATCACAATAGAAATGAAGTCAGCATTTTGTTAAATGCTGCAAAGAACACAAAGAGCAGTTATTTCTCTATGATATTTTTCTTGGACTAGCAATCTCATATTCTTCCTGTCAACATGAAAACCCTTGACATGATATTGAATTAAGAGCTACCTTTTGGCAGCCATCTTTATGTAATGCTGAAATCCTGTTTCGCCATCACAGGTACAGTACATACCTGAGATCTCTGTTTGGAAAAAAGTGGAAAAGGTGATTCATACCTTTGTCATGTCTAGGTAGGGCTACTGAAATTCATAATTTTCAATAAGGCAAGCTAAAATGCCTGCTAAAATGCAATTCCAATTTTGTTAAAACACCAATTGCTACAAATCTACCCAAACTCAATGTTGTTTACCAATCCACTGCTAAAAATGGTTCCATTTACTTCTAGTAAAATATCTCATTTATTTTAAAGGAAAGATTTCATTTAGTCTTGATAACTTGCGTGTTTATTTAATATACTAAATTTTGAAAGGGACTTTCAAAAATGTAGTCATAAGCATTCACACATGTAATAGAGTTTATGCTTGCAAAGACCATTTTGACAAATGGGATTTGCTTCAAAAATTCTATCCTGTGTGTAGGAAAGTGCTAGATCTATCATATGCATGCAGAGATGACAATGTTTTAAAATATATAAACAAATAGAAAAAAGTATTGAGTACACCATTGGAGTCAGGAATCTAAGAATTTGGCCTAGATTTAAAGTGGATTTTCTCTGGGAGATACCAGCATTCTTCTGGAGAAACTGACTGTTCATGGTTTGGATGGACGCATTGGTCACTGTGTAAAAAATGGGCTGGATGGTCAAGTCCAGAGAGTGGTGGAGAACAGAACTGAATGCAGGTGGCAGCTCGTCATAAGTGGCTCAGTACTGGGGCCAGTCCTGTTTGACATCTTTATCCATGGTCTAGGCAGGGGATCAAGTACAACCTCAGTAAGCAGATGACACCAAGTCAGGTAGGAGTGTTGATCTGCTGGAGGCTAGGAAGGCTTTGCAGAGAGATCTGGACAGGCTTGATTGATGGGTGAAGGGTAGTGACACAAGGTTCAATAAGGCCAAGTGCTGAGTACTGCATTTGGATCACAAGAATCCCATGAAACACTACAGGGTGGGGGAAGAGTGGCTGGAAAGTTGCTTATCAGAAAAGGACCTGGAGGTGATGGTTGACCACAACTGACGATGAGCCAGCAGTGTGCCCAGGTGGCCAAGAAGGGCACTGGCATCCTGGCTTGTCTCAGAATATGTGCCCAGCAGAATCACGGCAGTGATTGTCCCCCTGTACTTTACACTAGTGAGTCTGCTCCTCAAGTGCTGTGTTCATTTCTGGGCCCCTCAGTACAAGAACATTGAGGTGCTAGAGTGTGTCCAGAGAAGGGCAACGAAGCTGGTGAAGGGTCTGGAGCACTTGTCTTATGAGGAGTATCTGAGGGAGATGAGGTAGTTTAGCCTAGAGAAAAGGAGGCTTGGGGGGCAGCCTCTATCATTGCCTGAAAAGAGGTTATAGTGAGGTGATGATCAGTCTCTTCCCCCAAGTTACAAGCAGGATGAGAGGAAACAGCCTCAAGTTGCCCCATGGGAGGTTTAGTTTAAATATTAGGGGAAAATTCTTCATGAAAGGTATTGTCAAACCTTGAAACAAGTTGCCCAGGGCAGTGGTTTAGTCCTCATCCCTGAAGGTATTTAATAGTTGTGTAGATATGACCCTCAGGGACTTGTTTATTGGTGTACTTGGCAGTGCTGGGTTAACAGTTAATCTCGATGATCTTAGAGGCCTTTTTCAATCTTAACAATTCCATTATTCTGTGATTGTTAAAGCAGCAATTTCAGGACAATGCTGTTACAGCTCACTTCCTGTTTCAGTGGGTTTGAGAGAAACAATCTGGTAGTTTGTCTCAATTATTTTTTTTTCATAACCTTACTTAACATAAATTGCTAAAAACAGAAGTGGAAACTGTGCTAATCTCAACCAATTTTCTGCATGAAAACTGTAGATTTCTCCTCCTTATTTGTGCATATAACCTAATAAAATGTTATTGAAATAGATTGTTTCTTTTAGAAAGACACCTGACATTGATAAAAGGACTCCAAGTGATGAGGAATTTACCATATTCTTCACTAATCCATTGCAAAGCTGATTGCCCTCACTGTTATAAATGTGTATCTTGCATCTACTCTTTCAACTGAAATCCCTTGCGACTGCACATTGGTTCAAGTAAGATGCCATGACTTGTGTAAGAGCTTAATACATCAATGACTGCTTCAAGTGCTGACAATACAAAATGAGTGAGCTTTCTCCAACCATCAGATCAGATACAATAATCTTGTTACAGAACATTTATGCTTAAATTTAAATTTATAAAGCATTGCACAGGATTTTAACCATGCTATTTCACTGACCATAATGGAAATTGTCTGACTGCATGCCCTACAAGCTGCTGATAAAATGTATGTGTTAGACACTAAGAGCAAGATATATGAAATGAATTGGGTGCTGCTGTGCTGGGATTTGTAATGCCTAAACTTTTAAGCTGCTTGACTTCCTTTCTGCTATCAAGGTCCTGGATTAGATGGCCAAGACTCAGTGGGAATAACAGCATAAATCAGTGGGAGCACATAGCTGCCTCACAGCAGCCAGCAAGTTCTGTAGGAAGCCTCTTTATCCTGTTAATGATAAAGTTTTAGCTATTGCTAAGGAGGAAATATATATTGAATCACATTTCTGGCCACAGTTTAGCAGCTTACTCTAGAATTAGAAGGTACTGAAGATGTTTTCTGTACTTCCGAATCATGTGTCTAAGTTGTAGATACACTTATCCCCTTCTGTGTGAGGGGATGTGGCAAAAGAAACACTTCAAGAGAAGGCAGTAAGGATGGTTGTTCTTTTACACAAAAGGACCTAAGTTAAACCTCCTTTCCAGATGTGTGAAATTAGAACTCAGCTCCCTCCTATGCCTGAAATAATTTTATTCCTACAACCCAAAAGATTAATCTAAGCACAGCAGACATCATCAAATTATTTTCTGAACTGCACAACAAAGTGTGCATACAGCCATCACCCTTCAGATTTATTCCGTCAGCCAGGTCACCAGCATGATGTTCCTGGCATCCCCAATCTCTAACCTTGCATTCCCAAATAAAGATTTAAATCCCACATTCAACATGCCTCTCAGCCTTTCAAGAATCACTAAATGGTTGAGGCTGGAAGGGAGCTCTGGAAGTTGTCTAATTCAACTCCCACTGCTCAAGCAGGGTCCCCCAGAACTGGTTGCCCGGGACCATGTCCAGATAGTTTTTCAATATCTTCCAGGAGAGACATTCCACAGCCTCTCTGGGCAACCCCTCTCAATGCTCAGTCACTCACACAGTGAGAGTCCTTCCTGATATTCAGAAGGAATCTCCTGTGTTTCCATTTGAGCCCATTGCCCTTGGTCCTGTCACTGGGTACCACTGAAAAAGAGCCTGGCTCCATACTTTTTTCACCCTCCCTGCAGATATTTATGTACACTGACAAGTTCCTTCCTTAACGTTCTCTTCTCCAAACTGATCAGTCCCAGCTCCCTCAGGCATCCTCATAGGAATGATGCTCCAGAACCTTCATCATCTCATGGCCCTTTGCTGGACTCTCTCCAGCATGTTTGAAGAATTGTTCAGTACTGTCCAGTACTGAGAAGTCCAGAATTGGAGACAGTACTACAGGACTGTCCTCACTAGGGCTGAATAGAGGGAAAGGATCATCTCCCTTGCTCTGGTGACAACCACATGAAGCAATCCAGGATGGTGTTGACCTTCTTTATGTCAAGGGCACACAGCTCCTTCATGTTGATCTTCTTGTCCACCAGGACGTCCAGATCCTATTCTGCAAAGGTGGGCAGTCCCCATCATAAATTGGCGGATTTTACACTTTCCATAGTTTCCATAGTTCCTGTTTCTCAGACTCCTACATCATGAACAAGGTGTTCTCTGGTCCTTGTTGCCTGAAGCCTTACTTCTGAACCGTAGTATCACAGGAAGCAGCAGCAGAACCACAACATCTCAGAGGAAGGACTTCCTGTTTGGATGAGGTGAGACAAAGTGGGGAAAAGAACGGGCAGGGGGAAAACCAGAAATACAAAAATAATGAATCTACCCCATTCAGCTGGTTTGTTGAACAGGGAGACACAACTTCTGTATTTCACAAAAGTCACCAGGGCTACAAGTCATTTCATGCTCTTATATAAAAGACGTCACCATTAAATGCCACAGTTCTATTGCATTTAAACACCTTAATTCCACTGTCAAATTTAATGCCAGATGATTCTATAGAAAAGAATATCCAAAATATAAATCAAGTTATTTATTTATGATATAATGATTTTTTGTCTTAAAAAAACAAATCAAACGTTACTGAAGCATTGACCATTGCAGGGATCAAAAATTATGTTTACTCCTTTCACCACTCACAAAGAGAGCAACTTCTTCAAGAAAAGCCAGTGATCTGTACCCAGATTTATATTATAAACACAGGGCTGTAACAGGGTACTTCAAGGTTTGATTCACACAAAGGTAAACAGTTACAGTCCTGAGACAGAGACAGTGTTTTAAGTCCCTTGTCCCATGCCCCTAGTGTCTCATTTAGTATTACAGTTTTAACATTAGTCATTCAGTTAAATTATAATTCAAAAGTGTAATCTAGTTAGGAGCAGCCAGGGCAAAAGCTAGGAGATCTATTTGCTATTTCAAATTCCATCTTTCTTTCCAAGTAAGCAAACCCCCAAATATGTTTGTCTCTGGAATAGAATTATGTATATCTATTTTTTTTAAGAAAATGAAGGTGTTACATGGTCAATAATTTACTAATTATTAATACTGTTGGTATTAGCAGGAAAGCAAGATATATCCTGACTGCATGATTTACATTTTGTGATAATCCTTTACATGACTTCGTTGTACTGAGTGTTTAACAAAGTAGCATTCAGAGTGCACTACAACGTACATGGCTGTAGTTTACAATCTGCTGGCATGAACTGAATAATACATATCTTATATAACGCTGGTGTAAAATATAATACATATGCTCTTGAGTCATGCATTTGCAGGCTGTTCTGTTAAACCACTGGCTGGAGCTCTAGAAGTTTAAACACAAATCTCATTGTCACCTTATAGATCTTTGCTGTTGTATGCAAAAACTTATCTTGTCCTTCTGTTTTACACTTAAGTAAAAAAGGCTAAAATATGTCAGCTTTTCTTGCTTTCATCATGTCTGGAGTGTGACTTTCACCCTTGCAAGCAGGGAAGGAGATTCAGGCAGTGTTTAGCTCTGCGCAACTTTACCAATTCTCTTACCTTTCATAACATGAAAAAACTTGTTCACTCAAGACTGATGTGCTGATGACAGAGAGGTACCTTCTGAGGTATGTGGTTTTCAGAATGGCTGCTTTTCTTTTTGCAGAATCTTGAGATTGTAAGAAGTCCTCATGCGATACGGCAAAGACAAAACTAAAGATTCCTGAACTAACTCTATAAAAGTACATGAAAAGCTTAATAAATCATGTAGGCTGTACTATTGAGCAACAAACTCTAACATACCTGTGGGACGAGGGACCTCAAACAGCATCTGCAAAATCTATCATTAAGCTTAGCTTTATATCACAATGTTACACACCAGCCAAAGGAACTCTTTCTCCCTGTTTGTTAGTAATCAAACAAAGCATTTTTGTGTCTCTCAGCATTTAACATTCAATTTGTTAAATGTCACAGAAGAAAAGCAAAATGAAAAGACTTCAATTCATAACGTATTCTTTAAACTTTCATCATCCCATGACTGTGTTTCTTCATGTTGACCTAATTTACCATGACAGGAACATGGTCCTTTTTTCAGAACATTCCAAGTGCAGAAATTACTAAATCTTAGTGACGATTGTATGCTAGCTTAGCAAACAGAGGCATCTTTATTGACATTATTTTAACTGTTCATAGTAAATATATATCATTAAGGAGACACAACTCTACTAAGTGAAACATGATTTGCTTAGGTATGTAATATTTTAACTGTCCCAGTTAGTGGTTGATTCTTCCTCATATTGCACTCTGACATTCTTTCTACATCAGAGCTCAGTGTAGTTAGTTGCTACCTTGCCAGATTAGCCATAAATACAGATTTTGTTAGGACTGACAGTCTAAACAAATCTCACGATATAAAAACTTCAACTGGAATTGGACAAGTAGGCTAGAAGGTTAGAATAATAATATGCCTTTCATCTATTGGTAATGCATTTAAATCCATCCTTATCTGTTATCAATGAAAATCATTATGCATTGACAGCAGTGGCTACTGCAGGAGTTTCAGTCATGGTATACAAAAGACCACATCATAAAACCTTAATACAAGTAGTCTAATACTGTAGCCTTTAAAGATCTTAAGTGAGAAAATAAGAACTGAAAAAGCTGATAAAATTAAGTTTCTCTTTCACCATCAAGGCAGCCATCCTAGAACAAGATTGAGGCATTATTGTGAGTAAGGTTCTATTTCCATGTTTGATTATCCTGCAAATACAAAAGGACCTGTAGCAGTAATTGCTATTAGGTGCCAACTCATAAATGCAAGAATTCAGAAAATGGAGGAAAAAGATGAGCAAAGTAGTGAAGATTTAGGTTAGATGTCAGATTGGAACATTCTGTTGAAATTATTGCAAAATACTTGCTGGCAGAGAGAATAATAAATCTGACCAACCACATTTATTAAAAGTATTCTCTATGCATTATTTATTTACAAATAATCACCTTCTAGATATTTAAGTATTAGAGAGACTCTGTTTTTCCCTAGAAACTTAATTAATTTAGCTATCCCAGTATAACACATTTATCCAATTTATCTACTTTTTTATTCTACAAGCTACCCATAATTTGAGCTGTCACATTAATATATAGTGATTCCAGTGCACTTAATCAGGACAACTCTAAAATAAAAAATAGAGAAAAATGGATAAACATTTACAAGGTCATCTACAAGCATATAATTTCATGAGGAAAAGTATCCTATGAGGCATATTTTAACCTTAAAAGACAAGGTCAACATGAGTATACTTATTTGTTTATTCCTACACACATAGATTTCATGTATGCTACTTCATATCTATCCTTCCTGTGAGATAATTATACTGGAAATTATTAGCTACAAATGCAGCCCCACAAAAACAGTAAACTTAGATAAACATTTTATCTTTCATGTTTGCTACCAGTTTTACAGTTATGATCTCAAATTAGTTTTGGCAACTCCCACGTATTATTGCATGCTCTCGCTTCTGAACATTTTATATTGATTCAGAATAATGGATTAATTCCCATTAGTTGTGTTGTCAGAATCTTGGAAATTACTTTGGATACACTTTCCACAGTATTCCTTTTTCTTCTGGTGTACACCTAGCTATGACGGAACTTAAGAGTTTGAGTTGGGAATGTTCCTTGATCTGTTGATGTTCCAGAAAGTTTTCACAGTCAAGAACATTTGCATGAGGGAAGTTAAATAAATTTGACCAGGCAAGGGAAATATAGGTGTTTTTAGAATCAAAGAGGCTTGTAAAACATAAAACAGATTTGAAGAAATTTGTTTAAACTTATCACAGGCAGATAGAAATACATCTCTAAATGTAAGGAAAAGAAACCATTCCTTCCAACAAAGATCAGAGGTGAGAAAACAGATTGCCAAAGTAGAGGAAAAATCTACAACAATTTATGGATTATATTCATCTACTAGTGTCCTTTGCTTCTGACACTATTATCCTAAACATGTCATAGCCTGCAGTCCAGTCATCTGCCTGTTCTAGATGATAAGGGACAGGAGGCAAGTGTGGGACAGTGAAGTTTGGTGATTTTCATCAATACCCTCTCAGTGTCAAACAAAATATTATGACTCCACTCAAAGAAGCTTTAAATTTGAGTTACAGACAATGGAGAGGACCAGGCACTTCTAGGACTAATTTTAGATATCTATTTCTGATGCATTCAATCGCATCTTGAAAATACCTAGCACTCAACACTGTACAGGGACATTGCAGTGGGTTGACCCTGGCTGGATGCCACGTACCCAGCAAAGCTGCTCTATCACTTCCCTCCAGAAGTGGACAGGGGAGACAAAATATAGTGAAAAGTTCATGAGTTAAGGACTGGGAGAGATCACTCACCAATTACTCTCATGGATGAAACAGACTCAGTGTGAGTCTATTAATTGAATGCATTACTAACAAAATCAGAACAGGATAATGAGAAATAAAATAAATCTTAAAAACAACTTCACCCCACCCCTCTCTCCCTCACAAGCTCTACATCCTTCCCACAGCAATTCAAGGAGACGGAAAATGCTGGTTGTGGTCAGTCCATCACAGGTTACTTCTGCCACTGCTCAGGGAGAGGAGTACTTCCCCTGCTCTAGTGTTGGTCCCTCTCACAGGAAACAGTCCTCCAAGAACTTCTCCATGGGCAACAGTTCTCCATGGGTCACTTTTCCAGAGGGTGCAGTCCTGCAGGCACAGGCTGCTCCAGCGTGGGTCCTACACAGAGTTGCAAGTCTTAAGAGGAAACCTGCTCCAGGGCTTCTCTCTTCATTGGTCAGCACGTCCCTGCCACGAGCCTGCTCCAGCACAGGCGTCCCATGGGGTCACAGCCCCCTTCAGGCATCCAGTTGCTCTGGTGTGGGCTCCTCCACAGGTTGCAGGTGGATCTCTGCATCCCTCTGGATGTCCATGGGCTTGCAGGGGCACAGCTGCCTCACCATGGTCTTCACTGTGGGCTGAAGGGAAACCTCAGCTCTGGCAACTGGAGAACGTCCTCCCCCTCCTTCTCTGCTGACCTTGGTGTCTGCAGAGTTGTTCCTCTCACATATTCTCACTCTGCTCTTCTCTGGCTACAATTACTGCCACACAAAACCTTTTTTTTTTTTCCTTTTTAAAGAGGTATTACTATCATTCCTGATTGGCTTGGCCTTGACCAGATCCAGGCTGTCCTGAAGCCATCTGACATTGGCTCTGGGGGAAACTTCTGGCAGCTTCTCACACAAACCACACCTGTAGCTCTTCTGCGTATATGTTTGGTCTTTACAATCTACATCTCTGGTTACTTTGGCACATTTCTCATTTGGGAAAGGCAGCAGGAAGCCTTATGAGTGACCAGCTCCACTGATATCTGTATTCCACAACTCACTCAATGAGTCTGATGATTTATAATGGTAGATCTGTGATGTTATCTGAATATTTAATTCTTATTCAATAAGCTTCCGGCAATGCTGTGTCCTTCTGGCCAGTAGCATTTTCTGCTGAAACATCAGATCAGATTTATGTCTCTGCAAAGCTTTCACTTAGGTCTCTGTTTTCTGAGGGAGGACAGCACTGAAACCCCTGTACACTGAGCATGCATTCATAGTGAGAGAATTTCTGGCAACAGTTTCCTTCATTCAGTGCCAACACGGAGATACACTAAGAAAACTCATGCCATGGCATATCTAAGATATTGACAACATTCAGCTCCCTATTTTCTTCTTTTTTTTTTTTTTTCCTTAAATTTTCAAGTTCAGTTAAGCAATAAGGAGAGCAATGTGTGCATTGGTGGCCTTATGGAATACAGATGATAAAAATTAAGAGCAATATTTAAAAAAAAGCAAAAGTATAAAGAACTAGTCACCTATTACTGTTCTTTCTGGAGACAAAGGTTACCAACACAAGGCATGTCAATAGATTCCTGGCTACTTCAAGGATTAATCAGTATCACTTCCAGCCAAAAGAGATCTTTTTTTACTCCAGACTTTCACTTAAGATGTTCGCATCTTAGTTCTTTAGGATTAAGGCCTTCCTCTAGTAACCCAAGGCTTTATCACTTCCAGATTTAATCATGGTATATGACACCACTCAGAGCTACCCAAACAAGAACTTGGTGACCCCCCTTATTGAATAACATACCTGACAGAATAGATGAACCTTGGCTGCACTAGCTGTAAAATGATCAGAACAAAGTTTGCAGCAGTCACTTGGAACCATAAAACTAATAAATAATAATAAATAGACATATTTCTGAGAGGTCTCTTATCCCTCACTCTCTGATATCACTGTGGCAAATCTAATCACTAGTTTTTGCACTTACACTGCTATGCCATTAACAATAGCAACAGTTTCTCTTGGGAATTTATCTATACTTGATTTAAAAAAAGAAACCCAAACAAAACCAAACAACTGTTACTATGTTACCAGTTAATGTTTCTAATTAATAGACTATTGATAATACAGACTTTAGTTCCTCAGCCTCTTCAATGTTAGGTGACAGACCAAACTTTAGCATCACAAGGAACAAACTTCTCTTTAAGGCAAAGTTTATAATTGCTTTAGTTAAAAGTACAGATGTAGAGGTACCTTGAGATCTACTTTGCTCTGGAAGTTCCTCTCTCTCTTGGTTACACAGGATCTCGTTATCTTCAACCATCTATTCTTGCAGGCTTTTTTAAGCAGATTGCTCATGGAACTGTGAGTGTTTAACAGGAAATAAGAGACTTTTTTTTGGTATTAAAAAGATTTACCAGAGTTACTCTTTTCAATCCTTTTATGTGTATTTCTGTAAGACAGTGTTTTAAAATTATGTGTTGCATTTGGAGTATGAGTGTTTATGTGGCAAACTGTTTAACATATAAATAAATAGCTTATCCTGTGATAGCTAAGTAATTCCATATCTTGATAGGCTGGTTTCATGCTGTGGATGCAGTCCCTGGCTAGTAAATCAGTTGTAGTGTAATACTATAATTGCCATAATTCACAACTACCATTTTTAACTAAGGTAAGTTTAAAAACCTTTTTACAGCTATAAACCAAACATTGATATTTACCATGAAGTCTCTCCATGCTGTGTTTCATTCCATTTTGTCAATCAATACCTAATACTGTCAGTCTAATTACATTCCTACAATGTAATTATACGTAGACTATAGTTATATTGTAAGTAGAAATCTTCCAATTAAACATAATAATGCTTTAGGCAGGGTAGACTAAAGAAACAGAGCTCTACAAAGTTGTGTACAATTATTATCTAAACAAAGACCTGAAATGTAATATGAAGATGGAGCACAATAAAAGTGATTGATATGTCATTTTTTGTATTAGTTATGATATTGTATGCTGACTACTTCACAATGCACTCTAGATACAAAAAAGTGTGTCATAGTGCTGGTTGAAGACATATATTTCTGTTATTGATCTAACCTGTTTAAATTACTATTGTTTTTAAGGAAAGCTTATAATCCTTTTTTAGATGAGTGACATGTTTTCTTTTTAGCTTTCGTGCTTTACAGAAAAAAAGTTGAAGCAGAGAAAGCATCAGATCCAGGAAGCATGTGCATCAGCTATTACCAGTCATCTAGCTCATACTTGTCTCATTAATGTGGTTTCAGAAGAAAGTCAGACCTGTAGCAGATGTATTACTCAGGTGAAAACAGGAACATCAGCACTGATGCATATCACTCACAGAAGTAAAATGTCTCTGCTTAGGCCATTGCTGCCAAATCAGAACACCATTGCAATGAAAAAATTGTTACACTTAATCTCATAAACGTATATGAAAAAGAACTGCCATCAGTGTATTTCCTTCAGATCTACAGAACAGATCTCCTCAGATTCAGACAAAGGAGGACTTCTGCAAGGAAAAACACATATATATTCTCTAATCTGGTCATACCGTATGGGAAGAAATCTCCATGGCTGGAGCATTTCAAAAACATGAATTAGACAACAATGAACATCGTGGATCCTCAAGACACATTTAGGGCAGGGTGCAAAACCCAACCTAATTGTCAAAATATCAGTGCCTATATGTAAGTTAAGAGTCTAAGTTTCTGTGCTGGGTTGACCTTGGCTGGACACCAGGTGCCCACTGAGCGAGTTACTCTATCATCCCCCTTCTCAGCTAGATGGGGGAGAGAAAATAAGATAGAAAACAATTTGCAGGTTGAGATAAGGCAGTTTAGTAAAGCAAAACCAAAATGCACAAGAAAAGAAAAAAAATCCAAAGATATTATTCTTTAGTTTCTATCAGCACACAATGTTTGACCATTTCCCAGAAGGCAGGGCTTCAGCACATATAGTTGTTGCTCCAAAAGGCAAACACTGCAAATAATTAATGTTCCCCTTCCTACTCCTTTCCTTAGCTTTTATATCTGAGCTGACATCATATGCTATGGAATATCCCTTTGGTCAGTTTGGATCAGCTGGCCTAATTGTGTCCCCTCCCAAGATCTTGCCCACAATCATCCTACTGGTGGGGTGCAGAATGTTGGAGAGACAATGCTGATTCTGTGCCAGCACTGTGCAGCAGCAGCCAAAGCACTGGTGTGTTATTAACAACTTTCCATCTACCAACACAAAGCACAGCACTGCGAGGGCTGCTGTGGTGAAAATTGACTCCACCTCAGCCAGACCCAGTGCAGTTCCCATTATGGTCAGCTGAATATTAGTAAATACAAGGAAGAAGGCTGTATATCTGACCAAATATCCTGAGCTACTTTGGGGTGATTTTAAGAACTCTCAGCATCAATTATTTTTGAGTAGATGAAAGCTTAGATATTTAACTCACAGGTTGGTGCTTGCATTTAGAAACCTAAATGCAGATTATCCGAATCCAAAGCTGGTGATCCCTAGAGCTACCTTTCAACCTCAGTCATCCTGTGAACTTGTGAGTTCTCAGTTTCATGTGCCTAGTTAACAGAAGATTATGAAACAATTAAAGATTTTGGAGAGCTTTCAACCTTCTGAAAACCTTGAAATCATAATCATTTCCACATATTATGCAAGACTGCTTAGAAATCTACTTTGCAAACAGAAGTTTAGCATAAGCACAGAAACATTTAACTTTGATAACCACAAATCAAATTTTAAATAATTAGTGACTTTCATGTTCATTGCCCCTTTTTCATCTCTTCAAGATTTAATTTCTTATTAGTTTTTTATATATACGTTATCATTAAATTTAAAAAGAAAAAATCAAGATGAATAACTGAATCCTTTTGTATATATCACAATTGCCAGTTCATAGTGATCAGTGAAGGGAGTTATCCATTAGCAAAGTAATGTTAATCTACTAGTTTAATGGACCTCCCCCATCTACAAAGCGCACTCAGAACGCTGTGATCACTTCTAACCCATCATACATAGCTCTCAGCATGGGGTGCACTCCCTTTTCTCCACTTTCATTTATATCTTCAGCTCTCTGCTTCCTTTGAGGGTATGCAGCATTTCTGGAGGTGCTCCTTGGTCCACGTTGCACAAACAGCTTATGTTGAAGTCACCTCCTGAATATATTGAAGTGCTGCTTTGAAAACATATGCCTGTATTTTAAAGTGTAGTGAATTTCCATTTACAACTGAAGCAAGATTTAGAAGAGATCAATGAAGTCTTCCTTAGCTGATACACAAAACAGATTTTGTAGACTCTAGAATAATCAAAGAGTTAATGTAGTTTCATTCCTTTATGACTAAAACTCACAGGTAGGCTTTTATTATGTTAATTTTCTAAACTTGCAAAGCAAAAATCTCAGTAAACTGAAGGTAACCAAAGGGGCTATTTGGCAGAGACAGAAATGAACTGTGTCTTTTGAAGTGTTCCAGAGAAAATGTGTTCAGAATATTTAAGTCTCAAGTGAGTTACCAAAGGTTATTCATTCACAAGTGAGATAAATTCATACCTGTCAAATTGTCTGGATCCTCTGTGTGATCACTAGGGCCTCAAATCATTTATTTTTTTCCCCAGTGAAAGTTCAATATTTTCACATATCCAAATTTAGTAGCATTTTCTGTGTCTGAAAGTAAATGAATTCATTTTCCTTTCATCTCACTTTCCACTTTTACAAGACAAGTGTGGAGGAAAAAAACATCCAGGTTGGCTGGCACAAATTGTTTTTAAGTATCACTTCACAGTACAGTCTGCAACCTCCTTACAACAGACACTATACTTCTAAACAATCTTTTTAGAAAAATCCTATGGCTGGCTGTAATTTTAAATGAGTATGTAAAATATTGTATTTCAAACTAATTCAAGACCTCCAGAGTCCTTGAAGACTTTTCCACTGCTTAAACTCTTGGATGTACAAAAGAAGCATATCTGAACACAAAAACTTTACTTCTTCTCCACTTCGATACTTGATCCAAAAGGAATTATTATAATTAGCCTAAACTTGCGTTATTGTAATAACATGAATTGCTGTTTCCGTCATGCAAAGTCTGGACTGTATTTGATATCAATCCTGTGGATTGATGAATGGACCAGGGTTAAAAAATGCAAGCAAGAGTAGCAGAAACCTTACATTTTCAATAAAAAAAGAAATGGCCCAGGCAGGCACTAGAGAAACAGTTTGCTCATGAGGCCAGAACTGCAAAAATAGTGGACAGAAGAAGTAGTCACATCACTGAGAGATACAAAGAGACAGAGACCGATACTGTGGATGTTTCCTATATTTTCCTATCTGTTCTTATTACTAACTGCACATGATAGCAATTCAAAACATAGGTGGGTTCAAGGTCACACTGCTTCATAGCCTAATTTTTGCAAAAGAATATTTATATCCTGCATTTCTGACTGCCTGGCAAATAGCTTAATTTTATTTAGTTTCACAACAATAAAATGAGGAAACAAGCTCCATATATTTTCCAGATGCTTTATGCTAAGTCAACATTAAAAAAATCTCCAGAATATAGCTTCTGTAATAGCAACTATGGTTTATTTTTTGTATATTCTGTACTTTAAACTTTTTCTGGGTTTGTTGGTGAAGTTCTATGTTTCACAGCATTTATGTCCTACCTTTTGCTGCATTTGGCATCTCAGTGTAATGAAATAAGATGAAATTTTTAATAAGGCAGTAGGACAAAAATTTGGGAGACCTTTCTCTTGCCTAGGTAAGCAATTTCGGAATTCTTACTTTTCCTTATAGTATCACTAGATCTAATAATATATCTTTATTCCATTTATATCTTTCTGGAAAAAAATTTAAATTCTCCCATCCAGTCACATTGATGTGGTTGACACTGTTTATGGGTTTTGTTGTTGTTGTTGTTGTTGTTGGTTTTAATACATGAATAAACTTTATTTTCAAATCAGTGCTTTACTCCTCACTTAGGGTATGTTGGTTCTGAAAATAAAGTGAAATACAAGTGAAATATAAAAGAAATATTGTTATATTATTAAAACGAATTATCATTACTACTACTAGTATTATTATTAATTTGAGTATCTATTATATGTATAGAACACTGCAAAAAATAATTTCAAGGGTTCTGATAGTGCTATTAGTGTATTGCTATAGTGTTTCAATCTACTATTGTAAAATGTACAAAGCTGACATATTTTGATGCTACCAAGGGGAGAATCTGGCCCAGTGGGGTCAGAGAAGAATGTAGCAGCATATGTATATTGCATAAATACAAATAAAATAGATCACAAGGTACTCAGAAAATGACAGATACTTTAATTCTTAAAAAGCTTAGACTTTCAACTCCTTTAGAAATTATGAAATAAAGAATAACAAAAAAACAACCCCCCATTATTATCCAAGCAGAAGTGGTATAAGATCATTTATCTTGATGGATGTCACCTTAGAGCACATATTATCCCTATCTCTCAAAGTGTTTTTTCCCCCTTATTTCATCTCTGACATTCATTGTAAATTTAATGATCCACATACGATTTGCTGGTGTCTCAGTCTGGTGTTTTGAATCATGAAACTAGTACTAAATTTATGACACTGCAGTACCACTTAGTGAATCATTAAGCAGTACAGTGATTTTAACGATTTGGATCATACTGGACCTCATTGCTGTATAATGAGGTTTCATTTAGTGTAAATTTTATGTAAAAATTCAATTTGCAAACCAACAACATGAAACTACAACATTTTTTCTAACCTGACATTGCATTTGTTTATTGTGATTTCCATCAGTGTTTCATGTTGGGAAAGAAAATGCTACCTCATTACAAAAATAATATTTTATAGTCCTCGCACCACGGAAAAATATATACTTTCAGACTGATATTTTTGTAGTAATCTATCCTAAAACATAAGCCTCCAGAGGGCTTAGATGTGGTTATTAGTCCATGTTGAATTAGACTGTAGTATTACAGATGTAGCTAAGAACTTGGAGAAGTGATTGTTCAAAGGGCTCCCAAACCTTTCTCTACTGTCCAAGAGGATCCACCAACACAGAGGGGAACATTTATTACTGCCCAGCTCGTTAACACTGGGTCACCCCATTACAGTTTATATTATAAACCCTATTTCTCAAACCAAAGACTTACGATGCTGCATGTTTGTAAATTGCTTCTTTAAAATGCACTGAACGAACTAAGTAGATATATGCAACCAACAAAAATACAGATTCCCCACTACAGTTTTTGCACTGCAGAAAGTGTACTAGGTACAATAAAAATAATGTACTATTAGAATAACTAGAAGTTCCTATAGAAAGTTTTCCATTTGCAAATTAGTAATTTTTCACATTTTTTTCAGCAAAGCTTGCTTCTCAAGTGAATTTTCCCTCTAACGAAAGCAACAGATAATACTTGGATCATCCTCTAGCTCCATTTCACCGAACCTCTTGGTTAGTGATATGGTCAGACCAGAGTCCTAAAACAGAAGAACCTTAAGGGGAAGAAAGTGCAGCTTTTGAAAAGACTGATGTTTATTTTCAGTTCTTTTGGTCCAGATGATGGGCATTTAAGAAACTTGAGTTGTAGTTAAATAAGTTATTGAAGCACTGCAGTATTTTTGAGATGGTGTAAAACAATGGGAATACGCTAAAAATCCTTACATTAATTGATCAGTTGGTTCAAAAGCACATGGCAGCTCAGACTCTCTAAGTACTTTACAGTACAAAAGAAGCAAGTAGGGCGAGACAGGAACCTTTTCTTCCTCCAAAGGAAAAATGAAAGCAATGAGTGATAGTCACCATGCAGAAAATCAAATCATGTAACTGGGAAATAAGCAAAGTAGCACAATGATTCTACCAAAGACTTCAAGAAATGCTTGTGTTACAAAACATCCTAGAATCATGCACACACTTTTCTACATGACTACCCTACTCAGATGCCCATTGCTAGACATAAAACGCAGTAGCTTCCTGTTAAACAGAACCAATGGCTAAGCAATATGCGATACTACTTACCAGTGCATTTTTTAAATGGGCAGGAATATACCAGAGATAGAAGCCCCTCTCAGCCTTTTAGCTTGTTTTCAATGGTGCAGTTGTAGACATAATATTTTATGGGACTGGGATCATTCCATAATCTGACTTGAGCAACAGTAAATCTTGCTATATAGAGTTATGTAGTTGCTGTGAAGTTAGAACAAATAGATAAAATGCAACATCAGATCTCTAGCAAATAAAATACATATTTTTTAATAATATATAGTTGAATCTATACTTGTAACAGTGTTTAGGAAATAGCAAGGCTTGCTTTCGTCTAGCTGAAGGAATATACATACGCACATTCTCTCATATAACAGGTTCAATAGCACTTTCATTCATAGGTTATCAAGTACCAGAGCTAAACAAGCTGAGTTTCCTACGGATTACTGTGCCACAGTTGACACCCACACTATTACAGATGCTATGTTTCCAGTGAACATTTATGCTCACAGAAAACACATCTGTTCTGTGTAGATTCTCTGATGTCCAGCAATGGTTGAACAGTGGTTGCAATATTTTCTTCAGCTGGGTCACTAACAGGGTCCCTCTCTCCAACTCTGCCATCTGCATCACACATTTCCAGTGATTCACATGTAAGTGCAAACACCCTTTCTGGAAGATTTATAGAGAAGAGGTTAGGGCTTGTTTTGCTTAGGAATGCTTTCCTGCTTAAGAAGTACCTTTTTCAGACATAGTTGGATGTTTTTTTCCTCCTGCATTCCAGAGGAAGGTTTCAGTCTCTTTCTCTGGTATGAGGAGAGATAAACTCTCACAGAGGTTATGGGCCTTCACGTTGGGGAGGGCCTAGGGAGAGGCCAGCGAAGAGAAAAGCCTTGAAGACAATAGGGGACGTGCCTTTCTCAGGCCCAGTGTTCAAGCACTGTTAGGAATTTTCCTTTGTAAATCTAGCATTCTCGATTTTGGAATAAATTTTCCTTAAGTCCTCCCATTGCCTGGCATTTCAGGGGTACCTGCATGTTGCCTTACTTTACATATGAAACATATACTCTGCTATGAAAGTTGCTCAAAACTAACTAAAGAGGAGAGGTTGAGGGAAATAATCAAATAGACCTAGACCAAGAAAGTAGAAATGCACAAGATCTTTCTCCTTTGTAATCAAGATAAAATAACTAGAAAGTTGGGTTAGAAGTTTCCTCAAAGACTGTCTTTTGTTTAAATTAAATGGAACATTTTAATTTGTTCTTGACATGATCTCAAAACTTCATAGCAACAAGATTTTTTAACATCAACCCGACACAGTCAGAGCATTCAAATGAATTGGTGTGCAATTTTTCTTTCAAGTGGGTGCAACAAAACCGCAAAAAGGCTTTGGAATCTCAGAAGGCTACTTTTGTTGTAGCATGAGCCAGAACAAAGAGTTTTCAAAAGAGAAAAAAATCTGACCTGTCAGGTGAGACAGAGTAAACTATGAGGGCTGGCAAAGACACCCCAACATTCACCGTTGCTTGATACATTCTGCAATTACCAACTGCTTGTAGTGGTTTCCTAATGAAAAAAAGGGTTTTGTGGGTGAATAAAAGTCTACTCATTCATCAGTCCCAGTCATCTCCTGTTGTTGACAAAACTCTGGTAAATTTTAGCCAAGCCTGATAAAGCAATAGAAGAGCCACATGTAATTAATTGGAACAAGTCTTTTGAGGATTAACAGGTGGACCATGAATGGTCTACATAGGTAGCCATAAGCCTGTTGACCTAACTGGTGTGTGTTGATGGCCTGCTGGAACTTGTGCAGCCTGGAGTCACTGAGCCCTCTGTGGCCTTTCCCAGTTAGGAGTTCCAGTGCATGGAACTGAGGGCACTACAGCAAGAGAGAAGGAACTTAAAGGAGGCATGAAAAAGAATTGAAGGTGGTGCAGTAGCAAATTAAATTAGTTTATTAATTTAGAAGATGTAAGATTCACATCCATGGGTGACTAAAAATCTCCACAATTCAATAAAAAAAAATTTCCTCTCATTCTATTGTCTTTCTTCTAATTCAAAGTTAGTGAACAAGTGATAGCATACCCTTTGGAAAACAGGAACTAATGGTAGCAGCAGCACCTGTTATTTTATTACAAGGACTTTCTCAGATCATTCAGATTATCCAAGGCCTCTGAGCTTGTCTCAGTTTGAGACAATTGGGAGGGGAAAAGACCTCTGACAGAAGTGCCCTGCCTCAGATTCAATACCCCTGGTTTCTCCAACACAGAGAGAGAGACCAAGTACATCCAAAAATAAGTGAAAAAATAACTTCTTACCAAGAAGAATGCTAATAACAATACTGATAAAACTGGGTTAAACCAGCTGATGAGGAGAAACTTCTCAAGCCCTGTGCACCAGAACAAATTGAGATGGTGGCTGCCTCAATGACTCAGAATAAAACCAGACATGGTCACAGGACAGGGACAAGATAGCCATCTTTCCATATGATTCACCTCCTCCATGCCCGGAAAACCTGGCAGGAATGGTTGGAGAGTCAGTGCTGGCAGCAAACAGCAGATAGCCAGGATTTGATACTGACAGATAGTCGTGTGGTGCTGGAGTGAGGCTGCAGTGTTGATACAGGCAGTCAGAGCAGGGCTGTGCACCCCCCAGGTAACGGGAAGGACACACAATACACCTGTTGGATCCAGAGACAGGACTTGGTTGCTACAATTCCGATGTTCCCTGGTCAAAGTGGTGGTTGTAGTCCTGTTGAAGTGGTGGTCACAGCGTGAAGCCATCGAGGTGGTGGTGGAAGCCCTGGTGGAGAGGGAAGTCCTGAAACTTAGAGTTTATGCTCAGGTTCAGGTGGGAACACCTCTTGTACCTCCCCTGGGGCAGGGAGTTTTACACTGAATGATGTAATACTGTGAGTCACAGGTTACCTCAGGAGTCTTTGACACTTTCTAAGATGTTGTATCTGAGTCTGTTATGGCCTATTATGGCTCATCAACAGCTGAGTCATCTGTGTAAGGAAAAGAAATACTACCTCACCTTGCAGAGTTGACTCTTGCCTGATCTTGTTTAACACCCAGCTTGTCACCTGAGATGTTGGATGTGCACACCTTCAGCACCTGGTCACTCTGTGGTGGGTGGTCACTCTGCCCAGTTTTAGCAAAGCACTCTGCTGATTGAGCCATGAGCATCAATAGTCCAGTCTCTTACAGCACCTGGGCAGTCACTGAAGGTGGTCAAATGTTTGAGGCATTAGTCAGCAGTTCAGTCTCTTTCAGGAAAGCAAAACACAAAAAGAACCCAAAAAGGCATATTTGGAGAAAAGTGTATACCACAATTTTTGTGTAATCCAGGACAGCACTATACAAGCAGTGTGGCCAATACAAGCAGCATTCGGGACAAATAATACTTTTAATGATATCTCAGCAAAGGTTAGCTAGCTGACAGGCTAGCGGGAGGAAAGCTTCTTGTTGGTTTCCTGTACAGCATTATTCCAGCTCATTTGGAGCACTCAGTACATCCAACACAGACATTAGATGTCTAAATACATACAGAATAAAACTTCAAAGAAGATAACACGGCACTACTCAGAAAAAAAATTGCTGTTGTAGCTGTTGGACTAGGAAAATGTAATGGTGTTCAGAAAGAAAACTTTACCACTATTGTCAAAGGTGACTTGTGATTCTGGCCACAAAACATCTCAAAGGTTAATACATGTTTCAGAATATTTCATGTAAAATAGAAATTTTAAAGGCAATTTCAATTATTCACCTGATAAATCAGCATTTTTTTAATGCTGGCTGGAATCTATCTCATTTGAGTTATTTCTCTTATGAAATATAGACTAGTCATGTACAGTCTTTATTTTAAGGGTAAGAGGAAAGCTAAAAAGTTTCAAAAATGTAGTTTCTAAATGTGAAAATATATTTTTTGTGCCAGCGATTTGCGAAAAAGAAAAAAAAAAGAAAAAAAAAGAAAGAAAAAAGTATCCATGCTAACCCTGAGGAAAACAAAAAAAAAGAGAAGACACTCCTCTCTCTACACACACACTCAAATCCAACGTTTGTCACAGAGGAGCTGAGAGATGAATACTATTTGAATACTTAAAAGTCTGTGTACTCTTTGATTTCAGACAGCTTTGTTTTGCCAACTGCATTTTCAAGCATTCAGAAAAAAAACCAACAGACACAACTAACTTGTTTTTGGCATCTTACCCACAATATGACTAGATAAACTTGCATTTGTCTAAGTTTTTATTCAGTCATTTGTTGTAATAACAAGTAATTCTTCTGCTTAAAATTTAAGTTGTACGCTGCTGCGTGTTTAAAATGCTGTGTAATGTTTTGCAGTTTAGTTATCTGGGACTGTCTATGTATCGGTACTGTCGCCTCCAACATCAGCTCAATGTGTTTTATTCTTGATGTGCGTGGCATGATATGATTTATTTATTAATTTTTAATTTGACATTTAATTCCTTTGTAATTAAAAAAAATCTATATAATAAAAATGAAAGAAAATATTTCCATGGATAGAATTTCTATTTTTTGGTCACTTTCCTTTTTTCAGGATTTTTCTCTTTTCCAAACACAAAGGCACCAAATTCTTCACTTACAGTGCTATCTCTCATTATATGATCTTAACATTATGGTTTGGTAGCAACTAACCCTATGAAAACAAATAACAAGCAGAAATTTGTTTGACAATGGCATGACTAATATCATGAGAAAGCCTGAATGGAAATGAAAACAAAAAGAAGGATCCTGCTAAAGAATATCACCATCAGCCTAGTAATCCATGGTGGTTTGACTACAGCTAGATAATTAGAGGTCTTATTTATAAGAACACGTGGGCTGCAAAAGAAATGCTGACTTTACTAATTCTCTGGCTATAAATTATTTTCCCGTACTTAAAGACCTTGTATTTTTTCCATTTACAGATATGTGCTTTTCACAAGGTTTTTAGTTCAGGCATTTCTGCTACCTTCTTTCTCTGTGCATCCTCCATGATATTAATGAAATGTTAAAGTAGTTTTGGTGTACAAGTGTTTGCATTTAGTTTACTATGTTGAAACTTTTGGAGATAGGAATTTTTATGAAACCCTCAAGAAGCCTTAACTTAATGGACAAAATAATAAAGTTATAGAAATTGTTTTCTTTCTGCTGCTAGTTATTTACTTTGGTACTGAGTACTAAAATATTCTTTTTAACATTAAGAAACCTGAGATACAGGATGATTTATTTCAAACCTCTGGAATTTATTGGTAGCCCATTGTTGATCTTATCGTTCAGATCTTAAAATATCTGATAAGGGATTTTTTCTGCTCCAACAGTTTTAATTTTGCAAGCCACTGGACCTTAATGTGAGTTAATCTCTTTACCTATTTTGAAGGGGGGTTGGAAATCCAAGTAGGCTTTTTTGCTTAAAATGACGACTTCATGTGCATGCACAGCAATTACTGACATTTCATAAAGTTCATACTGTTGTTCTGTACATCTGAAATGTTTGTATCAGGGCACCAAAAAGGAAAGAAAACACTATGGAAACAGAACCTGAATGAGACATTAAGTAAATACAGGAGCGAGTCCATTTTAATAGTACAATATTTGCCCTATTGCATTGTATTTTGAAGAGACTTAAACATTATTGGTTTCCATTTTTATTGAATTTACATTAATAAAATGTGTCGTAGTTTAGCCAACAACTAAGCACCAAGGAGGAGGAGTTACCAATGGGATCATGGAGAGCACCAGAAGCATAAAAGCCAGAAAACTCATGGTTTGAGATAAAGACAGTTTAATAAGGAAAGAAGAAGGCACATGCACAAGCAAAGAAAAAGAAGAAAATAATTCACTGTTTCCCATGGGCAGGCAGGTGTTCAGCTGCCTCCATCATGTGTAATGGTGACCCAGGAAGACAAACATCCCCACTCCAAGGAATCCTTAAAATAACAGGAAGATGGGTGGATCTATGCCTATAAAGCAGTTGTAAAACAGAGAAAAGTGAAAGTAGCAATGGTAGAAATATTCCAGAGAACAATGATGGTCTTAATGTGTGGTATATTGTATATATATATATATCTCACACACAGTATCAGACTGTGTCTACTTAGATACAGAGTTTCTGCTTAGCTCTGACTTCTACACATCTGTCTGATAAGTTCTTGATGTTGCACTTGAGCTTTGCGCAGTGTTAACTATAGCATTACCTGGATTGGTGACATTATGGTACTTTGGACCATAAAGGACTGCATTGGTTTCCATGTTTTGTTTAACACTGACTACTCAGTCAGTACTTAATGATGAACCAAAATATATCTAATGGGCATCAAGTGAGAATTTTGAAATTGAGAGATAAGAATAAATCTGAAAAATAAGAAAAAGTGCTGTAAAATAATAATAATTGTAATAACAACAGTAAAAACAGAAAAGTCCTCGAGCCTGGGTTCTAAGCTGCCATTCTCTTTCAGAGGATCTTCAAAGTTTGAAATCACAATTAGAAATGTCATCTCATATATTCTACTGATATATTCTCATACATTTGATATATTCAAATTGTGGGGCCATCAGAAAGGGAAACTTTCAACTATTTATAAATTTAATTAACCAACTTGCACTTTACCCACCTTCATGATTTTGTGAATTTCAACTGAATCACCCTCAGCCTTCTCCTTTACAAAGTGAGGAAGCCAAGCTTTTTAAGTTTCTCCTCATAAGTCAGCTACTCTGCCTCCTAATTCTCTATAGTCCTAAAATTCATTACATCCATCTATGGAGAGGTCAGGACTATCCACAGTATTCAAGATGTTGACCTAACAAAGTCTTAGCCAGTAGGAAAATGAGAGCTTCTGTTTTGCCCTTTCGTTCCTTTCTTTGAGATTTCCAGCATTCTCTTTGGACTTCCCTTCTCACCTTGAAGATTTCAGGACTGACTTTTTCCATAAATGTTATTTCCAAGTTTGTGCTCAACATCAAAAAGATATAAACTTTTTTTTTTGATGCTTTACACTTATCTGCATTAAACTTCATTTGCCATGTTTTTGCCCACTGACTCAGATTTTTTTGGTTATTCTGGAATTCCTTGTGTTCAGTGTAACATTTTACTGAAGAGAGTAATGTCTACAAACTAAGAGATTTCTTGGTCTAGTCCCTAGTTGGGTCATTGATGAAAATATTCAATAAAACTGATCCAAAAAACTATCCCTGTAGTACTTCAGTATGGATTTATCTCTATTCTAAAAAGGGACTGTTCTTTGTTTGATATCCTTTAGTTAACTTTCATAAAGGAACACTTCTTCCCATCCTGTGTCAACTGAGTTTCCTTAAATGGAAAAGAAAAAATGTGTCAGAAATGTTTAAATATAGAAAACTTTCAAGAAGTCTCTAACAAAATATATGTTCAATGTAAATAGCCATAGCAAATTTCAGACATTTGAGGGTGTTTTCCAAATAATTTTTATCAAAAGATATAATTTTGGAAATTTTCCCAGAAAACCAAAATAGAGAAAAAAATCTCCTACATTAAAAACAGTTGCTGCAAATAAAAGAAATACATGGAATGTCATTCTTTTCTTTTAAATGCACCACATGTCCTCTAATACCTAGGCGCAATAGGGTGCAAGTTTAATGACTTGCTTTTTGTGCCCCTGTTGTAATTAGATATTAGAGGACATATGGCATGGTGAAGACTTAGCAGTGAATTTTCTTGGTTTGATTGCTTTCTGCTACAGGCACAACATTACTTCAGTGATGATATCATTGAATGAATTAATTCACATGTTGACTTCTAGGTTTATAAACTGAAATTCCTTTCAGATTATACAAATCCCAGATATGTAACTAGTATCAACAAGTGAATTATCAATAAAAAAGAGTATAATCAGTTCAAAGGGTATGATTTTAGACAGCATTGTGAATGCTGCATTTATGCTTCAAATTACAGAGCTCAGCATTGGTGAAAGAGTGGCTATCACTTTCCATTTCTATATCTTGCATACGTGCTCCCCAAGTGAGCATCCAGCCTCACATTTTTCTTCCTCAGTTCTCCCTCTCTTACTCAAGTCCCTGAATTGTGTCACTTTTGTCTATTCTCTTTACTCGGTGAGTTTGACTGGGCACATGCATTTTTCATGCTCTCTTACAGAAATTTGCGGTTAGCCCTTTTTTGGTACAGGGATGATACAATCCATTAAAAAAATTATTTTTGTATACATAAGAAAATCATATATGGATAAGATATTAAAAATGTGGGGGAAAAAAATCAAGATTATATAAATACACTAAAAGGATTGGAATAAATGAAGTCAGATTCTTCCATAAATGTTCTTTACTCTTGTAATGTAGTTCTTTACTTTTATATAAAATTTATTGCTAAAGATTGCACACAAGCAATAAAGAGGTTTCTTGCTTGGTTGGGTTTTTTTTCTTTATATGTCAGACAACACAACCAAGTGTTTTTAGTTGCCGTTCTTCAGGCAAAATAAATTTGCCATGTGTTTTAGAGGACATATGGTATCTCAGTAATTCATACTGCACTAACCACCTAAACAGATTAAAACATTTCTTCTTGCATGACAAAAGCTGACATTCTGTTTCCTCGGCTGGTAATCTAGGGGACATTAGTAACACACAGCAGTAGGAAGCTATATCAGCAGCATGTGATATTTCACCAGTACACACAACAAGCATCAGTTTTGCCAAGAGTCATATTTTTATCATGAATATTGCAAGAGTTAATTTTTTTACCTAAAGTACACATTCTTGAACAGCGTAACTAGATTAGAACCTTAGAGCATGTGTATGTTATAAATGTCACTATGTTTTCCATGGGCATTGAAAACTTGTTCCTAATGCCTCTGAAAAGCATAACATGCAGAGAGGAAGGAAAAAACACTGATTTTTTTTATTTCTATTTAATCTCATTTACTATAGCTTAATATCTGTTGGAAGGAATGAAACAAAATCTTTTCATTTGGTGACTGGCATCAGGATGAATCACAGTGCTGCAAATCAATAGTATCTTAAAATTAAAAAGAAAGCGTCATGTTACTTCAAAATTATCATAAGATAACATCATGGGAAAAGTCAAGGAAGAGAGAGCAAACATTGAAATCTGTAAAGTATTGTCACTGTTTCTTTTGATTGATGACACAGTTTCAAGAGTGACATTAATGGTTTTACCCATCTTTTCTGTTTCCTTTTCAAGTGAAGTCTGCAAATAACTATGCTAAGTGGTATAGAAATATTAGAAAATTTACATTAAAAACTCTATACTAGTGTCCTACATTTGACATTGAATCTGTCAGGTAACAGTTGCAGAACTGTTGGGTCAGCATTACATTTTTTGACTAAGAGGATATTATCTCATCGCAGAGAACTTCTCCAAGTCCCCATTCTTAGAAGCTTCCATGGTTGCTTGCCCCTGTCCCAGTGAGCACTGGGACTAGATCAGTGTTGTGAGCCTCCCAAATGAGCCATGAAGATTGATAAAATGCAATCTCAAGTAGCTGCTGGCACCTCCCTGTCAAGCTTACTAATGAGTGCTGTGTTACTGCTAGAGTCAACTGTCACATTATCTCCAGGCTAATAAACGGATCCAGTGACAAACAATACACAAACAAAAAGGAGCTCATAGAAGATCTTTCCTTTTAATTCTATCTCCACATGTCCCTAGGACATAATCAAATTGTTGGCAGACGTGATTTTCATGTCGTAGAAAGAAGTTTTTCATTGTTTGCTGATTTATGCATTTATTTAGTTTTAGTTATGAGTAACAGAAACCAGATAAGTAAAATAAAAGTTAATTCCAGTGAATATGCAATACTTGAGAAAATCAGCTATTGCCAAAACCAATTTTCATGGTTCACCCTGTTTCCTCTTTGCATTAATGACTGGAAACAGATGTAACAAATCTCAGGACAAAAATCCTAGCTGAGGTATTCCCTGCACAAGAGAAAACAACAGAAAGGATAATTACCTGTAAAAATTGGGTCACAGAAAACATCAGTTCCTGAAGACTCATGTCAGATTTAAGGAATAGCAAGGTACCTGTGTAACCTTAATTCAGCACCTTGATGAGGGCCATTAAAATAGTTGGAATGTCAGCAATTCCCAAAATTCTCCTCCTGATAATGCCTACCAATGAATGGACTTTTATAACATCAAATATTAGAGGAAAAAATTCAAGCAGCTGTTAATGTCACTTGCAAATTCTACACCTCCTGGATTTCAACAGTGTTAATTTTAGAAGTTACTATATCTGAGAAAACTGTATCATCTATTTCTTTGTGCACTGTTTGTACACTAAAGAAGCCAAAAATTTATCATTGACTAAGTATGCAATTTCCCGATTAAACAAAAAAAGAAACAAATACAAAAAAAAAATAAAAAAGAATAAAAGGAAGAACTAGTTAACAAAGTCAGAAAACACACCATAAAAGCTATGAAGGTGAAAACAAAGTCTACTTTCTTGTGACCTAGACTCCAGAGGGAGTAAGATGCTTGTTTCCCAGTGGTGCAGCCCTGTGCCATACAACTGAAGGGTGTTGTAACTGAGCTACTCTGCTTATGGCTCTGGAGAAAGTGGCCTTTGGTGCTTTAAGGCTTATTCTTCCCCATCCTCTGTAACGGCTAGGCACGCTTTGTCTTCTGTTTAGCCCATTCCAGTTCTTTCTCTCTTTATTGTTATCAATCTCTTCTTCCTTTATCCACATCTGCACAGGTTCACTCCAGCCTGTCCTTACCTAGTTCACTCTCTTCTGCAGTGACTCAGACTGCTTCTGACATTTGAAAATGCTGGTGTATTTGTGAAAGAATTGATGTGACAATGGAATGTGACTTCTTATGGAAGTTAATCTTCCATAAGATTAACTTTAGATGTTAAATACAAGTTGAAAAGACCATCACTTTTTGTTGCATGTACCAGGAGTGGTCCCACAGTCACTTAATCGCTAAAAGTAATGATGTTTGCCCTATCCCAAGGAACACCAATTCCTTTCCTATAGGTGTATTAAATACTGCTTTTAGGTACACATCACATGAAATACTGAATCGTCTCAAGACATTTTAGAATTCACACAGAGCAAGGCATAGGAGAATATTGGTTTCTTTATTTTTGTTTTCCATTGTCATTTGAGACCTACTGTGGCAATTACTTTAAGAAATTAAGTTATCTCATTTAGTTGCAATTATCATGCATAAAATCTTTGTAGTGTTTTATTCTTTTTAAAATCACTTTGACATTTCATACAACAGAGAAGAGGAATTTGAACAATAAGGTAATTTTCCAAAGGTACCAAAGATGTAAAAAAATTTTTGCTACTGGAACCTCTTTATATTTATCACAAGAAGACAAGGTTAATATAGAAGAATAAATCAAATTCCTAAGTCTTGAAGTATATGCAGAAAACAGTATTAGCCCTTGAATTTGTATCATACAAATCTGGACAGAAACTCAAAACACAATTTAAACTTATAATACAGTATATTGTGCAAGTGACACTTCATAAGCAACATTGTTGCCAGAGATATTTTAATGAATGCACTTCAGTTCATGAACACTCATGTGTATCTACAAGTGACTCCCTCCCAAATCCAGACCCTCCTTTGTAAAAGGCCTTGTCAACTGTATTTTAAAACCAAAGTGGAATAATGAATATTTGAATCACTCATGTAGCAACATTGCACATATCCTTATGTACTTATGCTCAGTGCGTCAGGGGAAATCCCTTCAGAAAGGGCAGGATTTTACTGCTGGTTTCTTCAGTTCATAAGGAACACTATTCCTTTAACATGTCTTCTATTTGTGCTATAATCATAAATATCCGGTGTGAAACGGCCAAAAAAATGATGCTGTTTATGCTGTCATATACTTCTTCACACTGATTACAGTAGAGACCAAATTATTACAGTAGAGATAAGGGAAAGATATTCTGCATAGTAATCATTACAATTCTGCATATCTTTGTCCTTAGATACTGGAAGTTCAGGCTATTTATTTAGGTTACCTATAGATCTATGGATTTTAATAAATTTGTCTAAGCTTACTTGCATTTTGCCGGAGGTATACATCAGCAGGTGGCTGTTATAAACCTCCATCTGCAAGTCACCACTACACATCTATTCCCAAACAGTAATTCCTGAAAGTAAATTCTTCTCTTACAACCCTCAGATAGCTGTGTTAGCTACTAGTTCTCAATCCAGTTCCTACCAGCTATGTGAGAAAAGAGGTTGTCAGCGTGGTTCATTTTAAAATGCTTGCTGGAAATTTCAGCATGATAAAACTTGGAAAAGAAAAAGCCACAATTTTCTTTCCCTGAAAAACATTGTCCAAAATTGCAGTCAGGCACATTTTGCAACACAGTGGGAAACAGTACCTTTGTTCTAGAAACTATTCCAACACTTCAGTTTTCAACAATTTAATGTTTCACAAAAAGTGTGCATGCAGTATAGTAAATAAATAGGTATCTACATAAATATTTGTAAACAGCAAATCTGAACTTTGAACACTTTCTGTCTGGAGAGTTTGCTTTTGTTCTATAAAAATCAGTCATGAAAGCCAGGCTCCTTCTGTAAGTCTGATGCCACAACAAATAGTACTGCTGGCTATCTCTGCTTTGTTTTTATGTCCTGCAGAGAATGACATCTGTGTGCAAATTAACAACAGATTTGTGTAAGCTAGATGTGAATGTCATATTCAGGGGGAAAAAAAATAAATAAGGAAACTTACCTATAAAATAGTGAATATAATGATGATGTAATTAAATTAAATTTCAAAACACTCTTATTACCTTCTAGGTGTATACATTGTTAACAAATGAAAGTATTAAATCCTAACTTCAAGTTTTATATTTGCTTTTACACTGGGTAAAGGCACCCTTGCTTTGATCTGCACACAACATCTTTAGAGCTAAATGGCTGGTACTAAGGACCTGACATACACAGAAATGTTTAGAGTGAGATTTACTGTGGATTTCTTCTCATCTGGTCCATGAGACGAACATAAATTGACAACTGGAGTTCCTTTGCTGGCTTCTAGATGATATCCTTCATGCTAATTTAATCCAAAAGGGAATCCAGTTCATGCACTCAATATTGCTCTGCAATACCAACCACAACATGGAAAGTGGGAACAATTTGGATACTGAGTCGAAAAGTGCATTCCTGATCTGAATTAAAACATTAATGCAGTCACATGCACTGAAGCCAGCCAACTCAAAGCATAGCTCATCCCAAGACCCAGAAAAAGTTTCTTCAAGAAATAAGACTGTGAATGTATTCTTCTCAACAACATTAATAATATTGCATTTGTATTTTTAAAACTCCTGAAAGGCTGGAAATGCAAGTTATTTCCAGCAGGCTGTCTAATTCTACTTGATATTAACATGAAATCAGCTTGTCTTAAATGCATAAATGGTATGTGAAGCAGGAGTTGGGAAGCAGCTCCACTCTATTGCCCAGTTAGTGCACTGCTCATGACATCAGGGAATTTTCTTTCCTCTTCTGCTCAGTAAAAATGTCTTCATTTATGTAATGCTGCAGACGTTCATCTAGAAAACTAGTATGACCTCTGCAAAGCCCATCATCTCACTCAGCCTCGAAAAACCAAAAGCTAGGAATCTTTAGTGGGATTCAGCATTTGAAGGATTTCAGAGGATCCAGGGTATACAGGACTAGCAGGAGTAGCATGAGGATCATGGGAGACCTGTGCCCTACTGAAGCAGTAGACAGAGGCCTGAGTAGAATGCCTCTAGGCATCCAAAGTGACTCTAAATGCCTGGGAACTATTTTAGCATGGCGCGCAGTACCCTCATAGTCTCACTTAGCTATGAGAGGAACTAGGCAGTTAACTCAGAAGAGAGGTGTCACATCTGGATAGCTGTAGTAGGGGGGAGAAGTTCTGCACAGCTTGTCAGATAGGATAACCTGTTGGGAGGGGGCATTTCTTGCATTCTTTGTGGCAGGCACACAATTTGCACTTTAATTTGCTATTGTCTAGTTGATTACTTTAATACCTGAGCTAGTAAAATGATAGCAACAAATCCACAAATCCACATTTTCAAAATAATGTGGGACAGCAGCAGCTGTGGTTTGGTAGACACTGACCTTCGCATGTTAAAAGTGTCCACTGGTGCAATGTCCCTTAGAGAATATGGAGGGAGGAAAATTCAATTTCGTGATCCCAACAAAACTTAAGTATGAAACAGCTAAAAGACAGACCATTCTTCCAAAAGAGAAGCAACCAGAACCTGAACTGGAAGTATTAGAAGGCCTCTTCTGCCAAAGTCAGGCACAAAAGTACTTCTAGGCAGCTATGAGTAGGAGCAGGAAAATCAAGAGCTCTGGTTGAGCTGACTAACTTTCCAGTTGTTCATATTTCAGGTTTCCAAACTTAAATAGCTCCTCATTTACTGTCAGTAACGCTGGAGGTGTATGCAGGAATGTTATAGATAACCATCCGGCTGTGAAACCTCATCTTTACTAAGCCTCATACCCACAGTTTTATACATTGCCCTGAGTTTAACTTGCTCACCTGTCCTGTTATCTTTCCTAATTATCTGTGTTTGTTATATTAATGATTAGCTGTGAACTAATAATTTAGACCTGAGTTCTTTCTGAAAATGTACTTTCTGTTTAAAGTATCTAAGTCTCTGATAATTATTAGTACACACACTTGCAGCAAGGCGTTGCTTATTCACAATGGCATCGTGCAGCTATTAATGATACTCAAAGGACTGAAAATTACCATTTCGGATGTGTCCAGAGCAGTAAACTGGTAAACAAGCCTGCAGTTAGTGCTATGGATGGTTTGAATCAACAAGGGTGAAAAGATTTGGTTACTCTGTGTATTAGTGTTAATAGGAATAGATTATAGAGGAATATTTGTGATGTGACCTTCTGTGCACTAATTGAAATAGTATTCAGAGTCAGCAGTGGAGTAATCAAGTTAAACACTGAATCATAAATCATCATGAAAAGTGCTGTCACAACTTAGCCATTAATGCCCTGTATTGCTGGGCAGCCTTACGAAAATATCTGCTATGCTGATCTCTAGGTTAATAGGAACAGAAATGGCATTTAAAGACTATTTGGATCAAATCTGCTCTGAGGTTGAAAGTGTTACTCTGTTAATTTACTGGTAATTTGAAGTGATGTAGTTAGGGTTAGAAGCAACACAGCTGAGCCCTGCATAGCTAAACAAAGGGTGCTAGGAATCTGTCTAATATTTAATTGCTATAAAATGCCATACACAACTTTAATATATCTATATGTGTGTACCTTCCCTTTGTCCATCAGTTAGCATTTGCCATGGAGGTCAAAATAAAAACATAAAAATTTAACTTTGTGATATGGTTATGCTACTAAAGCAATCCAAGAAGAGACTTCCATGTGTTTTATACATAGGTGGTAAAATCTGATTTTACTGTTTTTATGAAAGCTGAGGGCCTTTTAACAAAGGATTTGTATAAGACAAAGTACTTTGCATTATTTTTTTAAATGTAGAGCTCTTTTGATCTTGTTAAGAAGGAGAAATAAAGCTTAGCCTCAGGAATCAGAGATAAATAGGGTTTCTAAAGGCAGTAAATTTCTTTAGAGTAATTTTGTGATTCAGGTTTGATCAAAATAATAAGCATAAGAAATATCACAGTTGGAATGATGTATACTTTTTCTAATAAAGACCTATGTCTCAACACTGGCAAAGCTTGTGCTAATTTGATTCGTTACTCATCAGATTACTTAGACAACTAGATTCATAATGTTTGGGGGGGCACCTATTTATCATTATTTGCTTCAAATATTGTTAATTAACATTAACATAAATTACACCAGGCATCTGGTACAAAGAAACTAATTTTAAACAACAAACAAAGCCAGTCCTTTAAAAATCTCACAGATTTTTCCTTCAAGAAAGCATCAAAATGTGCATTCATATAAATATGTGTCAAACGCAGCTATGGCATATTGAAATCTAAAAGCAACAATGTTCCATACACAACTTTTTCATTAAAAAAATCAACAAGTATGATTATCTATATAACATATCTATACATGAACAATGAAACACAATGGACAAAGTTTAACTCTAATAATAGACTGTAAAATGAACCTGTGTTTGACTAACTGCAGTTCAATTTTGTACATTTATTTTTTACTGGCATGTGCCTATGGAGTTTTCCACATTATTGAGATTAAATTTTGTTCTCTAGTTTACTATTGTAAATTAGATTAATGTTATCCCAGAATTTCCCTATGTAAACTGACAGCGATATTTAGCCATAGAGTCCTAGGTGTTTGTCTGCTTAGTGATAAGTGATTTAAAAAAAAAAAAAAAGGAATTTAATAATAGAGCTACAAATGAATAAAGACATACAACGCATTTCTAAACATAAAATGACTGGAAGCAACTGCTAAATAGAGCTGCCTAAAACCTGAGTTTGCAAGTACCTGGCACTGTTTTGTGTGCAGCTCAAGGAGATTTTGAAAACTGATTGATCCTGAAGTGTCAAATGGTCTTGGAATTTTTGGTATATTTTCAACATTTGCTTGAGCATTTTCATTCTTCTCAAGTTCAGATCTCATGTACTGTAAATAGTAAAATAACACACAGATGCAGTACAGGATTTACATCACTCAACTTTAGCTGACTGCCAGAGACCTAACAGGATCTGACCTGAAGTCAATGGTGAGAAACAGTCACTTCAAGGAGAAGATTCATTCACTTACTTTAAGATAGACCTAACTGTCCTACCAAAGTGCCTATATCTAGTACAGGTGGTCAGGCAGGATAGACCTGTCCATGCTAAGATGTTGAATTTGTCATCCAGGACAGTTAGGGCCTGGTTGGGTTGCTTTAGCACAGAAACCTAATACCATTTGAGGGAGGATGATCCAAATGTCTGTGTCTGCCTGGGCCAAGAGTTGAGGTACATATATGACAGTGTCTAGGGTCGTCAGCTGGAGGTGGAGGAGGTAGCACGTGGCATCTCACATGATCTTAGGCTCCTCTGAGTAGGCAACTAAATCATGCCCCTGCTCTGGTGTGATGAATTTCACCCAGAAATTTGCAACAGGCTTCCTGCAAACAGGTGTGATGGCATACTACTTGGAGAATTAACTTAAAATTTATGGGAGGGTAAAATGTACTCTTTCTACTAACAAAACGATGAGATTCTA
This sequence comes from Dendrocincla tyrannina, assembly GCA_035047865.1. NCBI lineage: Eukaryota > Metazoa > Chordata > Aves > Passeriformes > Dendrocolaptidae > Dendrocincla > Dendrocincla tyrannina. The sequence continues at coordinate 66,619,940 of JAWWMP010000001.1, forward strand.
GTAAGTTAGGTACTGGTTCACAAGTCAAAAATCAATCTTAAATTGCCCAGAATTAAAAGTGAAGATAAATTATATTTGTGTTCTTTCACTACATTATTATTTGCTTTGCTATATTTGTTCAAAAGTGACTTTTAACACATCTTAGCATCTTTTTTAGTACCTGGCCATGTGATGTAAAAAATGGAATGTTTATGTTTTGCATCATTTAACATGAAATCTTCCAGAATTTGCCTCCACAAATGCTTATAAAATTTTCCAAGGCATTGTCTAAAAAGCTGAACAGCTGTTCCCAATTTGGATACAGTGTACACCTAAATAAAATTACCAAGAAGAGCTTCTTCCCTCATTGAAAATAAATTTCAAAGCACTAGCTATATCTGAAACTCTTCTTGATGTTTTCAATATGCTTTCATTTAGTAACAAAAGGTTTTTTATAATACAAAATTCTAACCACAAGAATGAAATTAAAATCTCACTAAAATCTGCTCCTTAGGATAACCTTGCTGCAGAGAAGTACTTGCTTTATGACAGTAGCTCTGGTGGACAATGAGAAATCCATGTTTGGAACAATTTTATAGGTCTGGGCAACACAAGCTCAGCCCTTCATCCTGCAGGTCATCTCAACTGGCAAGTGAAACAATACTGTATTACCACGAGATAAACTTCTAAGTAAACTATCCTCTGTGGTCTTGACTAATCTTAACGTTATCCTGCAGGAATATTTTAGTTTCAGGATAGGATCTCTCCCACACGAAGAGTAATTTCTAGGCCCCTTACCATCTGGGTGATTCTAACAAATTATACCCAATACAGTACAATATCATTTTTTAGAACTTTAAGTAATAGGAGATTTCAAGCAATTTATTTCACTGAGTTTTATGAGAAATTGCAATTTATTACCTTTTCTGGATATGTTCATTTTTAGCTGCTATTGCCAAATTCAGCCTCAGTATAACAGGGTATAATTCTATTGAAGTCGGTGGTATATCAGTGCTGCATATTCCCTAGTTGGACAATGAAGCTGTAAATAACCAAATACATCAAAAATAAAAATTGATTACTCTTTTTTATAGTCTCTTAGAGTGAATAAGTTTATGATTTAAAGCTGTGTCATAATAAAACCATGCTGGGAGGAAATCAGAGAGAGAATGCAACATAATGGGCCAAATCTAGCATTCAGCCAGAACAATTACATTAACTTCAAAGAATTCTGCTCATTTGAGAATTTATTTTGATTTAAAAAGAAGGGGAAAATATATCACTGATTTGCCTTCTTATTTGCTTATGAAATGGTATTCTGTATTTTCAATGGTATTCTGTATATGCCTTAAATTTAAACTTTGTTCCTAATAAAAAAATAACAAGTTACAACAATAAATAATGTATTTCACACATTTCGTGCACTTGTAACAATCAGTATATTAGAAGTTCACACTTGTTTTAAGAACACTAAAATAATTAGACCTGTTTGTCAGAGAGAAGCCATGGACAGAAAAAGCAAGTTGCATTTCCAGAATAACCAGCAAGTCTTCAGAGGTAGAGGAAGTGAGGAACTGTCATTTGCTAAGAGCATTTGTCAACCCTAATTGTCTGTGGTGGCTCTTTATTGTTTGATTGAGATCTTTGATGGATATTATTTTTACTAGTCTTCTCTTATTCTGACTGTGTAATCTTGTGTAATATTAATCTGTGTAATATTGTATTTATTTTATTTAATAATATTCACATTCTTTGTTTTTGCCTACTACTCCTTTGCCAGTACAACCTGTACCATCACACAGGTTCATCAGAACAAGAACCAGTGCCTGGCTCCAAAGACATTGAAAATTGCTCTAAATTATTCACACAGTTCTAACAGGAAATCACTCTTACATATTTATGCATACAAACTAGTGTGTGTGCTTCTATATATAAATAAAAACAAAATAAATAAAAAGTCAATGAAATATAGATTACACAGTGCAGCTCGATGTTCTGCTTTGGTATAACCTTATATAAATCCAGCTTGTACAAATTTAGCAGGTGCTTTGAAATTTATATATAAAAATGTAAATCATATATTATTATGCACATTCAAATTACATTTTCATATAGTGTGCAGTTTGCCTCATTTGATGCTGAAAAATATGTAATTTCATTCAAGGTAATGATAAAGTAAAGAAGGGAAAGGACATATATGTTCACTTAAATTTTTTAAGCTGATTTTTTTAAGCCTGAATTAAAAGCCTACTGTAGTGACCCTGTCTTGTGCAGTATAATACCCTAAAACTTCTAAGTCACTCAATGATAAGAGGCCGATCTAAATGCTTCCACTGCATTAATCAAATACCAGGTCTAATTAAAAGAGCCATGCACAAAGCTTTTTCAAAATGTTGCTCAGGTATTGCAATAATTTCTGATCACCCAAGCCTGGAAGACAAATAATTAGAGCTGCCAGAGCATTCTGATGAGTGATGTCAGCATCTCCAAGTGACCTTCCCTCCACTAATTAATTTTCATCTTAAGAAAAGAGACCCTGTTGTTGCACATTATTAATTGAGTTCACTAAAAGATGCGCCTGATTAATTTTTGTTGATAATACTTGTCATTCTATGCAGCGGCTGTAATCATTCTATTGGGTTTTATTTTTTTAAGTTGATCTAGGTCTTTTACAATGTGACTGATACAGTATCTTCCATACGGAATACGGTGCATAAGGGCATAGTCTATAATGTGAGTACACAGCTTTCATTGTTGCTGAAAGTTTAGGTCAAGTGGAACTTCATTGTCTAGTTTGCTAACTCATTTTCAGTTGAGTTGATAGTAAATTTTCCCTGCAACCTCCTGGGACTTCCTTCAGTTCCCTGGTTTAAGGCATTCTCTTGTTTTTCACATACTCCCCATCTCTTCCTTGCCTTGCCAGCCAAAGAGCATTGTGTTGCTGGCTCAGGAAAAATACCCAGGAACCCAGGTGGCCCAGGACAAAAGCTATGGTCAATAGGATGACAGCAAATGGAGCCTGAGTGCATGGCTGAGCCTTATCCACAATGAATCATCAAAATCACAAGTTTGATCTGTCCCAATTAGAGTTCTCACAAGCAATTCTCACATCTGTTTGGTGAGGCCATGGACTTCAGTACAAATATGGTCACCATGGGCTTTTGGGTATGGGGAAGGGGGAAGAGGGCTGACATGTATTGCCGGGTAGATAGCAATCATGATGCAACATCAACTACTTTTATTAATTTAGATGTGGCTACAGACAGAGCAACGGATAGACTCTCCCAAAATAAGTGAATAACAAAGCTACAGATATATATCCATGTCTTCCATTTCCTCACCTAGATTTCACTGGCTACTCTAAAATTTGGATCTGTCCAACTCCTCTGAAACTTATCTAGTTTGTATAGTTAAACATCTGTAGGTCCAGGGAGAGATGAACACAAGGACAACCTGCAATTAACAGGTTTGTTTCACTTCCATAGGTCATACTTCCTAGGTTCATGCAGTCAGAGTGGACACATGGAGTTCTGTACATAGAGAGACCCATACAACTGAATGTGTTGGGGATCTTCAGGGCTTGTGAATCCCATGCCTATAATGAACACAGCTGAGCATAATGATGTGCAATAATTTGCAGTACATTACTGAGGGGTTTTTCAGGATGTGAAAACTATTTCTTGTTAAATGATCTTAAAATGTATAGGCAATGCAAGCCATGAAAATATACATATTTTTCCTACTTTGAAGAGTACTTTAATCATGTTTTAATCAAGATAGCCATGATTACCAATTTATCAAATATCAATTTAACAACAAAGGTTATGGAAATTTTCCCCAAGCCAGCGAACAAAATATGATTAAAAGAGTACTTCAGAGCAATGTGATGAAAATATGCATAACTCTATTCTTCAGATATGTTCTAGCACATGAAGGGATCAACATATTGTAAAAGCAGTAGGCTATCTAGATATATAAAAAAAAAAGAGAGAGTTACAAGTTGCAGCAAAAATAATTATTTTACAACAGATTTGAAGGTCTCTTTTTTCATACATTCAAGCTTGGATTGCATTTTCTGTGCCTCAGACTGCGATGAAAGCAACACTGTACCTTTATTTATATTTGCAAATATTCATCACTGAGAAGTGTGATTCCAAAGTTTGATTGACATGTAAGTAATAAAATTATCTTAATGTGGAGAAATGTTTGTTATCTTGGAAATTTTTAAGTCCCCAAGTGTGCCCTTAAAACCTAGTATTGAATTTTAAATCGGAGATTGTTCTTCTTAAAATATTTTCCAAAAAGAAATATTGGTTTCTGCATTTTCCTTTTGTCCCCCTAAAGCTCTTTTACTTCAGCTATAATAGCAACTTTGATTTTTCATTAAAGAAGATATTGATACATAAGCGAAGACATCAGCAAAGAGCTATTGGCTTCATCTCATTTCCTTTGTTTTTTTCCTTCTTTGGTTAAATGCACAAATACAGATCCCAATGATTAGATCCCTTTTGCTACATCAAATCTTCATTTATTCAGGATTCCTTTGATACTTTCTTCAAACAGATTCACAAAACACTTAAAAGACAAAAAAATCATCTTAGCATAACTAAACTACTTGCCCCGAGACCTGGAAGAAAAGAGGGAAAGATGGTTTGTTCTTTGTATTCTTAAATATTTTGCATATTGCCAGAATGAGAATGAGATCCTATGCAGAAAAGACAGCTTTACAGACCAGATTAAAATTACCATTTAACTACTAACATTTATCTTCTAATACATTATATTAAATATTTCACTGAACTTTAAAGTGGTTAATAAAAAAAAAGACATTTATTTTAAAATATTTGTCTTTGTAATACAGATATCTGATGGTATGATCACCAGGCAAAAGCAGTGCATTCAAGCATCCCCAGATTCTTTCTGAAGTGCATACAATGCATGTGTACATGTGCACACACACACACACACACACACACACAAGTTTATATGGCAACCTGTGGAAAAATAGATGTCCTCCTAAACAGCTCCAAGAGGTTGTGCTTCCATTGTCATAAATATTGACTGTGTATAAAACAAAGAACAAATCTGATAAAGTATACACAAAAGCAGTAGATTTACCTAGGTGTTATAAGTTATTTTCCCTCTGTTCTGATGCCTTTAGGCAAATGCTAACATTACAGTTATGCCAAATAAGCCCAAGAAGCTGCCGGAAAGTGCAGTTTCCTCTTCCTTCTTTTTGTTCACCTAGACAAGCAAGCAGCTGCAGGATGAGTAGCTTCACTGCATGGTGTTCAAAAGGAAAACAAACTGAAAAATACAAAATTTGAAAAAAAAATACAGGTTCTTTTGTCCTCTCAGGCTGTTGAACTAATTCGTCTTGCTGGTACAGACATTTGATTCACTTAAATGAATAAGAAGAAGCCCATGGCACAGTGAGGGCCAGGGAACAAGGACTGCCTGTTTCAGGGCAGCTTGAGATTGCATTAGTTTGCAACAGGAGATCACATCCTCAGCTTTACTGTAAATTTTGCCCATGTAAGTATCACAATACAATCACTTTCTGCTTTGGACTCCCCAGCTGGGAAATTTCCAAACCTGCTCCTAGCTCCAAGAAAAGTAGCTGCCTGGTTTTCTGTAAAGAGATACCTGAGGTGGAAATCATATCCCAGCTGTAGACACATAAATTAGGTATCTACATGTGGACTAGGTGTCAAAACATCTAGTATATTCAGTGGAGGACAAGGATTTAATCACTTTCTTAAACAACGATGTTTGGAGACACCATACAAAGCTCAAGACAACTGTTGGGATCGGCAGATATGGCATAGGACTTATGAGAGACCTATACACTTATGGAAAGACAGCCAAGGACTGGTGGAATATTTTGAAGTGTCTCAAAAGGCTTTAGATATCATTGTAGAGGCCACTGACTGTAATGATAGTTTGGTTGACTGCAACAGGAGCTCAGACATATCACTCTTGTTTCACTATATTTAGCTATGAAGTTGTGAGCTAAATTCAACCACACTTTGTCAGCTCTAAACTGGCAAATTTCTCCAAAACCTTTTATTCTCCAAACTCCTTCTATGGCATCTTCTTTAATCAAAACACAAGGTTAGCAGAGTGTAAGCAAGTCATGTAATGCTGCCCCCATCTGGCCCAATTTTTGTGTTTTACACCTCCAGGACTGATGGGTACAAACTTCTTACAAGTTACTGCTAGTTCTGTTTTGTTATTACTCACCATCTTTAGCTACAGCATTACCTCTGGCTTCTGCCATCAAACCAGCTATTGGATATTTTTGTCTTTCACAATTGTTGGCTAGTCAAAAGAATTTCAGCAGACACTATTCAGCTCTAATTACTTCATTTTAATAATAAGAAAACCTACCACTGTGAAGAGTCAAAGAGACCTATGAGAAACTGACCTGATTCCCTCAGAATCAGGTAGGCCAAAACACTGGTCTTCCTTCTCCATTCCTCTGGCTTTACCTTATTTCCCCAAAATTAAAGCTAGAGTGTAAATGCCAACAACCTGCTTTGGAGGGCTTGAAGAAGCTACCTCATCAACTTGCAGAACAATTTGTCAGCTGAGCTGTACATTTTCTTACTCCCATACAAAGTGGCATTACTTGAAGCCACTGTGCCTCATCTTGACTTCTCACTGGAGGAACTCTTCATACATTTCCACTTGAATTGAATGACAGAAGAAGAAATTTTTACAGACCACAGAAAGAGAACAGAATCAAGAGAAGTTCAATCTTGCCTACTGTGCTTTGCCAGTGTATGCCCAGCCTTGCAAAATGGAAAGTTTTCCTTTCAATATCCAAAAGAACAGTGTATTTAATCTGTGTTTCAGCATGAGTTCTCACTCCTTGGACCCCTAGATGTTTGGAACCAACAACAGTTTCAGTGAAATACAATCTGATAAGTTCCTAGAGTTTTTATGTAAGTGGAAAACAATCAGTATTACTACCTGCATTTAGGAGAAATTTATGAAAGGAAATTTATCTCCATTAAAAATTAAAGACCGCACACTGGAGACACCTGTAGGAACTGCTCCAGCCATGAGTAAAGTAACTTCTGTGTTGCTGGATCCCAAAGTATCCAGCCTGGATCCATAGGTCTGTAGAAGGCTGACTTTACCAGGTTTGTCCTGACTCCAGCTGCAGAGGTTTTTAATGCTACACCTCAGCTGCCTTATTTGTGCAGTCTCTCTGACTGTGATGGGATTGTTCACCTCCTCGGATAGGTAAGGCCAGCAGAGTTTGGCTTACTGGTGATGGGGGGTTTTTGTGTGACCAGAAGAACAACATCAGCTCTTCGTACATGATCACAGATATGCGTCAAGTTATGACTTTTGCCTGAAGCTGACCTGAGCTGGTTGAAGCTATGAGTTATGGATGAGAGACTTTGCTGTCTATTGCAGAGTCTCAGAGTTTCTCAGTCCTTCAAATACTCTTCAACATTTGCATTATGCCAATGACACACAACGATAAAGTTTCATTGCTACAGTAAACTTTCCCAATTTAAACTATTCTCAGAGTGATCTTTGTGTGTGACTTTATGCCAGCTATGCTGTCGTGGTTTAGCTTTCTTGGTTTCGGTCTAGGCCTTCCCTGGTAACAAGGTTATAACTAAGGAAGTATTTCACACCATTCCTTTACGTAATCAAGTGTATATAAGACAAGGAGGGGATGTTCTTTGATCTCTTCCTCTCGGGTGCTTGGAGGACAGCAGGTCTCAGTGTGTTGGCTTGGCTCTTATCTGTATGAGCTGAGGCTTCTCTGAGAAACCGCTGTCCGAAGCTTCACGGAGGTGAAGATTTCTACTGCTTACTTGAGGGGAGTTGGTGAGAGTTTATTGTGTTAGTTGCTTTATTGAGCTATTCCCTGAGGTTTCTTGAGTGTATATATCTGTTTTGCTTTGGTTTTACCTGATTTGTGTCCTTTTTCCCCTTCCCTTTTTCCCCTTTTCCCTTTTGGGGTTGTTTGGGATTCTTGTTCTGTATATTCATAGTGTTTAATTGTATATTAACTGTAATATATATGGAGATGTGTATATATATATATATATATATACTTACTACAAATTTTCTTTCGGTACCTTTTTTTTTTGTCTTTCGGGAGGGGGAATCTGTGTGGCCAATGGCTGGGTTTGGCAGGGAGCCAACCCAAAGGTCCCCACTGTGCACATACGTACACACAGTATATGTGTAATTGTTTTGGATTATATAAGCTTCCATCAGAAAGAAGATAAGCTGAAATTAACAAGTGTGTTTTCTTCAATGACCTTCTATTAGGCTCAAGAGTCACTGGGTTAAATGTCAATGATCTGATAGCAGCAAAGCAATCTCTTTATTCACAGAGTATCTACTATTATACCATGTACAGAGCAACTGTTTTTCCATTTATGAGATTTATATAGCCATTTAAAGAAATTTTTCTCATGAAATCACTGATAATATCATCTTAATAGTAAAGTGAATGGTTTGAATCATGTCCTCCAAGCTTTGCACAGGTTTTGTGCATCAGCAGGAACTTTCAGAACATGCTGGCTTATAGAAATTAAGATAACTATAAGCATATTAAGCCTGTCTTTTTCCAAACCATGATTCAAATCTCTTTTCAAGGTTTCAGGTTACCTTAGAGTAGGGAGAAAAAAAAAATAACACTAACACAGCACACCTTGACATGCACACAAAAAAACAACCAAACAAAATCTTCCAAAAATATGAACCCACCAAAAAAAACCCAAAACCAAACCCCACAAGCTAAAGCAGTCCCAGCAGAACTGAGGAAAGACTTTATGATCTCTTTGTCTGGTCTTTTTTTCTTTAGGACTATTATTACAAGGTCTTCAAGATGAAAGAGAAGGCCAGACCTCCTAGCAGACTGTGAAATATTTTGACTGGCCAGCTGATGATTCCAGTTCCATCCAGAGCTGGTTCCCTTCCTCCTGCTGATCACTGCCTCACAGCTATGAGGCTCCTGCTGCTCATCACTTCTACTCTCCTATTTAGAAATAAATAAATGTGCCCTGCCAAAGGCCTTTTGCACTTCTGCCTTTGCTTGCCTTCTAGCTGTGGGGTGTGCAGCAGTCTTTGTGACCCCTACTCTTTTTTTGTTTTCCTTCACCTCTCTCTCTTAAAGACGTTATGAGAAACAGAGAGCACAACATGTGTCTGACATCTTGAACTGCTTCTGCTCCTCTACCTTTAAGGATCACTTTGTCAAGCCAACAATGGCTCTGCTGGCCTCTCTTTTGCTCCCAAGGATACGGCCCCATTTGAATTTCTTGCATTCATGAGCTTCCTATTACTTGCTCTATAAAGTTCATCATATACAAAACTTCCTATTCTCTCTCTGAAAGATATTGATCTTATTTCCCAGAGTAAGTGACTTCACCCATTACCATATAATGTAGTCCCTATCCCAGGCACAGTAGATAAATATTCCCAAAGTTTCTTTTAAAACTGACAATGAAAATTGTCAGTTAAGACAATTAAGAGCAGAGCAGAGTCTGGTTAAGAGCAGAGTCACCTAACATTCAACAGCAGTCTCATTAAGGATCAAATTGAAGATGGAAAAGGAGGATAGTGAGAAAGAAAGTTAAAAAACCTCCAAATATTAATAAATAAAGATTCCAGACAAGTCCCTTGTGCCATATAATACTTTGTCACTCATTATGCTGCAATCATAAGCATGAGGAGTGAGCTCGTCTACATAAACTGGGATTACAACCATGAGAAGACAGGAACTTTAATTAGTTGCACTTCTAACTTCTAACTATAGCCCTTATAATAATTGAAGTATTCTATCTGTCTGTTATAAAAATGTATCTGCACCTCCACACCTTCTGTTTCTATGCAGCATGCTAGGTGCTCACAGTGTTGGTTTTGTTGACGGTTTGAGGTTTTTTTCAGTCTCATTTCCCTATTGATTTCCATTTGTTTAATTTTCTTTTGACGTATCAGAAATCATCAATCACATAATTAAAAAGGAGCTGAAGAATCATGATTAATTACTATCTAGAGCAAAGGAATGTTAAATCTCTGCAACAATTGAGTATGTTCTGTGAAGGGCTGAATAGCTCTTCAAGAAACTAGCTTAACTGGTTACACCAGCTTCACCCACTTGGGAGAAAATGTTTAGAGGGATGTTTTTCTTCTGATAAATTTTACTTCTGAGTTGCAAAGAGAAATCATCAAAAGCCAATAAATTAATCATAAAAAAGATACTGGTTTTTTTGTCATCTTTATTTTAGTTAGTCTTTTATTATACAATTGCATGACATATTTCCATAGGAAAATTGTCACATTTTGACTACAAGATGGATAAAGGTTCAAGAATGAGAGAGCTGTTCTGTGTTTCCAGCTAGCAACATATTTCAGAATACGGTTCCATTTACCTTATTTACCAAGTAACATCAAATGGCACTTTAACAATAACTATCTTTTTCCTTACTAGGATTTCTTTTTATGACACTTCTAAGAGGTGTAAGAAAATCTCACAAACATTAATGGATACATGCATGCTTACAACACTTTGGGAGACAGAAGTGCAATCTGCATTTTCAATTGTTTGCTTCATTGAAACAGTGTGTCTGATTTTTTTCAGGTGGTCATTTCGATGCAACGTAAGGAAGAGCCTTTCCTCACAATGCTGTGGCTTTATTCTTCATGCCTGCACATTTTTCAGTAGTCAAAGACCTAGCAGAACTTACAGACTTCTCCAGATACCGCATGTTTGCTATCACTAACATAGTATTTGTAGTAAATGAGAGATCTTTCTGTTAAAAATTTGGTGCATATGCAAGAAGTACATTTTGAAGATCCTAAGATGCCAGAAAATGTGACTTACTCCTTTCCAAAAGTCAGCTCCTAGTAATCACTTACTGACATAAGGCATCAGTCTAAAGAAAGTGTAAGACTGTATCTTAAGTAAATTTTTAAGGTATTAAAAATAAAACCCTCACTATCTGGGTTGTTAAAGATATCTGGAATTTTTCTGTCTGACATCTCAGAAAAACTTGCTTCTGGGCAAAGGGTAGCCCAGCAAATTCAAGTCTGGTATAATAACCAGGTGAAAATTGTAACTTAAAATTGGACAAAGATGAAATGTGGAAACAATAGGATTTGTTAAAGTGAAGCATGGGTTTAATAATGCCCATAAGTAACAACTTTGTCCAGTTTAGAGGCTTCTGTAAGACATCTAATCTCCACAGATATTTGTGAAAATGTTCTCTGAACAGACTATTTAGCAAAGTTCATTCAGAAATGTAGGTCCAGTTACATTAAAACACAAAATCTCCAGAATGAACTAAGTGGCAGAGCCAGGACATAATGAATCTTGTCTCATCCCACAGTCCATGATGCAACATTAATTAGTATTTTCAGTCCACTGACCATGGCTATGCTGTTAATTTTACAGGCTTTTGAGCAACTCCTCTGCATCAGTTCTGGATGGTACTGTATCTACTGGAGAGACACAGAGTTAAAAACTCTTTCGTAACCTAGAGTGTGCAGGAGAACCCAGTGCTCCCAGCTCAGAAGACAGATTATCTTTTCAATTTACAAATACTGAAACCACAGAACTGAAAGCAATGAAAGTGTGCCAAAGCAAACACTGATGTTTAGATCTGTGTTGAAGACACTTTTTCACTTTGGAGAAGCCAAAGGAGCACTGATTTCAAATGTGTGAACTGAACTTCCTAGAACATTACAGAGATGGTTATTAGAAAGGAAAACCAGTGAAAGGGTTTGACCAGCATGCTAAAAACCATTGCTATAGTTCCAGACATCCAATTCCCTCACTGGCACTTGATTTTAATATTGCCCCTTAAACAGACAAGTACAATGTATGTAACTGAATTAACTTCCTCAGTTATCTGGAACCACTCTTTTAAACTCAGTATATAAACTTAGTATATAAAACATTTCCCTAAAATATTTCCTAAGCAATACAACTTTTAATCTGTCATTATTACCTGAGTAGTGGTGTTCAGACTCACAAAATTATCTCTACATTAACTATCATAGAATCTCCTATCACTGATTGTAATCCAGAGTAGTTTTATCAGATCTGAAGTCACCAATTTGGGAACATCATTTTATTTGCCATCTTCTGCTCCAGGCAATCCCAGAAAGGTTTTGCCATCCTGGATGCATCTTACATTTTGATTTTTGGTATATTGTATATAAACTTTCTTACAGTTATACTGTAAACATGGATAATAGAAGAGGTCTGTATATCAGTAAATTACATTTTCATCAAAATTTCTTACGTATTCCATCTAATTTTTATATTTGTATGAATATTTTTAAGTTAATAATGAAAATCAAATGCCAGGTATGAATTTGAATTTTTTATAAGCTACTAGTAAAAAACTGTGTGAAATTTAATGTCTTCTGCACATTTCTAATTGTGACCTTAATGAATAACTGTATAATTAAATTTACATAATTTTATATATGTAATGACCTCTACTATTTGTTCCTGTTATGCATTTATAGTAATACTCTAGGATGTTGTATTAACCTATTAATTTGATTTTTTTCTCTTTTTTTGACCTTTGTGGACTGAAATTGAAATCTGCTAGTTAAAGGGTGGAGTGTGATTACAGTTACAATGTTGTGAATTTGGGGCAATGATTTGAGTGACAGTGAAGTTTTACTGTTTCACTGGGTATCCAATATAGTTGTAAGAAAAAAAAAACAATTACAATAATAAGACATACAATATAACTAAAACATGGCAAGAGCTGAGACAAGCCCAGCTGCTTAAAACTCAATTCTCTTCTTTGTATGCAGGCAGATCACTAGAAAAGTCCAAATCAGTGCCACAATTTTATCTCACACATCAACTCTCTGATTAAAACATATATGTGGGTTTTGACATCTGAGTCAACTAAGGCTATTCTTGAACTCTCATAAACGGAACACAGACACCATGGGGGTGAATATGCAACAGAGGATGAGAAATTACATGATTTCTCAATACAGGAATATGGGGCAAGGCTGTATAGCCTTAAATGAAAGGTTCACAGTAGCTCTAAAAGTCTTACGTGGATCTGTGAGATGAGACACATCCTATACGCTATTTACTAGGGCGGCATTTGAAAGAATGCACTGCACAGGGTTCCTCATTATTCATTAGGGCTGAATCCTCATTCATTCTCCTTTATATGCCATCCTGAATCTGCCCTACAGAGTCTTTTACAGGGAAATAACAATAAACTCTCTTATCAACAGCTTGTTGTAGCAGATACAATACATGGGGTACTGAGATCAAAAAGAGCATGAAAAGCATTTCTGCCAACATCGTACAAAATATTGAACATCTGCTGTATCTGGGATCCTGGGAGTTGTAATTATAATTTTTGAAATCTGCACACAAGAGTTATAAATATTAGAACTGTAGCCTGTGAAAGCCATGAAATATTTAAGTTGTTTGGCAGGCTTAAGAAAAACTCATAAACTTAATTTAAGCAGCCAAACACTGTATTTTTACAGGTTTTACATCTTTCATGTCATTAGTCATATAAATTAAAGCAACCACAGAACAGCACAGAATTTGCAACAGCAAATCCTGTGGGAGAAAAAAAAGGTCAGCTGGAGATTTAAGACTTTCACCAACACTTCACCTTTCCACTCACCCTGTATTTCAATTCTTGTATTGAATTTGTCATAGGTATTTTTAACGCATCCATTATCTTATTGTCTGCTAAATCTCAGTAGTGTGCTTGATGCTGTACGTATGCATAAACATAGTGGATCAGATTCACTGGTTATTTGACATGAGTCTAGCAATGCCAAATTGCCCTTAGCCCACCCTATTTAACCTCTCTGGCAAAGTCAATGGCTCTTCTAAGCTATTGGTGAGATGCTAAGAGTCTTGTCCACCCTTCCTGCTCTAAAGAAGTGGGAGACAAGTATAGGTCATCCAAACTGTGATCAAACCTTAAGGCAAGGCAGGTAGCTTACACAAATCAGTAATGAAAGGCACTGAGGAAGGAGCCTAGATAGCTTGGCATGAGACAAGAAAACAGTACTGCCACACCTAAAAGCATATCATGAATCACAACAACTATAGTAGAGTAGGAGGAGTAGGAAGAGGAGCAAGAAACATAAAATTGTGAGGGGTGGGGGGTGCGGTTAATTCTGCAACAATCTTTCAAACTTGTTCAGACACATAAGACATGTGTTGGACTAAGATGAGTGAAAAAAATAACCAAGTTTAAAATAGTAAATTAGTAAAAAATGCAACAGCCAGATTCACAGAAGCTAAAGTATGAAAAGACCCAAAGGCAAATTCTCATTTGTACAGTGTCTGCTCCACCTGTTAGATAGCCATATGTTACTAGCAAAAATGTAGCTCTGCAAAAGGGTTTGGGGATCTCCAACTGTGCCACCAAAAGTGAAGCAAGAAGTTCACTTGAAAAGAAGTAAAGCAGAGAACGTAAGAATGAGGGCCCCTATTTTGTTCTTCATAAATCCAGTATCCAGAAAAGAACACCACTCTCTGGACAAGAAAGTCATCTGACATCAGAGATTTTACAATGGATAGTGTAGGGGAAACAAGCTAGAACAGGCCTCAGGGAGCGAAATATATACAGTACATTCACAGATATTCTCCTTTGAACTACTGAACTGTGAGTAAACAGAAAAACACATTCCCTCTCTTGACTTATCTAATAAAACATTTATCTAAGTGCCGGATGACATAAGACAATGAGATGTTAGGTTATCTATTAGTTAATTTAATGAATCTAATTATGATCTCACTTATACATATTTTACACCAGCATAATACAGTTTGCTCAGTTTGGGAAAGCCATTCATGAACTGCACCTTCGTGCTGCACTTGCTAGCAGATTCCCTTTCCAAAGGTACTGTATCCAGACAGAGATAGGTATACCATAATTAGACAGGTATCACTGTGCTTTAGAGTCTCTCATCTAAACTCTTTTCCTAGATGCAATTTTATGCTTAGAGGAAAGAAATGTTCCTTGAATGTTCCTTCCCCATGATGCAAAGATGCCTCTTCTTTAGACAAGGTCTGAGAGGTTTTCTCATGTTACATAGAAGTCTAGCTACTTTAGCCAAAGAAAATAGTGGAGAAAATACCCATAGAAAATAGGCACTCTGGAGTGTCTACCTTCCTTCATTGATAATAAGAAAACTGGCCTCTGAATAAGGTTTGGAATTTAGTGCAGATTTGCAAATGACTTTTGCCCTGAAGAGGGACACCTGTTGGCACGGTGTGGCTGTGAATCTGAACTTATAATTACATACTCCACACAGGAACCATTTTACAAGAATCTTGTTAAAACCAGATAGTTCAAAACATAATTTAAACAGAAGTCATTATCTGTACCATTTTTTCATAATACACTCATTAACAATAATATTTGCATTAGAGACTACAGCACAAGGAGCTTTCACTGTCCCCATTTTCAGATGGAGCACTGAAAGGAGATTTCCTGTTATCCTCAGCACAGGCAGTTTGAAATACAATCATACACTTGGTATACAGGTGTTTTAGAGGAATAGGCATGCCCGGTTTTCCTGATAAATAAGCATACACACACATAATTCCATCCAAAGATGAAAGCATCAGTCAGGAGTCAACCACTCTATTGTCATCCTCAGCCTCTCTTCTTAGTCTTTCTTCCAGTAACTGGGATTTTTAGCCTGTTTCATAGATGTGCAATTGCAGATGAGCTGAGAGAACACTTGAGAGGAGTTTATGTTTTCTTCTGGCCTACAATTTTCCTTCAATTCCTTCAATTGCTTCCTTCAATTTTTTTGGCATCTGCAGGAAAGAGGAATAAAAATCCAGGAAAGCTTGTGCTTATCAGAAAGGAAAAGCTAGAGAAGACTCTAAAAGGATTTAAGAGGCCTGGGGATAATGATAAGGACTCTGCATCTCTGAATTTTCTAACCTGAATGCTCATCCGAGGCCAGGCTCTCTAACAGAAAGACAAAGCCAGTGTTCTTCAGCCAGCAAGTCATGTTATTGCTTCTTTATAATCATAGGCCAATGTTGAATTCCCACTTCTGCTTTAATTCTGAAAAAAAATTCTTAAACAATGTTTTGATTAAAAGTTAAGGTAAAGTGAAAATAAAGATCATAGCTTCAAAGGATAAGCAGTAACATATTTCTAATGTATTTCTAAGAGAAGGAATAGAAAATTAATCAAAAGGAAAAAAGAATCCTTCTGTTTTTCTCACTAAAAGTGCACAAGAAATTGGAAACATCAGTGTGAGGTTTTTCAGACAGCAATACAGTGCTTTATTTCAAAAGGTAGAGGGCTGTATTTCAAGAAAATTCATTTCTCATTTTTGCCACAGATATTAGTAAGCTGATAGTTATGGTGTCTGCATCAGTCACCTCTGAATCTTAATAATTTCTCTTTTCACCTACATTTCTACAATTGTGCCACTAGGTGTTTGCAAAAACTAATGATAAAGATTTTAGGATGACCTAACAATATCCCTAGGAGTTTGGACAAACTTCTATTCACCTTAAGTGGATCCCAAATTCTAGGGGAAAATAAATAAACAAACAAGGGTACCATTTTGACAGCTAATACATATTTTAAAAAATGAAAACAAAACAAAAGTGATTCATAGTCACTTTGAAGTGACAGTGTTATTTGGTTCAAAAATTAACCCAAACAGTACTGAATATAGTGTGAGGTCCACATGGCCTCTGATTTTATCACTGGCCATCCCTGCCACATTTTAAATAGTTGATATTTCTACATTTTTATCTATTCTAAAATGAAAAACATATCCCCCAAAGGATACGTTATTCTAGAATAGCAATATTGTGAGGGCTGGACTGTCAGGTGTGTTGAAAATTGGCTGTACTGCCATATCCAAAGGGTAGTGATCAATGATTCAACATATGGCTGGTACCCAGTAACAGGCAAAGTACCCCAGGGGTCAGTACTGGGGGTCATATGTTTCAACATCTACATTACCAACATGGATGATGACACAGACTGCACCCGCAGCAAGTCTGCAGACAACACTGAATTTAAAGAGCATGGCTGAAATGATGAATGGCTGAGCATTGGTCCAGAGGCACCTAGAGAAACTTGAGGACTGGACCAAGAAAAAGCTCATGAAGCTCATCAAGGAAACTGCCAAGTTACAAGTGCAGCAGCTCAATGGACAGCTCCACTCTAATGTGGAGTAAGTTTTCAGAAGACACCACTACTACAAGCCAGCAGCATGGTGCACAAGGAAGGTCCATGAGGAGGAGTGCCCTGCAGTGTGCCCCTCTGCACAGTGCGCATGAGGCTACACCCTGAATGCAGTGAGTGTTCAGTGTGTGCCCCACACATCCAGAGTGACATGTGGAAACTAGAGAAAGATTCCAAGGTAAAAGCAGAGGGCTACAGAAATGGTCAGGGACTTACAGCTTTCAGTTTGTGAAGGGAGAAGGAGGGAGTGAACTTGTCTAGTCTGGTGAAGAGGAGACTAAGGGGTGATCAAACAGCAACTCACAATTGCCTGATGTGCAAGAGAGCCAGACTCCTCTGTCAGTGGTAGACAATAACAAAGGCCAAGGGCCACAGGCTGTGGATTGTGAATTTCTAGATGGGCATTAAGGAAAAAACTTTGTGTAGATGATGCCCAGAGTAGTTGTGGTCTTCAACACTCAGTGCGACATAGTCCTGGAGCACTTTGTTTTGCATTGGTTGGCCGCGAGAACTTCATTCCAACCAACAGGTCTGTGACTCTCATAGTTGTTTCTGTGACTGCTAAAAGAGTGCATCAGCTGGGGAGATGGAAACACCTTTAGAAGAACTCAGAGACATCAAAGTTGTGATCTGTGTTTAACTATTAAGCATAAGAATGTCAATTAAAATTGAGGGAGATGGGAATAAGAATGAAAATAATTTTCTGACACTGGCACGTTCAAGTGGAGTGAGATATTTCTATCCTCTGTATCAATAATCTGGGGTCTCTGCAGGGACCATGAGCACATAGTATTCATGCACAACATGTAAGCACATCTAAGGAGGTCTCATATTTTTAGTCACAAGGAAGCCACAGTTCAAAATTAGCCACCCAACTAGGACAGTGAGGACAGAAGCAACAAGCTGACAAGGAGCCAAGGTAGAAAACATTTTGCACACCCTAAGGCTTACAAAAAGAGCCATTCATAGCACACAGGAACAAGAAAACAGAGACACATGCACACACAAATCCCCTTCTGAGCAGGCTAGATTGAAGGAGGGTAATCATTTTATGTGCCCAATTTGCCTGACTCCACATGGTGCTATCAAAAGCATTTTCATTTTTATTCAAATCAATGTCATCATTTTCCTGTAAAAATCAATGTGGAAAACAGAAGCAAGAATAGAGGAAGCTGCGGTTGCTGAGCCCTGTGGAAGCCATCACAAGGATGGCTGTAGGAACGCAAGGCAGTTGACTTCAGCAGCTAAGACGTGTCAAACAGCTTGCAGATGAGGGGTACTAAAAACAGCTAGGCAGAAATTCTGGTTTTGCACATGGATTAACAAAACAGCTGTTTCATTATTTTTTGCCGTTATAATTTCTCTTTTGACCAATCTCATACCTAAAAGCATAAGGGTCAGTTTTCTGAACATACCTTTCCTTCATTTCCCCTGAACTTGTACTAGACAGAAAAGTGACTCTAAGTGAAAATTCAGTGAATCTCTGCCTTATAACGCATGTAAGCAACAGACAAATGAGGCTACACTTGGTTAAAGTCTGAAAAGAGTTGACATGAGAGCACATACTGTGAAATTTTGGGAGAAAATACCCTTCAGCCTAACACCCCGCCTGTTGAAAGCAGAAAACTGAGGCACTCTCTGCAGACTCAGAATGTGACTAGTGGAAACTCTGAAAATCCATTAAATCCACCTTTCCAAAGATGCTTATTGTAAGCCTGGCCTTCTAATATAAGCAAAATACCTAGAGTATTTGTCCAGAATCATTATGTTTTCCAACTTGATTTTCTTAGAAAATAATTTTAGCATTTCCCTCTTTGGAAATGTGTATCAGCACATCTTTACTGAGGACTTCCCTTCTGATTTCCAGAAGGACCTATGAGTAGGACAAACAGAGGTTTGTCAGGAGTAGTCTGGGATACATAGACATTTCCCAGAAGTATGAGCCAACGTAGCTTGCATCCCCAGATCCCTTCCCACAGTCACCATCCAGCTGCATGATAGCTACAACTGAATGGGGCCCATTATAAAACCTTAATCTTTGACTTTGACTTAATCAAAAACCAGATTGCTCTTCCCCCCAGCAGTACATCCTTGTGGCATTTTTTGACGTTTTAAAGAAAAACTGACATTGAATATACAGCAAAATATCCAAATCATAAGAAATTTTCCTGTCACAACCCAATGATTCTTAATTGGAATACCCACATGATTTTGGGTTAAAATACCTGGGAATAAGTGCAAACAATACTTTACCATCACTGTCTTGCAAGTAGATCAGAAAATCCTGCTGCAATTTAGCTAATGTCAGGCTTCTCAGATGAACAATCTAAATTCTCCAGATAACTTCCCCATTAGAGGATTGGTGTTGCAAAGCTATGTAACTGAATAAGGTTATTCAAGAAGCACCACGTTTTGATAACAAAATCCTTTGTGATGATTACCTAATAGCCAGCATTTGTTCAAACACTTTTAATAGACCCTTTTTATCACATGCAAAAAGAATTTCAGTGCTAGTTCAGTCTCCTGTTACATTCTGTCATGAATCACTTCGTAGAGACATTTAGAAGTCAATAATCCACTGTAGCTTTGATGACAGGTGATTAATTTCTACATTTTAGAGACATAATAAGATTTAGCAATAAAAAGGCCTTGAAGTAACCTACCAAACAGCTTTAATCTCAGCCTTGGGACTGTTGTTAAATATGAATGCTTGTACACAAATGCGGATGATTTAAGTTAGTAGGTTTTATTGCAGACTTCTTGCCTTTTCATATTAATCTTGCTTTACAATCAGGCTATCTATACTATCAGTTTATACTGAATATTGTTTCTAATGCAGTAGTTGGGGGAGGAAAGTAAGATTATTTACCCACAAGGGCTATATTCTACTGAAAACTAGTTTTACTTGCTTTCCATTATGTGAGTTACCAACACTCTTTGTGTGGCAAGGTTAGATGGGTAAAAAAAATAAATTAGCAGACACACACTACTAGTCAGTACCTGTCTGCACAACCACACAGAGCCCTCAGGGCTCAATCCATCACTCACTGAAACTGGTGGGAGTATTTTGCTAACATCAGTTGGCAGATCACTGTAACAGACATACTTGAATAAAAGAAGAAATTCCAAGCTCTCCAGACATGTTCTGGTAGCAAATATGGAATACTTATACAGGTCCTGATCTGGGTTTTCTGAGCTTTTCCAAACATTGCCTGGATTCTCTTCTTTCAAAAGTGGTTCTATACTGAAAAAAATATCTGGAAGAACTGAAAAAATTACTCCTTTGAAGTTGTCTTCTATGTTTTCTTTATACATGTTCAGAAATTCTGCATTTTTCTACTCAAAATATGCAGCCTGAAAGCTTTGTATAACACTAAATTTCCACTAAAATTCACAAAATTATTCTAGGGCTGCTTTCCTTGAGGAGGAGAAAAGACACTACTGCAGCAACTGCCTTAGAAAACCCATTTTGCTAATGTCAAATTGTAAAGACTTTCCTTAAAGTAAAAGGGGGTCTAAGGTGCCCAGCCTAACTTACTATTTCCTTGTGATCATATGTTTTCCTCTTTAAAAACAGACTAACAAAAAAAGCACAAATTCTGGTAAGCTGGGCAGACAAAGCAGGTCAATGAGCTCCTTTGCCCTTCTTGCATTGTCCTAACTTCAGACTGATCAGTCCCTGGAAGGAAAGGTGATAGAAGCACTGAATTGCTCACATCTGAGGCCAGCACTACGATGCTGAGGAATATTAATTGTGTTGTGATGCTCCTGCTCTGTGTTTTGTGAAGGTCAAAATGTTAGCAAAGAAGGAATGGGTTCTACTTCTCTCAGCCTCAACACATTTGGGGATGGATGAAGTAGAAAGGCAGAACTTCCACTCCTGAAGAAGTTCCACCCTCAGACATCATCTAAACAATCCCTGAAGGTAGGGAAAACAAAAAAAACCAAACAAACAAACAAACAAACAAACAAAAAAAAAAAAAAAAAAACCACAAAAAAAATAAAATAAAAAAAACCAAAAACAAACAAAAAAAGGGAAAAAAAAAAAGCAAAAGCAAAACAAAACACATGTGACAGAAGGCAGCATTAACACCTCCTTCCTGTCAGCACACTTTGGGAAGGAGGAACAGAGGCCTCAACAATAATGACAAATGGTGTTTTATCAAAGACAAATGGTGGCAATATTGCATTTCACTAGCATCTATTAAGAAGCTATTTGAATTTTAAACTCATTTAAAGTAAAGGAGATTTCAATGTCAGGAGATGTGGATAAAGATGTTTAGGACAAGTGCTACATGTGGGGGTAATTGAAAGGTTGGAGGACATAGGTGATAGGGACTGGTGATGGTGGTGGCAAGGACGACAGTAAGAATGCTGTGTGAGGGTATAGGTGGTAAATTATGGCTAAATATAAAGTGAGATCTGTGAGAACATCATGTTCTAGCCATATTCCAAACCCATATGAAGGCTATATATACAAGTGTATGTATTTTCTTCCTTTCTTTCCCACTGGACTTTGGTTTCTGCTGGAAGAACAGCTTAGGCACCTTTGTTGAAAGGAAATGCAGTATACTCTGAATAAGTTCCTGTTCTAGATGAACAGGAACAAGGACACCTTAGTCTAAATATATCTCTCAGCTTTTCTTACAAATTTCAGGATTATACCTTTTTTAAGTTCCAGTTTTCAGTTTTACTATGTATTCCTAAGTGCAAAAGACTTATTCTTTTACTTTCTTCATTTTTCTTGTTAGGTAACAGGAATAAAAATTCAGATCTGCTCATAAAAGCTTGAATATAAAAACCTGACACTTAAGAAGCCTTGATCAACACAAAAGTTGTTCCAAAAAGAGAATTAATATTTTTCAGACCTATAAAGGAAAAAATATTATCCAAAGGTGGATAATGTGGGAAACAAGAAAAACAAGCATATGTGAGTATAATATGAAGGCAAAACTCTGTCCAAAACCAGTGTTGAGATATGTCAAGCTGGAGAGAAAAATGAGAATCAGAGTTATCCAAACAGGATGAAAGAAACAGAAGCATTCTATGAATTTACGATGTACAAAACTCTAGCAGTTCCCACAAGTACAGAATACACTGATTAATTTCAGTATTTTGGAATATAATTTTTAAACTTCAGATTTTCCACTATTTGTACCTCAGCAGGGGAAATAGCTGCTTCTCTATGTAAAGTGGCAAAATTGTGTGTGAGGGCAAACACATATTGAGGAAATGAATCATAGCAAGAGACTGGACATTTGAGGCAGATTAGATATATCAGATGGCAAATGGCAGAGCGAGGTACTGCAGTGGAGCTGCCTTTGCTGCAGAGCACAGGAAGAGTTACGACATTTATGCATTTTCATTTCTACAGGTGGGAACCTCAAATCATTCCCTGGGTTAGGCTCCTGGTATCACTAATTCGGTCCTGCTATGTCACACAGTTGATATACTTCTGACTTGTCAAAAAAAGGCACAAGGCACACTTAAATCTCTTCATGGTTGTAGCATGAAACATTAAGTTTGAGCTGCTTGTGAATCTAACAGATATTTCAGGATGTTGGGTCCCAAGCAACACACTACATTTTCAGGTTCAGAAGTTAATTTCTCTTTATAAACTGTGGTCTTTAATTCTTATCCATATTTCTTATTTAGACCTACAACAGGAAGTAGATTATTTGGACTACTGTGCAAGGGCACTTCTTGTCAATTACTCTGCTGAATCAAATTATTTATGATAAAAATTGCCCAAACATTACATTTTTTAGATCTAAGGAATTAAATCCTGCGTCTGATCAGGGAAAAGAAGAAATAAAATGGCCTTTTTAGCTGTTAAAAATTGAACATATCTCACTATTTTAAGATCTCTCCTTTTTCTCAAAGAAAACTACTAACCACAGAAAATAACCCAACATCTTGGTGGCTAAGGAATTTTCCAAGGAATTGTAGCAGTTTCTGAAATTCTAATCTGCACCTTAATCCAGTGACCTTTTCTTCAGAATCCTACCTATTCTGCTACTGTCAAGAGCTAAGAGTTTCTCAAAAGTTTTGCCAGCTCTATGAGGTTCAACAAGTTGAAGTGCCCGGTTCTGCACCTGGGTCACAACAACCCCAGGCAGCACCACAGGTGCCTGTCGCTGCCTGTCAGAAAAGGACCTGGGGGTGCTGGTAGACGGCAATTGAACATGATCCAACAGTGTGCCCAGGTGGCCAAGAAGGCCAGAAACTGTGGCCAGCAGGACCAAGGCAGTGCTCACCCTCTGTACTCAGCACTGGTGAGGCTGCACCTCAGGTGCTGTGTCCAGTTCTGGGTTCCTCACCACAAAAGGACATTGAGGTGCTGGAGTTTGTCCAGAGGAGGGCAGTGGAGCTGGTGAAGGGTCTGGAGCACTTGTCTTATGAGGAGTGGCTGAGGGAGCTGGGGTTGTTTAGCCTGGAGAAAAGGAGGCTCAGAGAAGACCTTATTGCTCTCTACAACTAGTTGAAAGGAGGTTATAGCCAGGTGGGGATTGGCCTCTTCTGCTATGTCTCAAGTGAAAGAATGAGAGGAAATGGCCTCAAGTTGCACCAGGGGAGATTTAGATTAGATACTAGGAAACATTTCTTCATAAAAGGGATTGTCAGGCATCAAAACCTGGGGCAGTGGTGCAACCACAATCCCTGGAGATATTTCAGACATGGAGATGTGACACCTGGGAACACAGTTAAGTAGTGGACTTGGCAGTGCTGCGTTACTGTCTGTATGCAGCCATCTTGAATGTCTTTTCCAACCTAAATGATTCTAGGTTTTGATGAAAAGGCTTGAATATTGTCTTGAAGGCATGGTGCACTGAGCATGACTTGCAGAACAGCATGTGAAGGAAACCACAGGCTTCTGTGAATAGAAACCGCAAGTCCTCCATCAAGAAGAGCACACAAGGTGAATTACATTGTAGATTAGTGTCTACTCCAAGATGCACTGCAAATGTGATAGGAAGCCCTGTTCATGTGCTGTGCAATGGAACTCAAGACCAACTTCAGTGTCACCCTTGACTGCATGAACCTCAGATAAGTGCATTGTTCAAAATGAATGACATGGCTGAAACATGAGCTAAAGTGCAATAAGATCCCAATTACAGAATATGCTTTTTTGGATAGGATTTTTTAACACGGGTGTTTACATATCCAACATATCAACTTGCCTACATGAGTAAACTTTTTCGAACAACTTCATACTTAGTTTATTGCCATCTACCATCCCTTGATCTCCTTGAGTATTATTTGCCAGGAGCTAAGTATTGGCTGAGTTGATTAAATGGCAATGCTCCCACAGAATTGAACATTCCTAGGATTTTATCCAAACTGTCTTCTTATCCATGCATTTTAGATTATTTCTTTTTATATTTCAAGTTATTTTTACAAGATGAATTCCATTTTATTTCCTGCTGATACTTGAACCATTATAATGTTCTTTGGCTTTATCATATGTACATTCTGATTTTCATAAGCCATCTCAATTTAGTATTTTCTGTGAAATCTATCAATTTTCACACCTTTAGAAGTATCAGAAGTCAAAGGTAAAAAAAGGCAGTATTATAAGGAATACAACTTATCATGTGTGCATATCACTAGTAAATTGCAAAGGAACAACGAAACTTGTTAAAAGCTTGTAGAGTGAAGTCTATTTTAGTCCATAGTAAAATGGTTTTAATTTTCATTTAGATATAATAGCAGACTGAGCCTGTCACTGGATCAAGCAGAATAGAATTTTGGTATGCTGAGAAATTGCTATATGAAGAAGCTTAATAAATACATCTGCTGCTGAAGCAAATGACAGTAGCTTCTCTGCAGGCCAAGTCTAGAAAAGCTAATGTTAGCAAGATGTGCAAGACTAAATAACAGGGACCAGGGTCACGCATCTTATTAAAATCAGTATTTTAAAAACTGCTTGCTTTAAACATTTACCTTGACATTGCAGATTATCTTTAATACCAAGACAGCTCTTATTCAGTTGACCTCTATTTGAGGCAGCTAAATTCCAGATATATGATTGATTTTTGGTCTTCTCTATTCAAAGAAAAATATGGAACAAAAATAAACCTTCAATATATTTAAAATTTATGCTTGCAGAGACAGACTCTGGTGAAATTCATCCACCTTCCTTTGGTGCTGAACAAGATAAGAAGATTGGGCAAGATATATTTTGAGGGGACCTTCACCAAGAGATAACCTAGATAGTTATAATTAGCAATTTACTCACATTTCAACTATATTGAGTACAATTCACAGTCTCAGGGTTCTTTTTGACTCGGTGACAATTTAAACTACAATACCTACTTTTGAGATAATGCTATCTTCTTTGTAACTGCTGTCAAGGTTAACATTAAAAGAGAAACTTAGGATTCATGCAGAAATCTATTGATTAAGTAATAAGAATTAATGACATAAAGATACTTTAATTTCAAATCATCACTTATCCAGTACGGTAACATTTTCTGTTCCCAGAATTTGGACACACTGGGAACCTAAAAGAAAAGCACAAAAATTTTATACCCCTTAAAAAAGAGTAGTTCTCCAAAGTCTGAAGTTTCTCTATGTTTCATGCAGCAGTACAACAAAATGTTTACACAAAAGCTAACCCACAACAGAAATCGTCAGCCATGAGTAACTGAAAGATCTGTTGTCTTCCCTTTCAGTCAGTTTGAATGATTCAAGCAAAAAAATTTCTGTGAAAGAAAAATGAGCAACCCAAAAATCTCAATATGAAATTTTAACAAAGTTTACTTTTTTCTCTTTTGGTTACTATTGAGCTCTTGATGCTTACTAATAAAACTTCAGTAATATCAGCACTAAAGTTTTGTTTTACCTGTCAGCAGATAAGTAACAGTTTAGTAATGCCTCAGGGTGATTGATGGCCAAGTAACAGAGAAATAGGTAGTACTATAAACCCGATTTACAACATGTAAGAAGAACCTTGAAAAGATAATACTATGGATTAACTTTGTGTTATTTTCTATACTTGTTATAAAATTTGTCATGGGGTCTTTAATTGCCTCATTTTCCATTTTTTATGGTCTTTGTCATGACAATAAGTTTTCACATAATTCACCGTCTGCTAGATTGCTTCAAACTATGCAGTAGAAGTCTGAATGCATTGGAGATGCTTTAACATGATCATCCAGCTCTTCAACCCTTGTTCACCTAGTTATAAAATTCATGAAAGAAGAGTGATAGAAAATTTTATTCCCTCCAAATGACCAGCCATTTCCCACCTGTTATTTCACAATTTTATTCATTCTTTCTCCCTGGGTAGCCCACTTAAGGACTAGCTAATTTTATGGTAGGGGAGTCTGACATGCGCAAGCCCTTTTGTAGTGCCAGTGAACCCCACATTTTTCACGGCAGCCTAGAGAAGTCTGAGGTATTCTCATGAACCCATATTATCATAAAATAATCCTATTCTTCATTTTCTTTAAATGAAATTTAACCCTCTTAAAGAAAGCCAAAGGAAGGGGACTTCATCAAGCAAGCTAGAAGATCAGTAAGAACCATAATCCCCACTTTTTCCTTTGTATATTATAATTTTTAATTCAATTCCAAGTTGTTTTGGGGTCTGATTCACTATTTTTTTAATGCCCATGGTTGGCAGCATGGATGATTATTGAAAAGGGTTGATATAAGATACTCAAAATCTTATATTCCAGCAAAAACATTGAAGGCTTCTGGTGCAGCCTCAGGAAAGCTTCCTTAGAGGCTATCTGGCAAAGCTCATGGAAAATGCTTTCTTCCTTCTCCAGCTGGCTCAGTGACTCCATTTCATCCTAGAAAGTTGTGGCTTGGCCTCAATTATTCACATTTGTCGTATTTTGCCTACATTACAGCAACATAATATTTGGGCCTAGACTTTAACAGCTAAGTCCAAAAGGTACGTAACCACACATTACATATTACTGACGTCACACAGATCACTGCAAACACATTTTATTCTTCTGCTGCTCCCTGCTTTCAGCATACTAGAATATCAAAGAAAACAAGAGGATGAAGAGAGTTTTCTTATTTGGCATAATTGAACTTTCAAAGTTCCTTTACTGTTAGTAGAAATTCACTTTTCAGAAGTCTTTGGGCAGTTCCAGAATCATAAACCTGCAACCACAGAAAGAAGAACCACCACAGATTTCACATTTTTCAGTCAAAAGTGAGTTCAGAAAGCTTACACAGAATTCAGCCTGGGCAGAGATGGCAAGAGTGCAATATAATCATTCTTTTGGGAAATGAAAAAGACAATGACCAAAACCAAATGTCACACCAGCAGGAAAAAAATGCTTTACTGTCTATGACCAATGCACTTATTAGCTCTTAAGAGAATTTCAGTTCCAGAGTTTCCACTTCTAAGGAACCACTGCAAATGTAATACAAAAGTAACATTTGTATCTCCAGCAAGCAAGTTCATTAGTGCTCAGTGCACGCATATCAGCTTCATTAAGTACAAAAATAATAGAAATAATAATAATACTTCACAAAAGAAGAACAGATTACAGATGATCACCTGACTCATGCTGCATGTTTACACAGGAAGGGAAGGAGCCAAATGTCATCCCTTCCTCTCCTGTGCTGTCTAGTATGATAAGTAGCTAGGTCAGTGAGGAAGAGGGAGGTGAGGTAAAGATGGAGTGGATGTAAATTAGTCATTTAACAGCAAGTATTATGTCTCATTCTTCTTACTCATTATTTTTATCAAAGTAAAGCCACCTTTTAAAGCACTTATAAAAGAGCAGAACGATATATAAGCAAGAGAGCCTATGTTCTATATTATAATAAAAAGTGAGCTTTCAAAAGAGCCGTGGATGCAGAGAAAATAGGTCCTGATATACATGTGTCACATATACAGGTATCCATGGCTATTGTCTTGTGCCCAGGGTCTGACATCTGGAGTGTGCCCTGTGCTAGGTGACATGACCGAGGTGCACAGCTTGTGGCTCTGCCCAGCCCTGGAGTCTGGATCTTTCTGCTGACACAATGCAGAAGACAGTTGAGTAACACTTTTAAAGCAGTGAAGTGTTCTACCTGGGAACATCCGCAGTTGGGTTCCGTTGGCTGAATAAAGCAGAAATGCCATGATCTTAAATCATCCTCTGCTGAAACATAACTCTGTTAAGGAGTTTGTGGGATGTAATGACAAATGGAAAAAAAATTAACAGTATTTGGGTGCCAAGAGAAGATTAGGGAATTCCTTCAAAAGGAGGAAGGGAAAGAAGGCTCCTCAGCTTTTACCCTTACCTTGTTATTCCCAATATTTGCATGTTAAACTTGGATGTTACAAAGAAGACAGAAATCCTTAGCATGACAAGCAGTAATTTGCATAAATTTGATCTCCCAAGAGCTAATTTTGGGGAAACATTGTCACATCTGTGTCTCACCTATGATCGTTGTACAAACTGTGCTCAGTGTTCCCAGATAAAAAGTGGCAATCGAGGACCGCAATAAAGAGGGGAAGGGTGGGGGGGTGAAGGGGGGAAGCCTGTACATAATAAAGTATGCACTCATGTATTCCCTTTCTGAATATTCAAAAGCAAATGGGAAAACAAACATATATGGCTTTTAATTTATATTTAGCATTGTTAGGTTTTCTTTGGCAATGTTATTCAGCAGTAGTTTATCAACCCAGTTATTCAACCAACAAATCCCTTATCTAGAACACTGCCTCAACTTCTTAGTTCATTATTTTGTTCCCAGAAAGATGGTGAGAGTTTTAGTTTGTTGTACGCTTCATGTTAACCATACAGTAATAGGTCTGTTTGACAGAGGGGGAAAAAACCCACAAGGAAAATATATTTAAAATGATACAATGAAGCATTGTTCCCTTAGTGTCATTGAACATGGGCCAACTACACCATTCAGGGTAAATATGGAGCTCTGACATTTAACTCTGATATTCCAGACTGATGTTTTCAAAGAGTCATGTGTTCAGTAACTGCAGCACATTTATAATTGTCTTTGAAGTTTTAATCTCAGTTCATGCTACTAAATCACCATGAAGGTTTATTTTTAACTTGTTATATAAAATGTTTTTAAAAAAAATAAATTCAAGGAAACATCTCCATATATGAAATATGTCAAACTGAAACCTGCTAATTTTGTAACTTCAGTATAGTGGTGTTTTTTTAAGTTGCCTTTTTGAATTTTTATGGAAGAGAAAAAGTGTTTTTAAGTTTTTAGCAGTTTTCAGATTTTATTTTTAAGTTGTTGCAAGGGAAATAGGAGTTTTGAGTGTAACTATTGTGAAGTATAAATAAGACTAGAACAGATGATCCCACTAAGCCTAATTTTTTCAACAAAGTTCTAAAAAAATTATAGTGAAACTATAAAGAGAAATGATAATGTACTATTACTGAATTGTTAGCACATTTCAGTATTTCAGTATTTAGCTCAGAAAGATCATTTTATTTAACATCATATACACCTTAGACAAATGAATTTCACTTGGGACTGTTGTGGGATCAGGGTCTGAACAAAGTAAAAGTAGTTGCAGCCTACTGTGACGAGAATTACTGTGTGTTGCTACCCAAACATGACCACATCTGATGCTTCCATTGAACTTCTGTAATGTGTAGTCACCACTGCTGAAACTTCTCACACTCTCTGCCTCCCATTCATCTCTGCTTGGCATAGCTCTACCCCTTCACTGCTGAAACTTCTCACACTCTCTGCCTCCCACTCATCTCTGCTTGGCATAGCTCTACCCCTTCATCTCTAACCTCACCAAACACTGTTTACACTCAGTATTGAGAATTCTCTTTCAAATCCATGTTAGATCTCTAAAATTGCCCTCTGCTGAAACTTCTTTCCCTGTGGCCTTGGTTTCCTCACTGGCAAAGTTCACATTCAACCTTTTTTTACACAAAAAACATCTTCAAATCAAGTGTTCCCTTGATCATCCAGACAGTTTGCTGTCCTAGTCCTCTTATTTCTTTGGTTGTTTTTTGTTTGGTTGGTTTGGGTTTGGCTTTTTTTTTTTTTTACAGTCTCTGATTCAGTCTGTAACTTTAGGGGTGGAGAATGGTTATGAAGGTACGTGGGTCCCTGCTACCCTGACTTTAGGAAAATCTCACACACAAATTCAAATTCAGTGATGAGGTGTATGCAGTTGAGTCACAGCCAGCACATCTGTCTGGTAAAACTGATTTTCTTCTTTTCAACACTACTTTCTAAGTTTTTAAGCTCCATTTATCAGGGCCAATGCATTCTTATTCTTTCTTTGTTATTCTGTTTCAATGTCTTTGAACAGTACTTTAGTCTAGATCTTGAATATCATGCTTATCATTCTGGTCGAAGATATACTTCAATTTTGTAGATTTTCTATGTATGTATTCTTAGAGACACAACCTTTCTTATGTATTCAAACAATTAGGCATTTTTTCCCAGTGTTTCATCCTCTTGTTCTTTGGCCATGGCAGCATTTCATGACAAACGTAAGCCTCACATTTTTCTATGTTGTTGTTTAGATTATATATACCTCTTTTTAGAAATCCTTCTCTTAACAACATCGCTCACTACCCAGGCCCTTCATGGTCTAGCCACCACACTATTTTTTCCCTCTGTGTTTCAGAGTGTCAGCTCCCAGCACCAGCCAGTGAACAATGTCCATGCCCATCATTCATTTGTTGCATCCTCAAATACTTTCTTTTGTGCTACCTTTCATGCTTGGGAGCTCTCCATAAACATCCACCTTCAAATCCATTTGATGCAAGGCCTGTGAAAGACCTGGCAGCAGTTAGGTTGGTAGTGCTGGCAACACTTCTCATCACATTGACTTATAGTTTCCTTCTACTCCCTCATCTGTCTATATCAATCTGCTGCTGTTTTTCAGTTTTGTTTCAGAACCTGATATATCCATCACCAACTTTTTGTTCTGATTTTGTCCAGCACCTAGCACAACCAGGACATGGCTCATGGTGGTGGTTTATAGTAATTCAAATAATGGGCCCAGAATACAGCTTTTTCATGTCTATGAGAACAAGTTTAAATTTTATTTCATGCATTGTCTATGAGATTATAATCATCCTACTTGCAGATTAGAGAACACACATGTTAACATATCCAGAGATGGAAGTCAGATTAAAGTTTCTGTCTCTTAATCCAGCCTTGTATCTCAGTAAACCATCCTACCAGTTAAAGTTGTAGGACTCTTAATGAAGGTTGTAAGGTACCAAAGGGTGCTGATTGAGATGAATGAGTATATGAGTCACTGAGGAACAAGCTCAAAGGTCTCCATCTCAGCAGAGTAGCGTTGTGCTCTATGATACATACTATCGAGCAGCAGTTTCCACCGAGCTTGGTAGCAAGAAAGACTTTACAGAAGTAAGATTTCTCTGAGATAAGCTTTGTTCAAGAGCACCACCTAAAGTGGAGTTATCAGATTTATTTCATAGTTGATTAGTCACATTGTTTCAATGGATATGATCATCTGCAGGTCGTAATGAAAGTAAAAGTTTTGACATATGAAATACAATGATAAAAGCATTCCTTCTCAGTCAGGATTTGTAACAGAGAATATGCAAGCCCTTGAGAACCTCAGGAATCAACTGGCCTCAGGCTATTTAAATGATGGAAACATGAACCCTGTTATCACATTAAAAAGTGACTTGGTTCAGTGAAGAGTGATAGGTTTGGATCCAGAAATTTACTGAAGGTCTCAAAGGGAAAAAGCACACAGCTGTATGTAGAGATAGGGCCTTTCTATAGGTCTAGGAAGAAAAGCAACCCCCAAAGGACTTGCTTGTCCCTTCTCCATCACATTTATTGTTAATTTTACCCTAGATTGATTAATTGTGTTTTTACTGTTTTGAAACAAAAAGTTGCCTGAAGATATGGGCAGCCCTAGGTATTACACGAGAGACAGAAGAGAGAGCAGCAAATAGAGTACATCAGTTATTTCTAACAAGTGCATCGAGCTACTTCCTTGTTACAAAAAGATTTAACAAGATTAAAGTTAACTGCAGTTTCCCAAACACTTTGATCCAAGCTGCAGCGTTAACTTCTGGCTTTCTTCATTTTTGCCTAAAAACTAAGAGCATTTTGCAGTTAAATTATATGCATGAACAAAGATAATTGCATTTCTAAGACTTATTATCATGCAGTTCACTCTAAAATTTGAGGGTGTAAATTCTTAGAATATTGTAAGAATATGAAATAAAATGGAGCACTTGTGAGGAGAAGAATTTTCTATTTGAATTTTGTATATAAAAAATACAATCATGTCAGGTATGGAAATGGGTTAAAAAGTAGTCTTAGCACAGTATTTTCATTCAGGAGTTTATATCTCTTAGAAAGGTAGACCTAAATAGATGTAAATCAGATGAAAAAATTAATTATGAGGGAAAAGGGCCAAGAAGTTAGGAGAAGAAGAAGAAATATCATTGGTTTGACAGTGGTGGCCACCAGAAATAGCTTACAAATCATTGAACTATGTGAGGACGAAAAGTTGAGTCTAAATTATGGTGAGACTGGCTCTCTCTAAATCACTGGGGAGCAAAATTATTTCAGTAGGCCTTTAATTTTCAGTTATTGAAAGTCAACATCATGGCAAATAGCTGCAATGTTTTACAACAGACCATCATGAAAGTATTTTATTTTTCTTTTCCCAAAAATGTATGAAATTTTCAAACACAGGTAAAAATCAATCATCTCACCAAGAATTGAGAAGGCACCTCCCTTCTCAAGTGACGTATGGATTCACAGGATAACAAAGGAGATGCACAAAGTCATCTGTTCAAAATATCTTGCACTTATAGTACCTTTAGCCAGGCACTCCCAAGTGCTGGACCAGTCGTGAAAATGTGTTACTTTAGCAAAGCCAGCAGCAGAACAATAAGGAAGGAATATTCATTAAAACAAGCAACTCCCTCCATGCCTTACCTCCCCCTCTCCAATCCCACCCCCTACAATCCCACTCTATTATCACTTTCTGAATACAGAATTTCCTTCTTGATCAGGTAGCTGTGGGCTCTTGCACTAAAATAAGCAACAGCAACCTGATAAAGATTTTGCATTATCACATAGGATAAAATTCCTTCTGCTTTTCACCTTCTGCCTTTGGACATACAGAATCCTACCCAGAACTATGTCTTTAGTCCCTGAAAATAATAAATACTAAATATGAGGGAGAGACTAAAGATCTGCTTTTTCCTAAAGCATACAGACTGGGGAATGAGATGCTGGAAAGCAGTGCCACAGAGGGGCGCCTAAGGGTCCTGGACAATGTCAGGTTGAATCTGAGTCAGCAGTGCCCTGGCAGCCAGGAGGGCCAACCCTGTCCTGGGGGGCATCAGGCAAAGCATTGCCAGCTGGTCAAGGGAGGGGATTGTCCCACCCTGCTCTGCACTGGGGAGGCCTCACCTTGAATATTGCGTGCAGTTTTAGGTGTCACAAGATATTAAGCTCTTAGAGATTGTCCAAGGGAGGGCAATGAAAATGGTGAAGGGCCTTGAGGGGAAGCTGTATGAGGAGTGGCTGAGGGCACTTGGCCTGTTCAGCCTGGAGAAGAGAATTCTACAACGTTGAAGTCTACAGCTTCCTTGTGCGGGGAAGAGAAGGGGCAGACACTGTGGTGTCACCACTTCTCTGTGACAGGTGACAGGATCTGAGGGAATGGCCTGAAGTTGTGTCAGGGGAGGTTTAGGTTGGGTATTAGAAAAAGGCTCTTCACCCAGAGGGTGGTTGGGCACTGGAACAGGCTCCCCAGGGAAGTGGTTACAGCACCAAGCCTGACAGAGTTCAAGAAGTGTTTGGATTATACTCTCAGGCACTTGGTGTGACTCATGGGAATGGTCCTGTGCATGATCAGGAGTTGGACTTGATGGTCCTTGTGAGTCCTTTCCAACTCAGATTATTCTATGATTTTTCTGTGAAGTCTGTAAGACTGGGCCATTTGGAGCCCAAAAATCTTTCCTGAGGACAGGCCCTTGTCTTTTGTAAAATTTCCTTTGCATATCCAATCAGCGAAAAACCTGAAGACATTAATGCTGTCCACCTTCAAGATTCAGCTTTACCCCAGGGAAAGTGGGCTTACTCTGTGAGGGAATAAAATGGGTCCAACACAAAAGCTCACCGTTTTTCCCATGAGTTTCCACACTGTCTGTTGCCATATACTGTGGTTTCTTCCAGACCCTGACAAGGATTGGTCTCAAGGATAACACATAGGAATGGCATTTGCAAGGAAGCATTTTCCAGTATTATTTTGTCTATAGGCACGCTTTCTATAGGCAGAGAATAAAGAATATGCCAAAGTACTTTAACCTTTTGGGATATTTTAAATGCTACTACGGAGCTGAATCTTGCATGTCTTAGTCATGCTGGCCTGCCAAAATGTGCCTGGCTTACTCTAGAACAATCTCTCAAGCCAAGCTGAAAGGTAAGCCTTTGTGTTTGCTTAGTCCTTGGCCAGATTGGTTGGCCAGATTGGCATGACATTGCCAACAGAGTGTTTTGGAGTCATATATACTGTCCAGATTGGAAAAAAGAAAGTGACCTTCAGGTGTCTTTGATCAATTTTAATGTGAGATTGGACAACGTTTTGACTTGTAACTAGTGCTGTGCAAATTATTTTGGCTCAATTGGCTCAGGTTCCAATTTTTTATCTTCTTAGCTCTTTTTTAATTTTGTTTTTCTTTATTTTGTAATAGAAACAAATCCTTGTTCCAAATATCTAAAAATTTATTTTGTTCAAATTTTGCATATTTCAAAGGATAATGTCCCTTTCTTTTCCTAAATTCAACGTTATTTTCAGAAGAAGACATTAGTTGCATTATTAAAGATGATACAGCAAAACCAAAAGGTCTGCTGGTTTTATGTGTCACAACACAAGATATTAAGCTCTTAGAGATTGTCCAAGGGAGGGCAATGAAAATGGTGAAGGGCCTTGAGGGGAAGCCGTATGAGGAGTGGCTGAGGCCACTTGGTCCGTTCAGCCTGGAGAAGAGAATTCTACAACATTGAAGTCTACAACTTCCCTGTGAGGGGAAGAGAAGGGGCACAGTTAATGCCGTAAGCATGATTTCTTTATATCACTATGTTTCAGTGACACCATCTTTATATTTATATATACAACTCACAAAGAATCAAATATTACAGATTTTTAGATAGCAAAATGAGGAAGGAAAAATTAAATATTTGTTTTTATTGGATGAATGTACAAAACTCAAGAGAGGCTCAGAAATCTACCCCAAATCTTAGTATCTGAACACAGAAATGGCCATTCTTCTTCAGAATATATATTGGAACCTCAAGGCAAGAGAACTCATTTTCAGAATCCACAGTAAATATATTTCCTACCAACCAAATCAGGATGATAATGTACATTAAAGGGCACAGGATAATATTTTGCCTTGTTTTAACTCCAGGTATAGAGATCTAAAGCTGCTGGGTTTTGTTTGTTTTTGTAGTTGTAGGTTTGGAGTTTTCAGTTGGTTGGTTTTTTAGCAAAAGCCAAAAAATGTGCACAAAATAAATTTGGTGAACAAAAAGAAGAAGAAAAATTGCTAGGATGTCCAAAGGCAAAATAATAGAGCAATGCTGTCAAAGCTTATTGCAGTCTACTAATACCCTTCTCTTAACTAAAACTTTACAGTGTTTTAGTTCCCACCCTACTTTATGTAAAAATATGAAGAAGTATGTCCTTAACTAGATCACACTCTTCAAAACTCTAAATCCCTGCATAAGGACTCTTCAAAGAAGATAACCCTAATTCAAAATGAGGTTATTCTGGATCCAGTTCAAGGGAATGAGCCAAGCATGATTAGCACCATAAGGCTGCATCTACAGAACAGCTTGTACAAGCAGTATTAGAAATATTAAGTCAGGAAGACACAATATATACAAGAAAACACAAGCACAGTGATTTTAGGGAAGTTGACATTGATGGGAATTAAGTACTACAGAACATATTGATTCAAATTTCATAACAGTGTTATAGAGATGCATAATAAAATTCCATAGGTCAAATCTACTTCCCCAGATTTGGATATGCCTACAAAAACAACAACAAAAAAAAACCACTCAAAAAAAACCCCAAAACCAGGAGAGGAGAATTACTCACAAATAATGTTGAAAAGACAGAGGCTCTGAATACTTTCTTCACCTCTGTCTTTACTAGCACTGTTGGTCTTCTGGCCTTCAGAACAGAAATCTGGGTTGGTGCAACCACAAACCCACTGTCAGTGAAGGAAGAGTTGGTTTGTGAACTGCCACAGGAACTTGATCCCTACAAATTGATAGATGCTGTTCCTCCCAAGAGTTTAAAGAGAGCTGGCTGATGTCATTATGAAGGCACTTTCCATAATATTTGAGAAGTCATGGAGTTTGGAGGACTGGAAAAAGGCTAACGTCACCTCCATCTACAAGTAGGGCTTAAAGGACGATCTAGGAACTTATAGTATGGTCTTACTTCAGTCGCTAGGAATGTTATGGAACAAATACTGCTGGGGACTATCACAAGTCTGATGAAGCACTTGATTGGAAAAAGCCAGCATGGATTCACTGGGGGCAAATCATGCTCAACAAACC
The DNA here is from genome assembly GCA_035047865.1 of Dendrocincla tyrannina. NCBI lineage: Eukaryota > Metazoa > Chordata > Aves > Passeriformes > Dendrocolaptidae > Dendrocincla > Dendrocincla tyrannina. Next base: position 66,656,671 of record JAWWMP010000001.1, read on the forward strand.
AGATTGCCTTCAACAAACCAGTAACCTGTTGGGTTGATTTGGGTGGAGCAGGGAACATTCTCTACCTGGATTTGTCCAAAGCTCTCAATATGGTTTCCCACAGCCTCCTCCTGGAGAAACTGATGTGTGGCAGTCTAGATAAGTGGTCTGTGTGGTGGGTGGGAACTGGCTGACAGGCTGCACCCAGAGGGTGGTGGCAAATACCTTCTTTTTATAATATAATAAATTATCAGTGTATGGAGAGAAATAGCTCCAGAGAAAATGTCATTTTCAGCTCAGACACCTGCAGTATGTGGAGAGACATTGCCCCAGGAGCTTTTCTCCGTGGACTGTGGAGAGAGTCAACATTACTTAGGCTGGGCGAGTTAGCTGGGACAGTCTCAGACTCTGACAACTCTTATCTATAACATAAATACCCTTTCCTCTATGCCTTCTACTGGCTAGAAATGTTACCCACATACAGCTTGCAGCCACGCTTACCTTTCTTACCTTCTACCATTCCTGGCCTTCACCAACAACAGCTGTAACATGTGCAAATGACAATCTTTACACAGAAGCTACTGGAACATCTACTTTTATATGTCTTCCTCCACTTTTTACCAAATTATGCTATGTCAACATATGAAGCAAACCTATTAAAAATTAACATTGTTTTACCTATTCAATGAAAATATTTCTTACATCAAATGTTTAAATAGCCAGTGAAATTAAGTTCAACATTTATCCTAAGATGTTTTTAAAGCTTCAAACACAAACAGTCATAATAAAAAATGTTCTTGTTTAATCTACAAAATAAGTACATTTGATTTTAATTATCTGGATAATGACCAAGCAAGTACATCAGGCACATCTCTTCTGAGAGATAATGAAAGGAACAGAGGAGCAAACAATATCCCTGAGAATAGACCAACACATTCTGACTCTAAAGATGACTTCAGTAATGAAAATCTGTCTGTTGCAAATGACTCATCTTCTGAGGACTGCACAGAAGATCTTGAAAATCAGGATGATGCATGTGAAAATAAAATTATCAATATGAAGATGAGGAACAGCAGTCTATCGCTAAAGAGCCATTTGATAATAATGAAATTGAGGAAACAGCCAGCGGTACAGAAATAAATGAAAGCAGAGGAAATGTCAGTGATTATAGTGAATCAGTAACTATTTCTTTAAATGCAAGAGAAAGAGAAGACAGTGAGGAAATATACTAGACAGTGATGTTCCTGACTCAGTAATGAACTGGAATGACTAAAAAGGTTAAATTAGAAATAAATAAATACAAACCCCACAAAAAACTTTTTTGATGAACAAAAACTGCTAACATGCTGCCTTGAGACTAAGCAGCAATGTAGTGCATTATTCCTATACCCAGGCAGCAGCAATGTAGTGATATTATTATTGTACCCAGATCCAGAGAGGGTCTGAGAAGGATGAATCAATGGGAAGTGTAGGTGTTTAGGTCCTCTTGGGATTTGGCTCTTCATCTTCACTGAAATTAAGACTCATATTGACTACACAAGGAAAGAATTTTCTGCTTCTCTTAATCTTCACATTATCTGATGATACTAGCAGCAGTACTGACGAAAATGTACCTGATGTAACACCACCACAGGAAACTAATGATCATAATGAATCCTCTTGCTGCTGAAGTACAAGGATGCAAGAACGTGCATCTATTTAATAACAAAAACAAACAAAAAACCCTAGAAGTTAATTATTTTTTTAATCCAAACAAGTGTTTTCATTAGCAGTGTCTTCCTGCTTGATACATTTACTTGTAGTCTGTCTTTTCCCCTCTTTAAGTAAATTTTTCACTAATAATATTTAAAAATATTCATCTGTTTCTACTCCTCATTTTCACACCTTCAAAGAGATTTCCAAAGACTTTCAGTTTCTACTAGCTCCATCTAATTGTCACCATGTGGTGGCTAAAGATAACCAGTGGTTAACTGGTATGAAATACAAGTTCCTAAAGCAGTTAATGCTCTGTCAGACCTATTTTTAGTTTTTAACTTGACCATAAATTATCACTTCCATCTGATTTGTAACTGGAATTATTATTTACAATATTCTGTTAAAGAGTTTTAAGAACCCAAACAACACAAAATTGTTACTGAACTTTTAACCAAATAAATGCCCTTCATAATTTCGTAGCAATTGTTACGTTTTCTTTCTAAACTTAATTACAGTGGTCAAGTGTTGGGATATATTTTAATTTTTAGGCAATAGGACAAAAACAATCCAAAAACGAAGTATTTTTCCACACAACACAAAACTAAATTGTGCAACTAATTTTGTAGCTTTCAGAAGCCACATCAAAACAAAGCTACATTAAAACAAAGTAGGTTTAAAGGCAGTTACACAAAAACATGGAAGTGTTATAGAACTGTTAATCATAAATGTTGCAGCTAAAACCAGCAACTGAAGGTGCAACACAAGCACAGGACACTGTGCTAATGGTTACCTAATGACATGCATTGAAATTGTGTAGACACCAAAGAGAATTTATTCTTGGTGTAGAGCAAGAACTTTATCTCCAAGTGGAAAAATGTAGATTGTCTTTTTTTTTTTTTTTTTGAGAGGAAAGAGAAGAGCTTTACCATGTTTTAGATATGAAAGCCAAGGATGTGACTCAGCATAAGTAAGTAATGAACTAACAATTAAAAAGGTCAAGAAAGGCCAGAGCACTGAAGTTGTAATTGAGGATGTGTCTAACAGTGATTGAAACAGCAAAGACAACCAGGGGTGTGGAACCAACTTAAAAGTTAAACCTATGGAGACACTAAAAAAAGTGGAGATGAACAAAAGTCACAGCTATAGGTGTAAACAATGTCACTGGACATAAAAAGAGATAATGTGAGTAAAGTAATGAAGAGTCACACAGCAGCAAATGTGGTATTCAACAGGTTTATATGTGAAGAAGGGAGACAAATATTTGCTGAGACAATTGTATAGGTAGGTGATTTCAGAAACTGCTACTTTTCCAGTAGGACATGGGTAAGGAAAATAATAGAAATGGCTTGTAGAAGCCACATAGAGTTTTCAAGAAGATGCTGAGTATCTATGGATAATAACATATCCATGAGGCCAAGGTCTTATAAACTGGGAATTTATCAGGTTATAAAATAAGAGAGAGAAGAGGTAAGAAACATTGCTGGAAGAAAAAGAGTAAAAACTAAAATGAAAGGAAAACCTGGCATGCAGTATTTAAGGGGTTTTTACCTTTTCTCTTTTTTTTATTTTTTTTTATTTTTTTGATTGGTCTGTTGGTTTGTTTTGGGGTTATTTTGTAGGGTACTCTAGAAAGAGATAGGTGTAGCACCAGAAGGGCAAGGAGGAAAAATCTAGCCTATGATGAATGAAAATGACTGCTTTGGTTAATTCCCCCTCCCCAAGTAATGAAAAGATCTGTAACATAGCTGTCAGCTTCTTTACTCTGTTGTCAGAAGTTGTGAAAGAGAAAACAATTATCAGTTTTTACCTTACCCTGAAAAATATCACAGACAAAAAAGAGCCAGGACAAAATTCTCAATTAAATTTTACAAAATCTGTATGCAGCACTTGAGAAGGCAAAAACTAACAGATTCACTGTTTCTGGTGAAGTAAAGACTTAAAGGCAACTAAAAAGGATAAGAGGGCAGTGATGTAAATTGATGCTACCTGGGTACTGTGTGGTGAAGCATATTGAATTTCAGAATATTATCAGTATCATAATTCAGGTCAAAGAACACATTTAAGTTATCTTTTATGAGTCTTGGGCAAACTTAGATGAATAAAGAATGAGCTGAGTAGTTTTTGATACTATAGATGTGTAAAAATCAAAGGAAAAGAGCTTCCATTCACTCCTTTGAGCTTTCAGAATGCCTTTAGGTCTTTCCATTAGAAGACAGAAGTCCCTTAGAAGGATCAGAAAACAATATTCCTTCAGGAGCAAGTTGATATCTGTAATACAGTTGCCCTTTAAAAAAAAAAAGAAAACAAAAACTGACATACTTTACTGACGAAAAAATTTAATGCAAAAATGCTCAAGATAAAAAAAGGATTTTAGATCTCCTAGCTTTGCAAAGTCAATCTCACAAGAAGAGTGTTTTATTTGAAATAATACAAATTGTCTTATATTATCTAACCATCTTGGCTATGTAACCAAGCACTCCAAGGGCCTGTCTGACTATTACAGGTGTAAAAATAGAACAGAAGAATTTCCAATGCTAGCCCACAATTTTACAGAATATAAGCTGTCAAAAAACATTCATGGCACTGTTGAACACTCCTATTTAAACAAAGACCTTCATATACAGAGGACTCCTGCAACAACTGCAAAGCAACCCACAACTAGTATGTGTTTGAACATACAAACCAACATATGCATGAGGAAAGAGGCATCAGTTCAGGAGTGCTAATGAAGCTATCTGTTTTGAGGAACACAGGACTAGAAGGAACCAGGTAGTCTCTAACATTAAGTGCCCACAGTTGTGGACTGCACACATTAGATTCAAGGAGATTTGCTGAGCATCTGTGTCAAAACCACCACACCCAAAAGGCTGCAGAAGAGTTCCCTTCTTCATGTCAAAAACTGTAGAACTAAAACAAAATCCAAACTATTATGTGCCTAAGAAAGGGGATGAGAATTGTCAGAGTTCTAGGTCTCTCCAAACAGCAGGGTCATGGTCAATTTAACTGTCTACCGTCTGCTAGATACCCGGCCACAAAACTTGCACAGAGAGGTACAAAACGACCTCATTTCCCGAAATATTGTTTCTGAGAGGAAAAAAAAAATCCACTGTTGTTCTTGAATCCAGTAGCTCATTTAGCCCTATATGTTTCAAAGAGTTGCACAGTGCAAGTACAGAAGATATTTTAAAGACCTTGTAAGAACAAGTGCACTCTGCTCAACAGCCGTGATAAGATTTTAGATTGCACTAAAAATTCAAATTTTAAAGTTTAAAATTTAAAAAGAAACATTCCTGTAGTAAGACACTGTTACTGCTTAGCACCTGCTTTGCAGGTCCCCAAGAAGATGACTGTCTCCAGGAAAAAAAGGAAGACCTTGCTAAGATTCCTCAGCACACATGTAACACTATTACTGCAATCTCACTTTCATCTTTACTTTCCTTCATTTCCTCCACAACGGTAGGATAGTTTTTTTCTGTCCTGAAATTTAAGAAGGAATTTTGTGATGGTACTTTGCTGAGAACAGCTAATTCAACATTGCAGCTCTGGCTCTTCAGGCTTGGTACTGTTAAGGGGATTTATCTCAGCTAACTTCAGCTATCTAAAATATTAAATTTCTCTCCTGAGGTGGTTTTCATGCATCTTCTCATTAACTATAAGGAAGAAAAGCACATTCACAGGGTAAGTCACTCTAAAATAAATGCATAGGACACGTAAAGAAGGGGACTCTGAAACCAATCTTTAGGGGGACAAAATTTTCGACCATCTGCTGTGTAGTGCTGGATGTCAGTGTTTTGCAGGGCATTTTCAAATTTGAAGGGAGCGGGGAGGAGGGGAAGGGGAGCAATTTCATGCCTTGCTCTGTCATGTGGTTTCATTAGACACATACATACATACATACATATATATACATATATACATATAGGGTAGCTAATTGCATTCAGCAAATACAAGACTGCCAGTGACTTTAACCGTAATTTTTCAGCAAATATGTAACTCAGGGCAGATAAGAGAATTGCTGTAACTGAATTTAATTGGAATTAACACCCAACTGTTGGACACTTATGAAACACTGTGTAGCCCTCTGAATGTCAATGAGGCACCATTTACCATGAGGTGTCACCTTCCTCCTCTTGTACCCCCTATAGTTAAAGGTGTGCTCCTTCTCCCCTCATGGCTTAAGACCAAGAGTTAGAAAAATAAATCCTGGCAAATACAGGCAGCCCAGCTCCAGTACTGAGTGTTGGGTGGGCACAGAGAGTGCTGGTGTGCGTTGTTTTGGGGTGAGTGCCTGTACAGAACAGCTATAAACATCTTGCTCTTCCCTCTATTCTTTTTGCTTTTATTTCCTTTTCTGTCCCTTTCTTTCTTTTTCTTTCTCTCTCTCCCTCACAGTTCCCATTGGAAGCTTGGCATCAAATAAATGGCTGAGAAGCTAAGTCTGAAAGCCTTAGTGCTTCTCCCTGTTTAACTGCTGCCGTCAAGACCACTGAAGTAGAATAGGAAGGGAAACAGGAATTTCCCCTTCGAAGCCTTGCTTTAGTGATCCTGTCATGACAGCACTTCAAAGAGAAGCTGTTCCTCCCCCTCCCAGGCCAGCTTCCACCCTCAGCAATTCTACAGAGCAGCTGGGCTCATTAAAGCCCTTACAGCACAGGAAACGGCACAAAGAACTAAATGAAGTTAAGCACTTAATTTATTTATTTTGATGTATGAATTAAACAACATTGTCATAAATCTGGTAGCAAATCCTGGCCACATCAGAAAAAGAAGCCAGCAAACATTTCCGAGGGAAAACCGAAAGTCCCTTTAGTTCTCCAGATAACAGTTTTCCTTTGTGAAACTCCATCCCAAAATCTGTTTTACAACAGGCCGATTTAGATCAAGGCAAAACTACAAAGAGGAAAATCCCTATGGAGAAGAGCCCAGATCCTTTTTAAAACAACTGGGTTCCAAAGTTGGACAATAGGCTAACAAAAGGATGCTACCTCTTTAAATAGGAGTTTTAACTCATCTCTCTCTAATTATTCATGTAAATTAAATTCTACAAGTCAAGAAAAATTCATAAAAGTCGTACTTATTCATCTCAGAGGGAGATCTGGCATATGAATAGTGCCCATAACCTCGGAAGGTGAAATGTAGAAAATATCACAGGCAACTCCCACTTCGAGTTAACTGAACCAAAAAAGGGAGAATCCTGATGTGAAGGAGACTTGAAGGAGATCCTCCCTAATCGCTTCTTAATAGACTCACAGTCCTGACAGAGAAAACAAATCAGGAATTCTGAGGACATGTAATTGTTAATCACTAGCATTCACTCTCAAATTCAGTGAGAACTTAGAAGCACAGACAATGAACATTATCACACTGAAGAATAAGGCTTATTGCTAAGGGTATTCACAGACTTCTAAAACATACTGAAGCAAAAGCTCCAGCCATGACAATGCCATTGTACTTCCATAGTTATTTATTTGCCTCCAGTGAAGAGAGGGTGGAAAAATCATTATCAGTTGTAATCAATATATTTCATAAGCAATTTTTTTCTGTAGGATTTAGCAATACTAGATTTATAGTTCTAACCTGTTCAAAATACTTATTAGACTTTCAAAAGATGAAACAGACTGAGCTTCTCTGGGAAAAAAAAAAAAATGAGACGATGTGAAAGAAATTGAATTAATAGCTCCTACCACACCACCACACTCTGTATTAATGAACATTGTGTCAGAATGACACTGCAACTTGGAAAACTGAAATTTAATTTTTTTTTCCATATTTGGTCTCCTAGGAAAAGAGCGGCGGGGTTTGCAAACAGGGTAGTAGAAATCAGTTAGAATGTCTCTGGAATAAACCACATAATTTGACACAAAAATAGTTAAAAGTATGAGGAAAACTATAATAAGGATAATTGTGTATGTGTTTATTCAGTGCCAAACCAACAGACTCACATGTGCCTCCTTTTCATTAAACATTCCTGTCCAGAGGCATAAAAGCATACCACACTGGGGTTTTCTCTGCCCAGAAAAGCTACACTAACAGAAGTGGTGCAACCCCTGGTGAGGTTTCCAAATCATGTATGGTTTGTTGGTTTATTCCATTAAGCCTTCCCAGTATAAATAGAGCTTATGCTGACAAAAGAGTGCTTTACTTACTGAAATTTTTAAGCCAGGTCTTCAAACAGGAACTCTATTAGAGAATGCAGGTTTTATTCCTTCAGTTTTTTCACTGCCTTTAAGCTTCAACTTCTGTCAGAATGGAAATACTGTGAAAAGTAAAATCCCATTCTGGCAAGCACAAAATACAAGCCAAAACTTCTAGTGTAGCACTCACCATAGTGAAATGGGTGAATACAATCAGAATATATATCTATGTGTATGTCTAGACAAGGAGAGCTTTGCTCCTTACAGAATGAAAAACGATTCCTCTCATGCAGAACTTACATATCCATGTCTATCTTTATCTAGCTAACTAGCTATTCTGTACACATATAAACACACACGTTTACCATACATGTATATGTAACTGTATCCATAGTTAAATTGCATGTGTGTAAGTATATTAACGCAAAATACAGATGACCCCTCCACCAGGTAACAGAGCAACACAGATTACAAGTGGAAGCAAAGCCTCGCACAACACCAGAATTACAATGTTAGTCTGAGATGAAAGTTCCTAGAAACAGCTTTCCCTGTAATTGGGCCAGTTACTGGTTCCCCTTCAGTGAGTTTCCTGACAGGAGCCCCTATCCTCAGAAGGTTTGCTGCCTACAATTGCCGGCTTCAGCCTCTCCCTGCATCTAATTGCTGGCTTTCTTGTGTTGCAGATGGAAAGGCTGATTGCCAGGTGTGAGGGATGGGATAGACTTTTCCCATACCAACAAACTGCTCTGTGTAGTTTGGGGGGTTTTTTTCTGCATTCTGCTGGTCTGGTTTTGTTGGTATTTCAGTGAGCATTCCTGAAACCTTGGGCAGTTCTGCTGTGTGAGAAGGCTGGAAGGGCCCAAAGGGCTCTGCATTCCGGTAAAACACCAGCAGGTGAATCCTGGGCATGCGCATATATATATATATCTGTATATGTATCTATCTCATGTATTTCTGCACCTTAACTGATTCAAGTCTCACTGTGTCTTCTCTTCTCAGCAGAGTCCCTTGTGACAGATAAGAGGAAGCATGGCTGTTACTATATACCACATTAGAAATTATTATTCTCTTGTGAGATCCAGCTTTGCCAGAAATATTAGCTGGTTTTATTCCAGCTAGATTAACAGCTGTTAAATACAGCTCTAGCATCCTCAGTTAACCAAGCAGCATATCTCTTACTGGATACAGACTTGAGGCTGGCTCTGCTCATATAGCAACACCTTAATAAAACATTTTTTTCTGGAATTTCAGGGGATATTGAAGGTTTTTCTGTGATCCGGCTATTCTGAGATCATTTCTAGAAGGTTTATTTAGCTCTTCCATTCCACAAAGCTGTGAAGTATAAGGTAGGTCATGCAGGAGAACAACCCACCCTGTGGAGTCTGGGTCCTTGATATTCTTGGAGTCTTGCAGAAACTTGTAAAAAATCCTCTGAAGATTGCTAGTGAAATTCCCCTCCCTATGACTGATAGATTTAACAAGCTCTCCCAAATTCATTCAGAATCAGCTAAACCTATCCAGTAGTAACAACATTAATGTGACATGCTTTCCCAGCACAAACAACATTTCTGAGAGGCCAACAATGTAGAAAAGAATTTTCTAACAGTAAAATATTAAATTATATCTGCTGCAACAGTTGGCACAAAACTTAATTTTCTCCAACAATACCAGAAGTTTCTCTTCAAGGGATTTATTCTAGCATAGTTAGATGAGACTTCAAAACCAGCCTTAAAGCTCAAAGCTAGTAACAAACTTAACTATGAAGAGACTAGTGTGTTTCCATAATTAGCCCATCAAACAGGGAATGTACTTGTCAGCTAGTGAATGCATATACAATTATTCAGCAATGTGTAAAGGAGCAAAGGAATAAATATGATCAAAGAGCATCCAAGAATTAAGGGTATATCATTTTAATCTCTGAAAATTGCACTACACATCAAATGCATTACAATTAGAATAAATAACAGACAAATCTGATTTATAAAGTTTGAATACCACCTAGGGGTTATGGTAACATCATGCAGCAAAAAAAAGAACCAGAATTTAAGATTAAATTTCACCTTCAAAATTCACCAATTTTTATTTTCTATACTGCTGAAAATACATTTAAATGGACCTTGAAACCATGTCTTTTATGCACACCCAGCTTCTGTCTGTGCTTTTCATTAACTATTCACATCCCACAGACTGGGTTTCTAAGCTGTTGAAGTAAGTCATAACCTATCCTGGTAACTACAATACTCGGTTTTCTCCACACTCTTTCATGAATTTTTCATTGATCATAAAACTGTAGTTACTCTTCCTTATCACAGAAACTCAGCAGAGCTCCTTCCAGACTTTTTGGGTACATGTAAAACACAGTAAAAGTATAAGAGATTTCTGTTCTGTGTTTGATCACACAGGATAAGCAGCTCTCAAACCTCACAACACTCATCTGCTTCAAGTGCTCATACCTCTGCACAGGTGAGATAAGCCAGCGCAGTCTCTGTGGGTCCGTTCCCTTGCAGCTACACCAGTTCCTGGCTCATGGCACACAGTATCAGCCTCTGGCATCTAGAGGGGTATGAAAGACTCACACAACAATTCTCCTTGTTATCAGGTGTTTGGATCTTGAGCTGTTCGATTGAATTACATCAACCATGGTGTATTTACACTAGTTGGATATCGAGACATTTGGGTATTTTTTTGACTCACAGAAGTCTAGAAAGAACAAAGAAAGTACTACTCAATGCAGCCCAGTTCAAAAGCAAAACCACTGGCACACTTTTTGTGTGTGTTGTTATTTATGATAAATCAAAATAACCAGCAGGCAAAAAGCATGTCTAGACTCTGCCTCAATTTTCTATTTCATGCTAAGATTAAGATGTGGCTGTCACTTGTCCCTACTCTCAATTTGTGTGGGCCCTACACCCGGTTTGTACTGCACCTCTCCAGGTGGAGGAGTGAATATGCTGCTGTCTTTGAAGAAGGAGACCCATGCAGCCAGAAAGGACAGTGTAGGTGAGAAAACAGGATAGGACAGTGCAACTTCTGTACTGTGCCATTAACAGAGTTTTACACATAATGCTATTTATGGACCCAAAGCCCTTGCATATTTTATGTGAAGCTTCTGTGTAGCAAGAGTGCACATAAACATTCATATAAATAAAAGCCTACCATTAAAGAGGAAAGACGCTGAGACTATTTAAAGGGTATCTGTCCCTCCTAACTAGTGCAGCCCTGAAACAGGACTCCAACTCACACTGCACCTTTCAGGTTAACCTTCATAAACCCTTTACTTCCACCTCAAAACAAAAACTAATTTACAAACACATACATTATGGGTATTTTGAAATAAACCCACTAAAAATGACAACAAATAGAAATGAAAGGGTAGATAAACCTCTATCTTCCTTCCCTATTGCCAGGATATAGTGTTTTCTTCGGGCTTATACCTTGGCCAACAGCCTTTCTATTGCAGTGAGTGTGTCTGCCCAGGTTCTTGAGAGAAGTCTGGAGGAGTTTCCCCGCTGCAGTGCTTTGACTGTTTTCCTGTTTTCCATGGACACTCACCATTTCCAGTGCCCCACACGTTCCGTCCCCGTGGTGCCTCTTGCTTCCTGCCTTTCAGCAGCAACACCTGGGAAAGTTTTCCCAGAACTTGCTCCCAGGAATGAGCCAAAGTCTCCCCGATCTTTACACAGTATCCCACAACTCCCATGTATCCACTAAAATAAAGGAAAGAAATGCCTTCTTTTTGGCTGCCTTTTTTGGCTACCTCTTTAAAAGGAAGATGACACACATTGATGAAAAACTAGCCAGCAAACACATCAACCAGGTGCCATCTATCACAGGTCTCCCTATCCTCAAGTAGCTGACAACTCAGCTTTATTCCCTCTCCTCTCCATGGGCCTCAAAGCTCTCTGAAAACAGGTATTGATCCAAGGCGTTGCAAGGATAGAGCCTTTTGAATAGCTCTGTGCCATCATTTTTCCTGAGGATCTGAAAATGCAGAAAGACTGGGTCAGCTCAGACTGAGCCTGGACTGAACCTCGGCAGGTGCAGGAGTGGCAGTGTCTGCCCCAACTGAATACACCCAGGACATCTCTCTGCAACTTACTGGCATGAAACATTTGCTTTCTGCAAAAGTGTATTTTTTTATTGCTCAGCCACTCTCAACCAGATTAAAGTATTTTTATTACCATCATGCACTTACTATCTGTCACTTTCAATTTTACTGACTCACATTTAAGAATAATATTAATTATTTTAATGTATTTGTTGTAAATCTAGCCTATGCTAAGAGCTATAATGCAAATCATTTACAACCTAAATCTTGATTATAATTAAAAACAAATGCTTTGTATTGTTTGTATTGACACAGTGTTCACAAAACAGTGAGGATTGGGGTGTAGCTGTAGAAGAATTACATCAAACACAGAAGAAGACTCGCTTCTCATCACTAATTAAAACAAAAAAAGTTAACAAATGGATTGAAATTACAATATGGTCCTGAATTGTTGCTTCAGGCATGTCTTCTAACAGATATGCAACATTAAACAAGGAAAAGGAAAAACCATCAACATAAACCAGTTAATACAGGTAAGTTTCCTGGTGGTTTGGATTTTTTTTCCAAATAAATCTACATAAAGTAGAACTAACAAGTCTGAGCATCTCCTCACTTTTGGGGTGCAGTGGCACAGGCAGTAGACATTTTATAAACATTTCAGAAAGTACCTTTCACAAGGATCTCTGAAAATCCAGAGCTCTTGAATTTAGGAAGAAAAAAACCCACAACAATTCTCTTCAGATTTTTCAGAAGTATCCAATCTAGGCTTTCATTTTTCAGCTTTAAAGTTTTAAATGTAAATTATTACTCTCTAGGTTAAAAAGAGATAAAAGGACCAAAATCTGCCTTCTAAAGAAAAAAGTATTGCAGCCAGTTTGTAGGCAGATTAATAACATGTGCCTTTACACCAGATTCTCAGAATAAGGCAAACTGAGAACCAAACATATATAATTTACTTTTGAGCTGGAAAATACCACAGGCTAAAATGAGATACCAGTGACACCAAGTCACAAAATAGTCATAAGACAAGATCTTTGTATGATATTTTAGGGGCTGGGTTACAGAAATGAACAGTTGGGTATAAAAATCTGTAAAATGTTAAACCAGCAAGGAAGAGTAGTCAAGAACAAATATGTGGCTATGGAGAGGATTTTGTCATCTGCTGAAGAATTAAATACAAGAAACTGGTAGCACAGGAGTCCTGCTTTCCCTACTCATGGCCTCATGCAGCTGAGGACCTCACCTCTGGTGCTTGCCCTTATTACATTTTTCATATATTTTGATTTAAAGATTCACTTTCAGTGATACGCAGGGAATCACAACTAGGCCCTTCTCTTCTGAGGCTGTTTATGGGGTATCAGTCTGTACTTCTCAGACTACAGAGACTTGGTGCTATTAACTAACAGACTTACCATCTTGCAGTAGGCTTATATGATAAAAGAAGTCGAAACCAGGATGCTGATCCTCAACCTTCATGTCAGGAAGATAGGAAATAAGTAGCACTTTGATATGTATAAGCAATAAAATGGTGTTTCTCTTTTTGTCACAATTACCAAGGGACACACTTTTGGGAAGGGCATGCTTCTGTACAGCTGTATTATCATTCCCAAGCATGTGTGATCTGTTCTGATGAGATCAATATTACAGGGAATTTCTTCTTTTGCTGTTCTTAGAAAAGTTTTTAAATGTTCTTCTCTACAGAGACAGTCATGTAAGGGGAGAAGTGATACATCACATACAGATGTGCATCTTGAGAAGACAAGATCTCTAGTATTCTATTACCTGAGAAAGATCTTATCCACTAACTACTCATAAGTCACATTACTTTTGGCAAAAACTTTCTTGAAAATATTTAAATCCTCTTTTGCGACTGCGGCTTATTTAACTTTCCATCCCACACTTAGAGTGCTAAATCTGGAAGACAATCCCTACCTTGCTTACAGGTATCTTGGATAAAGAAATTTCAAGCAAATGCCTGTGACGGTGTCCCTAAACACAGAGGTTCTGGGAGCAGCTCACTTGATCCAGAATTGCAGACAGTGGGACCTCAGAGGCAAGCTCACTGCCTGAAGAGTGAAGGGGAAGAATAAGCAGGATATCCTGTAGAAATAATATGGAAAAGCTTTTGGAGTTTTGGTGAGAGATTTATTATATTGATGTGGTTCAAGGTGTCTTTTCATGCCAGGCTGGCAACGACACCAATATTCACTTTCACAAATATAGAAGAAGTGTCAGTGGCATAGTCAATAGAGGTTACTGCTGGTAAATCCTGTTTGAACTGAGTATTGACATCAAATATTTTCTTGTCATCCTGATCAAGATGAGGGACACCTGAGATGCACACGTGAATCTCCCCAAATGCTGGCTGCCTAGCACATTAGCCTCCCTTATAAAGCCCTACTACACAAGAGAATTGTTTTTGACAAGGTATCCTTTGCAAGTTTGCTATTCCTCATGGCTAAAAACTGTAGTTACGTCACGAAATTTGCTGTCTTGTCTAACCAATCTCACCCTGCAGAAGAGTTGAGATCAGTCACTGTGTCCTCAATGCAGCCTTAGAAGAAATAAAGCAATAACTTCTCTTCCCTCATTCCTTCCTCCTCCATTCTCTTTTCTGTTTTCACTACTCATAAGTACAAGAGTATACATGGCTTGTTACATCCACTATATGGCAGAGTCTCCTTTTGTTTATTTACCTCACAATCAATCAGCCTGTGAAAATAATTCTGCTTCTAGACCAACACAAAATTAGTGGGTAATTAATCTTGTTTCAAATTCTGGCCATCTGTACAGAATCTCAAAAGACAGGTGCTTAAAATTATCCTTGAGAATACCTGTGGAAAAATACTGATCATCCACCTATCTGCATACCTACCACATTAAACACAGAGTGGGGGAGCTTTGAAAATTCTGGCATAGATTTCAATGCTCTCTACAATAATCTTAGATAAATTGCATTCTGCCTGTGCTTCAAAACCCCACTTCAAACACTTTTGCCAGCAAAATGTTGCCATTTTAATTCTGAGCAAACTGTGGATCACCTGCTGAGTCCAATGTGAGGTCTAAAGTTTTCTGTCATTTAAAAGCAGTCTTCTGACTTAAATATAAAATCAGTGGCTTACACAGTGAATCATTATAAATCTCTTGCAAGCTTTTAAATCAATCAGTCAAGCTTAGAAAGCAGTGATTTGGAGAATCATAGCTCTGAGGCTTTGGGGCTTTTTTGTGCAAGAGTAAAAAAAGTAAACCATTTTGTAGCTCTTAGGAATAGTGGTTTGTTTGCTTATCCCTTCCCAAGGACTACCCAGGTTTGACTAAGTAGGTTTACCACAGTATTTGTGGAAAACCAAAACAAAACAAAACCAAATAAAACCACATTACTTAATATTTGTTTTAAACTCTAAAAGAGAGATAACACACACACAAAAAAAAAAAAAAAAAAAAAAAAAAAAAAAACCCAAACCT
>JAWWMP010000001.1:66681034-66704776 GCA_035047865.1 Dendrocincla tyrannina
AGCCCAACCCGTCAGGGTTGAAGGTTATCTCGGTTTTTACAGACACGACAATAGACTTATGAATTGTAGGTGCTTTTAAAGATCAGCATTTCCAGGACCTTTGGAAATAAAAGGAGGTGCTTGGAGTGAAACTCTAAGAGAAGCTGTCAGAGCTACACATATAAAATTAAAGTTACGATTTTGTAACAAGATCAGAAGGGATCAATCTAGTCAGAAAATGTAACAACAAAAATTCAGTTATACTTACCTATCTGATCATATGAAAATATAGCTAAAAAATAGTGTGAAGATATTCATTTGCATAGGTAAGTCGATCAAGAACTACTACTTACATCCCTGAGTGCTGCTTGAGAATGCTATCCATGTGAAAACCACTTAGGCACCCACCAGATGAGAATTTGTGGCCATATTAAATGGATGGAATCTATTTGGTTTGATAATCACTGAGATTATTCCCTGTCTGGATCTTTTCGAACCCAGGACAAATCTCATCTTTTTAGTGGTTTGGTTATCAGAATTTATATTCTCGATATAAATTGAAATGCCACTTCATGGTCTTTCTTGATGCTGGCTTAGGGGAACATTTTCTATGCGAGTGTTTACTTGCTAATTTTAATGACTGAAAAGTCATTAAAGTCATGTATTAGTCAAAACACAGGGTGAAGATAATTTCTGCAAATTCAGAATACCTCGCTGTCCAGACTGTACTGACTACTGCCCCTTTATGAGCGTCTTTAGGAACCTAATAGAACATTGTGGTGGTTTAAATCACTGGGTGCATCTGTAGTCATTCTTGTCCCCTTTGAGTTGTAGATCCAAGACTCAGCCACATATTCCTGAGCAGGAACATGTGGACACCACCGGAGCTCAGCTTTCCTGCCTGTTTCAACATGTCTGCTCTTGCCATAAATAAAAATGGAGAAGAACTCAAATATCCTACAGGAGGAGCTCGGTGACCTTCAGTGCCGGAATACAAGAAATGGGTTGAAATGGATTACTGCGAAAAAATGGAAGGTCACATAACTAAGAACTGGTAACAAGAATTTGGATTATAGGCTGGGAACTTACAAATTAGAAATGACAGAGGAGAAAGAACAGGCTGTGTCACTCAATCACAGAATACTTATGTGTGCCTGTGTGTTTTAGCTGCAAAAAGCCAGCTCCTAGAGCATATCAGTGAAGGTATATCCATCAAATATAGGAAAATACTAATGCCATCACAAAGAATTCACATTTCACCAAGAATACTGTGTGTAGCCCTGTTCATTCAGGAAAGATGAATTCAGATAGGAAAAAAAAGTCTGCAGAAAGGCTAATAAAATAGTTAGGGGAATGAGGAGAGATCAGAAAGGAGACTAAAGCTGTGATTGCATGTTTTCATGACACTTCTGCCAGCAGCAGCCCAGCCACGTGCTGTTCCTCACTGCTCATCACTGCCCACTCCTGTCAGAGGACTTCGACTCCATGACTTGCCATCGTAGCTGCCTGGGAGTTCACAGAGGGGAAAAAAACAGCGTTAGGATCTCTAACATGGATGTAACCTGAACATGATTTAATTTGGGGGGGAAGTTGAAAGATCTCTTCTATCCTTACAAGTACTTTTGAAGTTGCCTTCTTATAGAAGAAGAAGTGAGGGCAAAAAATTTATGGGTTTCCAAGGGACTATGGTAGGATAACAATTGATATTACATGGCACAGAACCCTTAAAAGCAAAGAGATGGACAGAGGACTATCAGTGTGCCTTCCAGTCCCATGTTCTTTTACGACTTCCATACTTGTTTCTATGTATATTAAAGACTTCAGAGATTTATGTCATTTTTTATCTTTACTGCATTAAAAAGAAAAAAGTTAAAAAAAAAAAAGTAATAGCACAGATCTACAAGAGAAATATTCCTCCAAAGGAAGAAGAATGGATTCATAAAGCTTGGCAAATTAAAGGCATTGACAAATTAACTCTCTAGCTAAGAGATCAATATCAAGATTGTGCTGCAACTTGGGCTCCATTCCATGTGTCCCACAAAAGGCTAAAAACCCTGCTAAACCATTCCTTTTTATTGTCATTTTAAATAAATGAATGACAATTTTATCATTCAGAGGACCTAGGAGTAGCTAATTGATATTTAGGTCTCTTCTTTCGTATCTCACACTGAACACATAAATTTGTGCATGCATGTGGGTGTTTCTGTGTATGAAGAAAGATATATAAAGTGGAATTAGTATTTATTATTTTAATGAGAATAATCCCCATGGTGCACAATTGTTATTCTACTGAAAAAGAAACTGCTTGTGTACTAGTTTATCTAAGAAATTTCAGTAACCATATTAATGAAAACAATGTAGAAAAACAACATTTCAAGGAAAAAGCAGACAGAGGTTGAGTAATGGTGCATCAGACTTACCAGGGTTTGACCCAGTATGTCCCCAATGGCTTTCCAGGTCGATCTCAGCTTGCCAGAAGTTTTTTCCAGTCTTGTCCACATCAGAAGTTTTCTAGCATACATACTTACGTATTTTTGCACCAATGTAATTCCTGTGTTTCACTTTGCCAAAATATTCTACCACTATTGGAATAATGTCTATTGTTAAAAAGCAAAGATCCCTGCAGATTCCCACCCTGTGAAGAGAAGAATCAGTAGTCACCATTTTAGCAAATGGATAGAAAAAGAAGAGCCATATTTGATAGTAGCCTTCAAAGGCTTTGGATGGCTGATATGTTAAGAAAGTCATAAACTCAGCCTTGCTGGCCTGTTAAAGAGGAATATGGCTGCTTTGCAACACCAAAGCAGTGGAAAATGGATAGAGCACATCAGTGAAAATGGTCCCAGATGTCTTAAATAATAAAATAATATACTAAATGCTTTGCAGTGCTAATGTGCCTTGTGCACACAGATCTCAAGGCACCTTACAGACATTAATGAATTAAGCCCTGTAAAGTGGGTAAGTATTATCCATATTATGCCCAAGGGGAAACTGAGAAACAAAGATGTAAGATGATGGTCCAGGAAGTCTGTGACAGACGTGGGAATAGAACCCAGGTCTCCTGATCCCCACTACAAGACTGGAGCAACAAAATGCTCTCTAAATTCATCTGTCAGTTATTTTTTAAGTAAATTTAGTCCTTATCAAATTGACAGCCCCAAAGACAGAAGTGCTCTATTAAACCACAGTACAGGTACATCACAAGCGCTGGCTGAGCACATCTTTCCTATGCTGTCTCCATAATAAGCATCAACTGCACATGTTTGGAGACTGTGGGCTGCTCTTTTGTATCCTGCCCATTCAGCTCTCAGATTTCTTAGTAAAGTTTATTAAAGTATATACAATGTGGAGCTCATTCAATGTGAGCTAGTAATAATAGCTGGTGACAAATTGTTATTCAAACTAAGGATTGAAACTGACTCTTTGCCACTTTTGTATGCTGTACAGCCCACATTTAGCAGGGCAGATTTTTGTTCAGAACTACAAAAATCGTATGTCAAATGCCTTGAAACTCACTAATATTATTAAGAAACTGGACTGCAGAGTGCCCCTGCAACTGTCTCTTAACCAAGCTGAATAAACTCTGGTTGATCAGCACCTTCAAAAGGCCAAACAACATTGGTGGCCCTCCATGGACTTTGCCTCAGCTTACCAATGTCTTTCCTATACTGGGGAACCAAACCTGGCTCCAGCATCCTGAATACAGGTTAGTGATTACTGAGAAGTCAGAGAATAATATTTTCCCTTGATCAGCTGTCTCTATATCTGTTGCTACTGCTCAGGATGCTGTTAGCCTCCATCACTTCCAGGGAACAATGTTGGCTCAAGTTTAGCCCCCTTGCTCAGCAGAAAATCCAGTAATGGGGTAGGTAGTGATAGAAGCATTTCTTGATGCACTTTGACAGTTTCAGATCCATAGTGTTTCTGCACAAATGTGTCTATGTTCTCATTTGCACCCTGTCCTCACTAACCCCACCTGTTATACTGCCTCTTGCACTGGAATTCAGTTATGAGTTCCAAGCCAGTCTCCTGATACATCCAGCAGCTTACCTAGGCATCAGAATGGCCCATTCTTGAGCTTGAAGATGGTTGCCCTTAAATACCTGCAAGTTTCCCTAAACTCTTTTTTCCTTTAATGCTGCCTCCTACAGGATTTTACCTATCGCTTTTCTGAAAAAAACAAAGTCCAGCCACTCTGAGCCCATGGTCTATACTCTGCTACTTGCCTTCCTCGCTCCCTTTAGGATGTTGCAGAGCATTGTTTAATAGCTACACCCAAGACTACCATGGATTATCACACCTCCTACCAGTTCCTCCAGCAGGGCAGCACCTCACTTAGCATCTGTGTTGTCTCCAGAAATGTCCTGGATTGCTTCTTTCCCACTTGTAAGTTCCTGCAAGTCAAGTGATTAGGGCTCCTGATACAGGGTTTTCTGGGAGATGTTTTATAAACACATTGGAGATGAGGCAAGTAGTGTCCCAATCTAACAGTGCAGACCAAAGACAGGAGGCGCGTTTGTGACTTGGGACTTGAACTTATAACCCTCCTTCTCAAAAACCAATTCTAATTATAAATGCAGTATTTTTTCAAAATCAGATTAATTAACTAATGGTACCATTTCTTCAGAGATCTTGCTGACATGCTATCATTCAAAAGCTTTACATTTCAATTAAATGCTTTCTGAAAAAAATCGTTAGCTATCAAGAACTTATAAGTTTGATGTAGAAGCCACTGGGAAAAATCTTAAAGCATCTATTGTGTCAGACAACCATGCTTCAGATTAGAAGTTTATGTTTGCAAGTATGTTTCTCTATCTGGAAAATCCACTCAACTTACACATAAGCCACAAAGCACTCATAAGAAAAATTAGTCTTTGCTGAGCTGGGTTGGATTAAAATCAGTGACCTATAGGTAGAAAGCTTTGTACCTCATTAGTGATTCCCCAGGGCAGCCTGGTAAACACTAATGTTATGCCTTCTAGAAAGAAGCTTGTTTTCTGGAAAGATAAGCTTATTAATTCATTTTTTGACCTTTACTGAGCACTCAGGCAAGGTTGTCCACCCCCTGGACACAAAGGTAATATCCACTGCATACATTGCTCTCAATGCCACACACATTCTACAATTAAGTATTTCTACCTTTTCTTAAGCAATCTACCTGCATTAAGTAGTGCAGCATTAAAAAAAAAAATATTAGCCTAGATTGTTTCCTGAGTGTGTATCACAAGTTATAAATTCAGTCAATCTTGCAAGTAATTTGTGTTAATTTCTGTTTTTTTTTTTTACCAGTCATACCAAAACATCCTTGCAGTCATAGAAGTTTCACATTTTCAATCTTGAGAGGCACTGTAACTGCATGGAGAGTTAGGAAGGAGAGCAGCAGTCTGTTGTGCTTTCTCAGGAACCATCACTTCCCAGAAATATTCCCAGACTCTGGATCTTGGTTCTTCATGTTGCTGAACCATCAGAACAGATTTTTCTCTGGTTTTGGCCCAGGCCAAACAACTTTCTTCCAGACATTCCCAGGCATAATTTAGGAGCTAGCGAGCACCAAGGACCATGATTAAGTGGTAGCAATTTACATGTGGCTACCCCTCAGGGTAAAGATTTTAACAACATAGATGCCAGCCATTCCATGTCAATTAGTCTTGGTGCCAGAGAGCAGTCCTAAAAATATTTAAAGTTTACCATTTTAGATCTGGCCTTGCAAAGACAAAACACAGGCTTCTATTAAGGTTGCTGGCGTATTTAAAAGACAGAATGAATATGGGACGTTTTGGGTTTTTTTTAAAAGCAAATTAAGGACTAAGGATTGCAGACTTCACAGGCAAGCTTGATCATCTATAAGAATAAAACCTGAAGATTTGGATTTAAAACGATAAGCGCTTGTGGTGCTTTTTTAGGCACCGTGGTCCACTCTGTTAACAAAAAGCTATGCAAATAGTGTGTGCTAAAAAAGCACATTATATTTTTTTATTCCATTTGATATTAATTGCAGTGCAGTACAGTAAACAGCATGTGTTTGCTGTACTACAAGACATTGTGTTTATAGATTTAATTCAGGCACTCTATGGAGCTCTTATGTTTCTTATTTTTTAAATGTGTAAGTGATAGTTACCTAGAAAAATATTTAAGAATGAGGATTGCGGGGCACACAGAATTGAAGAAAAAAAATCTCTTGGCTTGGAGCTCAGTGCAAGTCAACCTTGTGTGCAAGTTAAGGGACAAGAAAGAGGCATTTCCATCCAGAATCAATTATTACAAATGATCCCATGGTCATGGCCAAAATCACGTTGCAATTAACTAAAAATACCTGGCTTTTCTTTTTAAGTGCCTATAGTTTTAGATTTAGGAAAAGAAAAATAATTGTGCTCAAGTTCAATATGAGGAAGGACAATTCCGTCTTACTATGGCATCTGCTCTGCCCTAACTTCTTCTGGTTGGAGCCTCAGCCTTCTGTGCCTATGTCCCTTAGAGCACCTTCCATGCTCATTCTGGTGCCTCTACTCCTTAAATGTTACTTTTCTCTGCTCTTCAGCATTCCCGTTTTTCCTTGACATTCCTCTACATGCTCTTTTCTATCATCCCTCTTTATACTAAAGCCCAAGATTCAATAACAGGTCTTTGCCCTCTTCCTTCTTTTACCTTGAAACAATATGAGTTGATTTATACAAGCTAAGAAACTAGGCTCAGAACTTTAAAATTGTTTGTGCAATTTCTTTTTTCCTGAAATTCTATATAACACATGATGTGAAATTTCAGGGAGACTGGCCAGTACTGGTCAATGTGAGGTGTAGGCAGTGAAACTGGTCTTGGACGGGAGGATATTTTCTGACATAGTTACTCATAGTGACTGCAGTTTCATAATACACAGCCAGATCCAGAAGCAGATGACAGAAAAATAATTCTGTGACTATTTGCAAAATTACACACAGCACAAATTGACTTCATATAGACACACACTTCTTATATATATGTTCATGGAAACTAAATATGAGTTAACAAGACTAATGCAGGTTTGCCTGGGTTAACGTTTGAGGAAGAAGAGATGTAAGCTAATACTAAGGATGCAAAGATCTAAAGCACACAGATTATTCTCTGCAGTTACTGTGTCAGAAGTCATAGACTGGCAAATGCAGAATTAGTAAACTGGCAAATGGAATACATTGATTGCTTTTGTTTAACATGATACAACTTAAAACAAATGGTCACGGTCCTCATAAATCTTTGCTAGTGCTTTTCCATGAAGACAATTAAATAATATAACAGCACCCTTCACTGCTACAAACGTGCAGTCATGAGCAATGGCTTTGTGATGAAAGAACATCACATTTTAATTCTTCAGACAGACACTAATTTTTAGTGGTCTACTTTTCTAGAAGAATGACACTTTGAGCAAGATAGTAGCAAGACCAAAAATGAAAAGTTTTCTGAAGTTTTTAGTCTTTCATACTTGATGACAGATTCAAAATCCTAGTGTTATTTTCAAGCCACCCTTTTGTATCTACAACACAGCAGCCAACAGAGGGAAATATTGCCATGAGAACTACATGATCAGTCTGTGCCATAAAACACAATTTGATTTTAGATATGAACTCACCAAAAACCTTTCCTAATTGATTCAGTAAAATCTTTCAAATCGCCAAGAATGTTAAGCAAGTTGAAAAACATATCTTTGAAGAAATTGCAATGAATATTCCAAAAGAAGAAAATGTTCACAATTAAAATATGTTGCTGAAAAATCATTTGCTTAATTTTAATTAATGCTGTTTCTGCCAGCTCATATACAACTGAGTAGGTAGGGAATTATATTGATGCAGACAGGATTCCTGCTTCCAGTAAGAAAATATTCCTGTACCATATGTTTAGCTAAAAAAAAAAAAAAAAAAAAAAAAAAAAAAAAAAAAAAAAAAAGAGGCATTTTTTTGTTTAGTTCTGGTTATTTCTCTATCAGAAGTACACTGAAATAAGGAAAGTTGGTTTTACTATAGCACTGAGGCAGAAAGAACAGGAAAATGTAAGGCAACTGTTCTCTGATCTTCATGTACATCAATTGCATGCAATAAATTCCCTGCTGTTTGAGCACAGACAGAATCTCAAATGCACATATACTTTTGCCATTAGAAAGTATAAACCAAATAGTGATAAACAGTGACTATTTGTTGTTTAGATTTATTTTCTGAGTAATATAACTGGGTGGAAAAAAACCCCAACAACCAACAACCTGGTATTGAAGGATGTATCATTTTTAATCTCAGTGCTTTGGCTACTGCCAACATCAGATAGAGTGTCATATTGCAATAATTCAAGGATCGCTCTATTAGTTGCTCTAAGCCTTTAAAGTAAACGAAGCTGTTACAACGGGAAATATTAGGAACATTCTCTAATTCTCATGTCTGGAACTTAAATTTGTTTTAACGAGAAATTAAAGCTAAGCTGTATTTTACTTAAATGCATTAATATTTTTCACCATTGTTGTTTGATACATTGTCCAGTTGTGGTGGTTTTTTTTTTTCTTTTCAATGCCTGAAATAAAAATTGCTGTTGCTCCTTTCTGCAGTTCAGAGGTATTAGCAGCAGCATATCATGGCTGCGAGCTACTACGTATCACCAACTTTGGGAAGTGATATTTTCTAATTGCTCACATCCAACACTTACATGTACACAATACCCAGAAAGGGTTAAGCTTCCGGATCCTCTGGAACAGTGTTTCTTAAAGAACAATAGAAAAATCATTAGTGTGTTAACTGAAACAGTACCATACTTTTCTCTCTATTGTTTAACCTTTTGTCCACGTTACAAATATCTCGGTGTAGTTCTTATCTTTGACCTTGAGGGACTGTAGCTTTATCAGTGCTTCCGTTTAGATCACAGATGACCTTCAGCTGATATCATTGAGCCCTGACCTGCCTCAGTGATCTGCTCGCACAGAATACATATGCTGAACAGTGCTGGTGTGTGCAGTAGGGGTAAGTGAATTATTTACAAAAATTTGAGTTGACACCTTTTATCAAATGTGGAAAGATGAAGACAAAACAGCTGCTATTGCTGTCGTAAGCAATCTGCTGGTGATTGAATAAAAGTGTCAAGAAAATGGCTGCTTGATGGCCTTTTGTTCTCTCTCATCCAGCTTGATGTTAGTTTGAGCTGTCAGTTAGGAATCACGGCACAGTGATTTATCAATAGGCTGAGTGACCTTCCCGTGCAGCCGGCGCTACCGTGGGCAGACAGCACCCTCTGCTGCGGGCGGCGCTCCAGCCGGCCGGCACCGCTTCCCAGCGGGAGCGGCATTCCCAAAGAATACTCACCTTTTCTCCTATTTCTCTTTCTTTTTTCTTTTCGTTTGTTTTTTTTTTCCTTAATTTTCTGCCTTTGTTTTGTTTTTATCAAGTCTCACAAGCTTCACTGTGAACGCTTGGAAAAAAAAACAGAACAAAAAAACTGCTCTACGGATTCCCAGGCTTTCTTCCTAAGCAAAAGGAAAGTACCAAGTGAATCAGTGAGTGCTACTCTGGCAAAACAAACTTGCTGCAATTAGACAATGGGACGGGGAAAGGCAGTGGCTCTCAGACACTTTGTGACGCGGATTTGCAATGCGGTGGTCACCTCGCACCAGATAATCCCCGCGCTACTCGCAGTCATTCCAAAGCTCCCTTTTTTACAACTGTGTTTGCTCGCAGATATTGTCACGCAACAAAGTACTGGCTTCCACGAAGTCATGCTTTGTTGAACTTCCGCGACTAAAGAAGCCCCCGAGGTGTTTCACACGATGCTCTTCTCTGCAAGAAGCTGGTCCCCTTCCCACCCAGCGCACCCGCTGGGAGCATCGCTCTCCTCTCACCGGCTTCCCAGCGGCAGCTGATCCCAGCGTGGGATCGTTGGATATTAGCAGCTCGGCCCTTGCTGGGTCTCGCCCCTATGTTCCCCTGCTGTCCCCCCGCTGTCCCCCCCCGGCGGTGCGGTCCGGGCTCGGGCAGCCTGCGCGCAGCCAGACCCGGCGCCGGCTCCTGTCGGTGCTGCGGTGGGCTCTGCCGGTGCTGCCAGACCCCACCATGCCTGCAGGCGGAGGATGCTTTACACCTATGATTATTATCACCTAATTATGACTATTAGGCATTCTCATAACAAATTACTTTCTGGGCAATCTCTCTTTCAGCTTCTTTTCACTGTTAAGATTAATTTTTACTCAGTTTTTCTTTCACAGATGCATAGATTCACTGAATATTTTGAGTTGGAAGGGATACAGTTTGTGGGACTGTTATTCTCGTCCTGCGTAGGACAGTGTAAGTGCCTTCCTTCGTTTCTGGAGAAGTGATTTTTACTGCAGTTGTCAGCTGAAACAACAATTGTTGATACTTTTATTTTTTTATTTTTTTTTAATCTTATTAAGGCAAAAGTAATGAGTGATATTTTTTCTTGGGGACTTTGTTTTTCCCACACATATGCATGCACACACAACACAAAAATTGCCCTTGCTTCTTCCTAGTAGTGGATTAAAAAGGGAACAAGTGACTCAGAAGGACTAATTATATTTTCCCTATACGTGCAGGTTTTTAAAGTAATTCTGTGAAAAAAAGTTTTCCTTAAAAACTGCTGTGATAAAACAATGATTAAACGTCCTAGCAGCTGTCACTGCTGAGAAACAGTTTTTTTGATTTTCCTGCCTTTTGTTAGTTCTGCACAGCAGGGTTTTCTTTTCTTTTTTTCCTTTTTTTTTTTTTTTAAATTAAATAATTTATTTAATTTCTTCCTTTTAGGACCCACAAGTCAAACCTGCTCACAGCCAGGGAGTCTGGTTGTTCAGCGCTGTGTCTGAAGTTTAGTGAAGTTTTGCAAGTTTTGTGCATATTCATCCGTGCCAGATCCTGTGATTAGATCTATGCAGCAAGAAAATTTCACTGACACAAGCACACAGATTCCAGGGCTAGCATCAAATAAATTTCATTTGGTCAAGGAGAGAGATCCTCTTGGTGGCACACAGATGACCGGGTGGCTGATGAGGAGGATACAGCTCAAAGGATAACCTTGGAAATCTGTTTAATGTCCTAAATTGATGGGGTGCTAGAAAGACAAGAAATATTTTACTTACAAAACTACATGAATTTCTAGGTCTCTGTCCAAGGCAAGTGTAGTCTGTGGCTGAACAAAGGGTTCATAAACATGTAATTTCATCAATCCTTTTCTGAGGAAAAAAAAACCAAAAAACAACCTTTTTTCCATTTATTTTTCATAGCAGTTTCACTCATTTTCCCTGCCTTGGTTTCCCAGGCATTATTTTCTTTCCATTAGTATCAGGAGAGCCAATGTTCTGAAATAGTACAGTTACTCTGGTGCTAATCTGACAGAAGTGAAGTCAGAATAATGGCCAACATTTTCTAGGGAGACAATGTGTCTTGGCTGAAACAGTCTTTGTGCTCACAACATGGCTACCAGCTCAGTGCTGAGAAACACCTTGCTGGCTTGGATGAAGGTTACCGAACTGCAAGTTGTGCGTAGGTCTTAAAAGCAAAGTTCTTTAGATCATGAGAGCCTGTAATAGGACATAAATGGACATTTCATCTATAAAATGCCTGCTCATACACTTCCTCACACCATAGCTAATGCATCAAAACCTGAAATGGGTTCTATGTGACAATTTATTCTCCTGGTTACAGAAAATAATGTCTTGTAATACCAGTAGATTTTCTGTAGTACTTATGTGTTCTATTAAGATGTCTTGCCAACCTGTACTCTGAGCTTTATTATCAGTTTATATTATTTCAATAAAAACTGTTATTATAGTTTGTATTTTCTTGTGTTCAAATGTTTATTCATTTAATTTTCTTGTTGCTTATGTGCTCCTTTTATTTCTCTCAAACTCAATAGCTGGGAAAAAAAAGGTGTGCTGAATGCTCTAGTTAGGAAAGTCAGCAAAACCATAGAGGGCATACCATTGGTGTTTGGGATCATTTTCATAGGAGTAGTGTTCATATTTCTAATTAAGATATTAGTTATTTGCACAAAACAGACAGAGCATCTTTCACCGAAGGATATGAAATAATTTTGAAAGAATTCAATGAGCACAGCTTCCTGAGGTCATATCATTGTGGTACTATCTGTTAAGAAGACTATGCAGAACTTCCCCAATCAAGATACTATTTTTCTTGTAAAAACAAAATTAATTTTTAGCGTGAAAATTTTGGTGCCTAGCATCTTCTCACCCTTTCTGTGCTTTATCCCACTCCATTCAGCTCACATCTCCCACAAGCAGAGGTACAGTTTTAAGGGCTGTGGAAAAACACTTGCATTGTCTGTGGGATATGACATAGATTGCTCTGAAAGAACAATGGAAAGGCATTTCTGCACCAGACCAGGGAACCACATGAATCTTTCCATTATCTCTTGCAGACTGAGGCTGCTGTTCAGGACTGCAAGATGCAGCCTGGTACAGAAGTTTTGAAGTGGGGTGAAGAGAGGACTGTTACAAGCACAATCCCAAGCAGACATTTCTGGGGCTATTTACAGAGCAATCAAAGTTCAATTTACCACTGCAGTGGGGATTTTCACCCAGAGTAAGCCTACCTCAAATCTGAATGAATTTCGAATCCCTGAAACTACGTAAAAAATTCTTATAAGAGACTAAGATTTGTATTTGTCCAACTAATTCCTGAGAGATTCTATCCATGTCAGACATGCCCCATCACTACTGAAATGTGTTTTTCTTGAAATTAGAACTGGAATACAAGTTATCTAAATGTAGGTATCTACACTGTAGCTATATCTGTGTAAATAAGTCTGTTGGAAGGAAATAAGGAGTCATACAAGATAAGGACTACGAAAAAGTATTTGGAGGGGGACTGAGTGGATCTGAAGACAGAAATGCTGGGAAAGCAGTTTGGGAAAAGAGTTTCAACAAGAAGTCAGACAGTGGAAAATTGGGATTCACTCACCTGTTGTTGAAAATCTTGAGGGAAAGAGACTGAGCATGATTTGTGGAGAAAATGGAGAGCTGGTGTTAAAATTTTGCAGAAAAGTGCAGCTTCGAAGAAGGGGATGACCTAAGTCCAGACTAAGTGTGAAGTCATGCATAGTTTGTGCCCAGAAGCACAGTCCTCCTAGAGAATGTCAGGAAACCCAGTACTCCCAGGTCTGCTGAGAGCCAATATCTATGAAAACCACCACACTGCCCCTACAAGACATCTGCATTATGAAACTATCTTTATTTGTATGCCCCACATAACCCATGATGAATTCAGTGAAGAGGACAAACCTGCTGTGCTAACAAGACAAAAACAGTAATCTAGTATTCCTACCCATTAACTCAAGAGGCTAATGTTTTTGTGATTGATGTCCACTATCCAGAAAGCACTACTGATGGCTGTTCGTGTGACATAAAATGACATGGCTCGACGGGATTTTTTTTCAGTTTATTGTCTTAGAAATAACCCAAAATGTGGTAAAAGAACTTTACAGAATTCTGTCACTCAAAACATGTGAAACATCAAACATAAGGTTACCTCTGAGAACTCTAATTTGCCCCTGCATTTTGAGTAGTCTTTAAATGTGCATCATCACATTTTTTTCCCTCGTTTCATTTTTCATTTGTTTCATTCAATTCATGCCAAGGCTAACGCTCAGTTAACAAACAGGTATTCAATATGATGGCCTCCTCACTGTTCAGTGTATGGCCCAAGGTCTTGCTGCACACCATTCAAATCCTGCTCTCAACACAGAGTTACTTGTTTCCCCAAGGGCTTCCTTATAAAACTTTCCTAAATATTTACCAGACAGTAATGACTTCACTTGCTTAACACCTCTGGGAGATGAGTGTCATTATTTCAATTTCACAGTTGGGAATAATGGCACAAAGAATGTGGGGCCCAAAGTATTCACTAGTTTGCAATGTTCAGTTTAAGAACAACAGAACCAAGTATTTCTGAGTATGTAACATTCTACAATAAAATTACAATTTACTTCAATTTCAGTTGTGAGTGCTTACAGCTTCTGTAAACCAGACTCCAGACACCCATAACACAAGAAACACACAATTATTGACCACCTGTTCAGTGACTTGCCAAGCATCCCACAGGAATTCCCTGACAGATGCACAGATAGAGTAAAATTCCCTATGGTTGCATTCAGCTCCCTTAACCATGACACCTTCTTTCCCTTTTTTGCAATCTTCTATCTTGACCACTATGCATGAGATTTTTTTCATCACATCTGAACCACCTAGAAGTTAGCCCTGAGCTGGTCATCATGTCTCTCTGTAGACAATAGGGAGAATGGTTGAATCACTAGACCACTGTAAGCACAAATGGGATGGGAGAGTAGGTGTCCATCTTTTCCCATGGACTACAGGGAGATTCCAGACTAGTTTAAGAATAAGCACCCAGTATTTAGAAGGCTAATTAACAGTAAAATAAATCCTTCCAAGTATTACTTTATTTTTTGTAAGAAAATAAATATATAGAAAATAAATACATCATTTTTCACAAAAATCTGGTAAATGCCTGGTCCACTCTCTTAACTAAATACAGAAAAAATTATGAAGATGGAGCATATAAATAAAAACAGTGTCATAAAGCATATGTTCAGTTGGGGTAAATTAAACCATAATCCAGCCTTTTAGCAGTCTATATAGCTCCTGAAAGTAGTTTAGTCATATTCTTTCAGCATTGGTTCAGTATTGCAAGTAAAACCCTGCTTAACTCAGGCAGGACATGTCCTTGTCTCAGTCCTCTTTGTCATTTCTTATGCACATTACTGCCTGTATTATCACATTTTGCGATAACAATAAAGGAACCCATGTTCCGTATCTTAACAGAGGGTGAAATTTTCAATCCACAGAGAATCAGTTCAGATTCAAAGCCTGGGTCCAATTCTTTCTAAAGGCTATGTGATCAGCAACCTTTAGATAAAACAGGATCACTGAGCTTGAATCCAAATTTTGGGGAACTCTAGCAAATCAATTCTCTCATAAGTGACTATGTTCTCTGCTAACTAATGGAGAGAAACAGATGATTTTAAAGGCCTCCATGAAGTAAGTCTGCCTACCTAAATCTAGGCACCTGGATTTTACCCCTGGAGTATGACTCTTAGAAAAACAAAAAAAGCAAAGTACTTGATCCAGCCTTCTCCAAGTTAAAAACATGTTGAGACTATGATCTTGACACAACACTGAAATCTGCCAATAAATTCTGATGCTTTGGAATAGGCTGCCTTAAGATGCCATAAAATGCCAACAAAGTCACAAAAATCAGTAGAGAAGCCAGCACAGCCTTGATAAGAGATTACAGCTGAATATTTGGAATGAAAAAGCTATCTAACTGCAACAAAGGTGAACTTGTACTGCTTAATTGTCATTACCACTCCTCCAAATGGATTTTGCAGCTTGGACAATTTACAATTGCTGTATCAAGCGTTTTACCCAACTTCATGCATTGCCATTGTACTTTTACTGATAAGAAATGATAGGGTGCAAGATCTTAGAGCACTAGCAGAGACATAGCAGAAAAGCAAGCTTAGTTCTGCTGGTGTGAACACCTGGTGCATCTCCAGATATCCACAACTGACTGCACAACAACCAGGTGCATGATATCAACTACACACCTGAGGTGTATCAGCTGTAGAAAGTGGTAGACTGCAGCTGCTGCTGTCTCTTGTGGCAAAGAATGTATGCTCATACTGCCAAAATAAGAATAATTGAGCAGAGCAAAAAAGGTAGGAATGCTGGTATAGTGTTCCAAGTGGGTTCCAGATGAGTATGTGCAAACACAGTGCACAGAAAAACTCATCAATTTCTCACTGATGAATCCCCCAGACTGACTCTTCATATATCAGATCAGTGCAAAACTTCATCAAACGCAGGAACAAAGACAGGTAGGTCTTGTCAGGATTTACAAAAGACACAGGAATACAGCTCATATCCAATACAGCATTGTCTCTGTGCGCTCCATTTATTTTTTCTAAGATGCTGTTCAAAAAGGTGCAGCCAGAGACATCCATTTCATGGGTTAAAAAAAGTGAATCTTTTCCTAACTACAGTATTTTTTATTTCACATTGTCTTCAATCTCTATGTCTTCAGTGTGCAGGGATAGTTGTCTGCCCTAAATCTCATGTACGTATGCATCATGACTTCTTCATAAAAGGACTGTAGAATGTTGAATAATATGTAAATTTTATGTTGTAATGAATTGGGTCCTAAGATCTTTAAAGGTCAGACACCTGATATAATACATCATGTTCTTTAATATCAACTACAAAATAACTGTAATAAATTTTGCCACTACCGTATCCTCACACGCTGTTACCCACAAAGAAGCACCAAAGGAAATGTGTCATTTGTCAAAACATGTAGGGAAGGTGACGTGTGTACAAGTAATTTTAAAAGTATTGCTAAGGTTAGGCATAGTTATACAAGTTACAAGGTTGACTTTTGAGAGAAGTAACACATTGTCAATGAACCTGTTGCTTAAATTCCCTAAAATATTCATAAAAGCCACAAGACTATTTCTTTTACAGTGAACTCACATCCAATGAAATTCCTGTGAATTAAAACTAGCTAGCAGAAGCTAGACACATGGCAAATTGAAATTATTGCTGTTGATGTGGAGTTAACAGAACAAGAAGCTGTAACTAGAAAACCAAGTTTATTTTATCACAAATTCAGTAAATCTTGCAAGAGCACTCTTTAGACCCAAAAGTTAAACAAGTTTAAATACCTCACTGAACATGAAAGTCATAGACATATGTTTCAGTTTAAATGTTTAACAAAAGGGGTGCTGAGGTTTAAGTTCAATAGGCATTTCTTTAGCAGACTATATCCTAGCAATATTAATGCTAACAGGAGGAGGAGAGATGGACAAAAAATGTGAAATATACACCAGAATCTGCATACTGTGATGACTGTACTCAAGACTGCTTCGACACACCACAGTGTCAAATAGGATAGGACAAGCACAGAAAAGAAGTATGTGGCTCTCTGAAAAAGTTTGACAAAGATAATATGTGAGATAATTTACTGCTTCTTCACAGTCTGCACAGGTAGACAGCAAAGCCAAGGACAAACAGTACACATATTCACTGCTTTCTTCTCTCACCCCATTTGTGCCTATTCCTGTCTTTGAAATGTGAAGGCAGTGAACCGGTTACAAGCAATGTGAGTGGTGAAATCACCAAACTGTACTTTATAGAAATAATAAAAGATAGGAAGTGTCCCTGACCTTCTCAAAGATAGCAAAAGGAAACTCAGGGTCATGTCAGCACAAGAAAAGATGTATCCAACCATAGGTAATGTTACCAATAAGGTTTTGACACTTAACTAAAGTCAATGAAAGTTTTGTTGTTGTGCTATCTTCGCCGTCATGCAATTCTAACACTATGGCACATATTTCTGGTCTTCTGGTATGTTCCTCCTGGTACAGGTGATCTTTCTCCTACTGACACAGGATAGGACTGAGTAAGATTTTGCTTCACATTCACTCACTTAGATTTAGTCGCAATGTGGTATCTACTTGAGAGCTAGGTGTCCAAGTTCCAAGTTTTAGCCAACAGAAAGACACAGGGCTTAATTCATTTGCACATGAGGCAGGTTCTGGTTCCACCTGAGTCACTCTGAAGCACCCCAGTGAACCTTATGCTGGTACTTCCAAAGGTCTCACCTCAGGCAGAGCTGGCAAGTATGCATAGGGCATGAATGGTGCAACTGACTATACTGTGAGCTCAAATACCACCTCATGTACAGATGTCTGCAATGGAGTTGTATACATTTAGACTGTTGTATACAGTCTTGAGGTGACTCCCACATTTGCTATTTCTTTGATAAGACCTAGTTAGTCGAGATCAAACTACCCATCTCTTAAAAATAATGGTCTCCAAACAGACTGTCTGCTGCTGGGAACATCTGGAAGGCCACATCCCAGGCAGGAGTGGTGAATAGAGGCTTGATTTCAACCCTAATGAATAATTGCTTTCTCATTAAGCACAAATGATGACAAGCTCTTGAACAGCTAAATCTAGGAGGAATGAATGTGATACTTAATTTTATTAATTTCTTTGCTGTCACTTGTATTGTTACAATATATATTATTTCTCTGGTTCTGTAGAGTCACAGTCATGGTCAATGGCAGAAAAAAATAGTCGCAGAAGAGAAAGCCTCTCTGACCAGAAGGTGTAAAAGGGAGGTTTCCTCTGGCCCTCTTGCAGCAGGAGCAGATAGGCCTGAAGAGAAATAGCATGAGAAACAGGGAAAAATCAACGAGATTTCACAGTCTGTGTATTGGGCAGATTATACTTACCTACCTTGTAAAAGTCTTTGGAAAATTACCCTTTAAGCCTGTGCTGCATTTTACAGGGGATGAAATGTGCAAATTGTTACTTTTATACATATTTCCTAAGATACATACTTCCTTTGATACTAGCGCATAACCATCATGTATTAAAGAAATAAGGGATTCCCCATTAGTGTAAAACAGATGTATAATATAGAGTCAGCACCTGAAGAATATAATTCTAATTTTGCCATTTCATAAAGAAGACTTAATTCATAAATGTTAATGACAGTGGGGAGTAACAGCCTTTTCCCTGGAGAAAGATTAGACCTTATATCATATTGTATACTACTAGACTCTGTTTCAACCTGAGTTTTATTGTCATGTACATTTGGTGATTTTTTTAGAGTTGATTCCATTCCACTTATGGAAAACATTTTCTTTTACATGAAAATTTTGGATTATAATATACATGACATAAACATAATTTTTTAAGCACTAACATTTCTGTTAATGCATTGCAGTTCGTGCTCAAAAGGTGCATGTGTACAATACATATTTTTACTCACTGGTGTTGTTTACCACAATGTGTGATGCACAATCTTCTAAAACTGTTTCCTGGATTTTAAATTAATTCTAATATAGGTTTATCAGTTCCTTGTTATGGTGCAGAACTTATATTAAATTCTGTGATCCATAAAACCTTTTTTTGAATGACACATAGTTTAGTTTTTCATTTAGAGGCTATAAAAGTGTTCACAAAAGTTATGTTGGAAAAAAAATGATTGAAAGTGCTAAAACACTGTACAGAATATAAAATCCTTTCATAGACTTTTTATGACACATGAAACATGAGTCTTAAAGGTTTAATGTTACTGACTTTTATACAAGGCTTTTTAATTCTTGATTCCAGTTATGGTTCTGCAAATGAACTGTGACATTAAAAAGAATCAGGCTGGAACTGCCTTAGCTCTCTCTCTAGATGAGTTTCTCCTGGCCATGAAGGGTTCACATAATCTGCCCCACCCTGCCCACGTCTGGTTAGCACTAACTTGCTCCAGCAGCAGCCAAGTGTAAATCCTGCACTGCATTAAATCTGCCTAACACAACACATCCTACTCAAATTTGTCATTTAGGTTAGGTGGGCTTATAAATTGTTAAGAAGGGTGAAGTGTTACTTAATTTCCCTTTCTCTTAATATTTAATAGTGTGCTACAACAATTGGGCACGTGATTTAATTGACTGACTAGAGAACCAGAACTGATACATAATGCAAATCAAGAGAGACAAAACCAGTTATTCCTTTATTTGCATAGGGGTGAAGAAGCTTATTCTGTTTGGATCAGTGGAGGAATACGTTCTTACACCTTCTAACAGGTAAAGGAAGCCAAGTATTCACACACAGACCACTCTCCTAGCTCAGTAGATTTTTCGGGCTGTCTGAAGTAGTGCCACACATTTTCTGGAACATTCTATGGGTGGATCTGTCACCAGAAGGTAATTGTATGTGATATGCTCTCAACCAAATGTAGACATGACCAGGTTGGAGGGGTTCCCCAGCATACCAAGTGGCCTGCGGTACAGATCATTAAGGTGAAGGACCTGCACTCTTACTCTCCTTGAACCCAGCTCTGCACAGGTACCTCAGATAATCCCATTTTGCCCGAAAAGCAGATCAGCTCCATTGGCCCAAGGATTTAGGGAGGCCTGAGAGTCATTGAACCTGGGGATTTTTGACCTGGACATTTGCAGCTGCCTGTTTCAACAGGTGTGTCTGAGTAAGTTTTCTATACAATCAACAGAAAGAAAAAGGGTATGACTAATCGCATCCTGAAAAAAGTATCTTATACCATTAGAAATGCCTGTTTCTCTCCATTGAGTACAAAACCAGCTAAGATGACTAGGTCAGGTACGTTTGAATCAAATTGTGATTGCTTGATCCAAGGCCAGGTATTTCATGATGTTTTCATTTTTCACTGAAAGTCTAAACTAGCACTGTCTCCTAGTTCAGGAAGAGTTGGTGAAAAAAAATCTGCTAGTATAGCAGTAAGTATCTAAATCCAGTGTAATAGATTATTCAATATATATTGGATCTTGGCCTTTAAGTCACTTCAACCTGAGAGTAGCCAGTTGAGAGAACAGTGTAGTAGCAGACTGTGCCCATGCAATTGCTGTGTCTTGAAATTATTCCCTACTGTTTGCGTCTCTCCAGCTAAATTCCCTTTGCCTCAAACACAACTAGCCCTGTCTCTACTTCTTAGAGAGAAGAGCCCTCGGCTCATGCAGAACTCTGCCCATCTATCACTGGAGAGCAAGCTGGCATGTTTTCAGACTATGCTTCAGACTGAGCCCCAAACCTGTTTAGTTTACTCTTACAGGTACAGTCAAAAGTTGCAGGAGAAAAGAGGTGAGATTATTCTAGGTTCTTCTTTTGCTATTATCTATATGTCTCAATACAATTCCAGACAACACAGAAGATTAAGATTGTGTTTTTAAGGGCAGAGCAATTGTGCACTTTATTAAGTAATGTCACATACCTTTAAAACAGCCCATCACTAAATTGTTATGGTTTCTATTACTGCAACGCATACTAATTCTGATCATAGCCTAGGTTCATGCACTAAACTATTTCCAAATACTAAACTTTTTCCAAGAAAGAATAAAAAAAGGGAAACTTTGATTCAGATAAAGCACTGTTACACAATAACTTTTACGAGAGTACATTAAAAATACTGTTGTTTGGTTGCTAAAACTTAAAACTCGCAAAAACAATACCAAAGCTTTTGTTTTCACCTATGTTTGTCAGAGAAGTAAATCTCAACTGCTGTTACTATGTAGTAAACCTGGATTAAAATACAGATACTTCTGGCATTTTCACTTAATATTGCAGCCACTGCTCTGTATTGTGTTTCCCACAATTTATAAACCTAGTCAAAAAGCAAGAGTAGGAAAATGTCACAAGTATTTCACTGAAATGTTTCTTTTTCATTTTGTCCAAGATACATTTGTGTGTGTGTGCTTGTCTGCTATCCATGACTGTAGAGTAAAATCTCTTTCAAGGTCTTTCAAAATCTTCTGTATAATCAATCTGCAAGCACATTTTTACAATAACACTATTAAAGTCTATTTAAAAATTTTATCTAATATGTTAACTATCTCAGAGTAGAAGAAAATGTATATACATCCTAGTACAGAAATTACCAGCATCTTGATGGTCCTTTGCCCTGTTGTGTGCCTTTAGCTTGCTAGCTGGTGTAAATGTAATATTGTGAGAAGATGGCATGATTGGCTGGGACTCAGGAGCAATTTACTTTGGGCTCAATGGAATAAAAATATTTGCTGTAGATTCTTATGCTTGCTGTATACTTCATTACAAAATTATTATATGTGTAGTATGTACACAGCCAATTTCAGTATATACCATACTGTAAGTTAGTGGTAGGGAATCACACTATTCTCTGAAGGGTTTAAGAACCTCAATAAAAGTTTGCTGGCTTTTTTTTTTTACAATCCAATTATCAAGCGGCAAAACCACATTTACACCACAAATTTACACCACATCAAAAGCTAATAGTGCATGATTGTGAAGCAGCAATCTAGTTCATGAACACTATGTCCAGAAAATGCTGTGAGCAGTATGATTCAGCTGCTGATGAAGAAAAATCTAATGTCGTTACAACAGTACATTGATCTATCCCAAACTAATTTCATAATTCCAAGGTCTGCATTGGTTGCTCTTGAAGATTTGGCAAGCGTATTAAAGGCAGACAGAAAAAAAATTTTTACATTTACATCAACATTAGCAACCAAACTTTATTTTCATCATACTTTTTTAAGTTTTTCTATTTAGATTTTGTCTAGAGAGCATGCTTGAGTTGTGTTTGTAGGAAGAAATACTATTTTTACAGTGTGAAGGAGAAAAAAAGAAAAATAAAGTTGTAAAGTGCCATGAAAAGCTGTCTGCTACAAGAGCAGTATTTCTCTCCTGACAGAAAAGCTACATGTTCTTTTTCCAAAACCCCTCACTAAACTCAGAAACATTGATCCAGACATTTCTATTGCTTCCTTGCTCCACAGGTTGATTACATACTACATGAAAACTCAGAGCTGTTGTAAATTTTCAAACAAAAGAAAGCATAGTGCTTATCCACACTGCAGCAGAATGGTATTTTCACTTTCCTTATAGCTTTCCCACCCACCACTTCCATTCAATCTAAGGACAGATTAAAATACTAAGTAATGTCAAGATGTAATGTAATGTAAATACAAATTAAAAGTAATGGCTTGCTCTCAAATACCTGTAAAAGCAACCTGTTATTTTAGTAATTGGAAGAAGTGTTTTTTTCACAAAGTGCCATAAAAAGTGTCAAGATTGTGTTGAAAGAACCAAGGTCAAAATCTTTATTTTTTTTGTTGTTGTTGTCAGTGCTTGGATATCAGTTCCTTTTAAAATGCAGCAGACAAGGTTTAGTCCCTGGCATAACACTTGCACTATATCATTTCAGCTACTCAGTTTGTGCCCAATTTCAAGTGCAGGTATACTGGGGAGGGGTGTGGGGGGGCATGTATTTTCTTACACTGGGTCTTTCTCTAGAACTTTCCTGCTTTAACAGAGCCTTTCAGAGCATCTTTCTGTAAACCATCTGTTTAGTCAGAACAAATCCAAACTCAAAGCTGCATTTTTCTTTTTCCTTTTTTTTTTTTAATGTTGTTTTAATGTATGACTGCTGAGATGAGAAAATTATACTTTCTCAAGTAGTTTGATATAGGGCATGTTAGAAATGAAAATAGCATCTAGACAGCATTGTCTTCTGGGCAAATGTGCTTATAAAAGTGGCAAGGGACTTTTTTTATCCAAAAATCAAAAATAAGAATCAAACTAATTGTAATAATTGTACAGTAATAATGTTGAAAGCAAATGTAATGAACAGCACTACATGAGAGAGATTGAAGTGGAACAAAAGAAGATGTGCTCTTAAGCTATTGAATTAAGGTATGAATTAAGGGTAGGAGGAAGAGTGAAAAGATGTAGAACTAAAAGATATCAAAGAAATTTCTTTATATTGAAAGAAAGGAGTTAACTCCTTTCCAAAAATCAGTGGAGGTGCCTAACCTGGATGAGTGCTGAAAATAAACAACACAGAA
Organism: Dendrocincla tyrannina; assembly: GCA_035047865.1. NCBI lineage: Eukaryota > Metazoa > Chordata > Aves > Passeriformes > Dendrocolaptidae > Dendrocincla > Dendrocincla tyrannina. The sequence goes on from JAWWMP010000001.1 coordinate 66,704,411, forward strand.
AGAGTGACACACTGATGGAAAGCAGAGCAAGAGAGAAACAACACTTCAGAAAAGTAAGAATAACAGCCTTAGTATGGAAAGCAGAGCTAGGAGTTGTTAAGCCCAGCTTTCTGCTATCCAGATGTAGGTACTTGCTTCTGGCTCCTATGCTTTCAGAATTCACTTGTGTTCTGTGTTTCTTTTCCTAATAATTTCTTTTACCTCTTATTTACATTTTCTGCTTGCCCCTAAAATTCTTTTCAAGATATATAATATTTTGTTTTTCTAGATTAGGATGTTTTTCTAGATGTCTCCTGTCAGAGTTTCAAACCTAAGGTGGAAACTCTTTCCAAGGTGGAATTCCTTCCAAACAGCCCGGAGCCAACG
>JAWWMP010000001.1:66704876-66731056 GCA_035047865.1 Dendrocincla tyrannina
TTGTTTTTTTTCTAAATTCAAAGGAGAGGGATTATTCCTTGGTTAGCAAAATCTTAGTTTCTCCTGAACTAAGACATCTCCCCATGTTCTTTGCATACAAACTCTAATTTATGTATTTTTAACTGAAAGAACTTACAAGTCTCCTGTAGATTTGACTACCTGAATCCACATTTAGCTGATTTCATTACGTTTCTCGAAATTGTTCAACTTTTTTTTTTTAATTAAGATACCCAGCTACTGATATACTTCAGCTTTTGCTTCAATTGAATTCAATTTGAATCAAATTGTGATTGCTTGATCCAAGGCCAGCTCTTCTACTATGTTTTCATTTTTCACTGATAGTCTAAACTAGTACTATCTCTTAGTTTAGGAACAATTGGTGAAAAAATTCTGCTAGTATAGCAGTAAGTATCTACATCCAGTGTAATAGATATGAAAACATCATCTGATGCTCAGGTATATATATGTTAGACATTACTAATAATATTGCTGTGATCCCATATTGTCCTACATTGTTCTTCTTAATACAAGATGGGCAGACCCTTATATGAAATTAGCAGATCAAAGGACATTTGTTTCCTTATAATTATTAGTTAAATTGCAGAACATTTAGACACAAGAATTTTGTGGATGCTTAATTGTTACCTGGGTTTGAAAAGCAAAGGGACAAACTAACGAAGAAAATAACAAACTCTAACAAGTAAAAGATATGACTATTATATCCAAAACTCCCTGAGAGGAAAATCAGTAAAAGGTATACTGGGTATGTACCACTAGGTGCGTGTTTCTAAGCACTTGCTGTTGTTTGTTTTGGGACTGGGCTAGTGGGAATTCTGTTTGAGTTTGATACAGTCATTCTTTATTACTATTAGCACCACTTAATTTAGTACAACTTGGCTTTGCTGTATATTGGGGAAAAATATAACTCATGATGACTGGACTTTTAATACTTTCCTTCTCTCTTACTTCAGCAGAGGATTGCACTCAACTCAAAACAGATGAAACAGGTTTATAGATGACTCCTAGCCTGATACCAAGACTTTATCTTTGGTTTTTTTATGATTCTGGATCAAATTCTTTCTTTTCCCTTGAAGCACTCTCCAGGGTTCTACCCTGGAGACATACGCTTCATGTGGGAAGCTGAACCAGAAGGGTCACAGCTGTAGGAACCAGCTAACAGAGGCAAAGAATTTCTTCTTCTTGACTCTGAACCATTTACTATGTCTCCGCAATATTAATATTTTTCTAGATGGTATTTCAACTAACATGTATCATTTCACATGCTTAAAAAAACCCCACAAATGTATTATTAAATATTGGGCTTGTGAAAAGCTGCTGTTGATTAGTAGTATTTGAATCTTGTCCATGGTGTTGATCTATTCTGCCTGCAGAGGGAATTAAATTATCCAAATTATCCAAAGTCTCCTGCCCAATACATATCTACATTCAGAAAATGGAAAGCATCTTGATTTTTGCAATGGTGGCACTGAGCTGACTAAAATAATATCCTTTTCACTGCCATTATACTAACACAATATAATTGGGGAATTGCTAGAGTCCCTATATTTAATTTTAGTGCCTTGGCAAATGATCCTAATAGCCTAATGGCTAGATGCTGCTGTTGCTAATGCTGTTCAATTGACTAGGTTTCAAAGTGTATCAATGAGTCTTTTAAGTATCCACTAGAGCTGTAAGGTTTCAGATTACAGCTCTTAAACTATATGTGATCTCTAATGAAAAAAGGGGGAAAAAAGGAATTGATAAAGCAAGCTAAGGCAGCAAAGTCAGCAAAAATTGCACAGGCGATCTAACTCTGTAAGCGTGTGAGCACAGAAATTACACTGGGTCAGTAAATAATGCACCTGGGAAAGTAAGCAACAATGCAAATAATAATCTATTTTTAATAATTAAATCTTAGCTAGGTCCTCATTTGGTCACAATGATAATTTTTTTCATAGAACCGTAAGTATAATCAAGGGATTTGTAAAAAAAACAATTGCCTTGTAGCTTTTTATGAAAATTAACACATATCTAGTATTGATCCTGATTTGTGCATGTTAAAACAAGTCTCCTTGGGTAAAATATTCTTAAAGTCAATAATATACTGTAATCTCATGTGACACTAATAAAATAACACAAATGACAATTCATTTTTGTTTACTTGTCTCTTCTTTAATGGATTGATAAATTTTGTTAAAAAAAAAAGAAAACTAGGTCTTGGTGCATAGTAGGCATATTTCTAAAACAGTTCTCATTGATTTTTTTAGTCATTTTTGAAGAAACAATCAATCTTGAGAATTCTTTCCTGAAACATATTTTAATGGCTGTTGATGTATGTTGTGTATATCACAAACACCCTAAATGCAGTGCTGAAGGTCTTAATCCAGTAAACACTTTACGCTTGCCTCCCCCCAAACATGCAAGCAGCTCCAGCAAGGCACAGCTGATTTCACAGATTCCAGGTCAAACATATGTATTTGCAGATTCTAGCCTAAAGAAAGCTGAGATGTTACAGAAAACAATTCTGTTATAATCAGAGTTTATCTGTGTACAATGCCAGCTGTATTTATTTCAAATTGCCCCAAATTAAAATTGCAGCTATTGCCCTTTATCAAGAAGCTGTATTTTGTAGCCTCTTAGAAAGAGAGCAGGAAATGGTAAAAGTGCTGCCACAATAGTGCTAAGAACTACATGTATTTATTGAGACAAACAGAACAAATGTGAAGCTATTCTTCTGCCAAAGACAATATTCCATCTCCTCAGGTATGGGAGAGGGAGAGAGAAAAATAAGCTAATTTACTTCACCTGTACAAACAGCTAAAAGGAAGTCATGTTTCAAGATGATGAGATGCTTTTGAATTTTGTTGGTTAGGGCCAATATTTTAACAGGAGTAATCTTAGTAGTCTCAGGTGATATTTTGATGTTCACATAACAGAGCTAAGAGCTCACTAAATGGCAGAAAAGATGAAGTCTGAATGGGGAAATGGCACCAACATATCTTTTCAGAGTGGAGGTGGATTTGGAAGAGCACTCACCAGCTGTGAGAAAGTTTGCAAGTAGCAGAACTGAAATTCTGTATTTGAGCTAAAAGACAGATCTTCCATGCCAGAAGTCTGATTTCTGACGGGGAAAAGTGCACACTGAAACGGAAAAGATCAGGGTTCTCCCAGTGAAAACAAACTCTTCCTCATCTGGATTTAAATGTTTCTTGAACAGGGGACAAACAATCTCAATATATAGCCATGATGATGAAATTCTGATTTTTTCCTTTTTTTTAGAGAAAAAGAACCAACAAAACATTTACTGGACTAGAATGCAAAGTGCTGTTGAGTTCAGTAAAAATGTTCACAGACCCAATCTATGCATAAACTTGCTGCCCTTTTGCACTGACAACTCCAGACACCTAGTTTCCTATGACTTTGTATTTTGGCTGTCCTTAACCCACAGTTCCCAAGATTTAGGTGTGACACAACAGCACTGAACAGAAAATGAGCAAAGCTATTTTCTCTTTTAAACAGAGATTTTCTTTTTTCCCTGTAAACACTTAATTTCTAAGAAAAATCCCTGCCCTATAGATTTTCTAGAGCAGGAAGAATATTGTCAATGCCTGGTAACTTTTTAACAAAAATCAGAAATTGCTGAAAATAAACAATAAATTACTGTGGTGGTTTAGTCAGAATACTGCCATTTTTTTTAGTTTACTGCTTCTGAAGTAATCTAAGAAATCCTTTCTAGCTAACAAAAGCAAGACAATTTTTTTTAAAATGTAAACAATATCAATTTAACAAATTACAACCCCCAAAATCCTGGTTTAAACCAGTTAAATTCTCTGGCTAAACAAGTTTTTGAGTGTTCTTCCTCTGTTGAGTAAAGATCTATTCCCAAAACAGGTTAACCTATAAGCTTTCTGCTATCTGTAGGTATGCATTCACTGAAATACCTTCCTACCTCTTCCTGATTCAATTTAAAGAAACAGATTACTTGAATTACATTACCTATTAAGTCTTTCACTTTGTTTTTGCCTTAAACAGCTCTGCTTCTAGTCTTAAGCTCCTAGAAATTCCATCCGGCCCCCCACTGTTCATTAAAACAAACACTGCCTATTTTACTATTTGCAGTCCTGCCATCTCTCCACTGAAACAAAAGGGTAGATTGTCTGCTGCAGGAGACACCTGGAAGGTGCACGAAGTACAAAGGCCAGAATTCAAAGGAGTTCCCAGTCTATTCAACAAGCAATTACTTCTGCTTCTGATGGGAGACTGTCATCTTCAAACACGAGGCATTCTTTGGAAAGATTAGTCCAAATTACATTTTATTACATTGGCCTGCTTGGATGGCCTAAACTTCATCTCGTTCCTATTCTAATGGAATTCAATCAAGGGTATTAATATATTGTTTATGACATGTTTGGAGTTCTTGTGTTATCAGCATACATTCATGAGAGGAGCTTCAAACAGTATCAGATAACAGTGAGCTGTATGTTGGATGTTGTACAGCACAGGGGATTTTATCATCTTGTTGAACCAGTGGCAGTGATTAAATTAAACCGTCTGAACAAAGCTTTTGCATGTCAGGCTGTTGAATGGCAAAATGAAAGAGTGACACACTTCAAAGATCAAGGAGAGAGAGAGAGCTGAAAAATCATACTTACGTAACTTCTTATTTAATATACTGAATAACTGAACCATTGGCTGCCTGAGCTTTTACTAGAAAATAAGCAGAACAAAACATTTTATGCATCCTAGCATTATTAATACACCACATGTGAATGCCAAGGTGCACACAAAGTTCTCATATCATTGTTCTCTCATCTCTGTGAGCACCGTACTGAATCTTACTAGCTTTTCCCTGCCGTACTTTCAAAAATCTTTCAGAAAATTTGATTTATACCAATTTCCCTTACAGCTTTGTTTTCGTATTTATAAGGTCCAAAGGCGAAATTCTTACATCTTCTCTAAAATGAGCAGTATCGACATGAATAATTTCAAAAATACCAATGGGACTGTTTATAGGACTAAAAAGTGTTCATTAGAGGTAAAATATCCAAACTCCAAGTTCCTGAAATACAAGGTGGCTAATAACTTGCATTACCTTTTACTATTAAAAAATAAAAAAAAAAAAAGAAAAAGGAAAAAAAGGAAAAAAAAAAGTGTTAATATGGAAAGAGTGGTTGAAAGAAAAACCAAATTAATTACCTACATCCTATTGTCCCAGACTGTCTGGTTTCTGAAAGTAACTACATTAGACAAATTTAATTTGTATATGGGAGAGCTTTTAATGTGTGCAGCATGATTTACGGTATAGCATACAGCTTGCTGATATTTTTGGTATGAGTGTAGATATCCTCCTTCTACCAAATCTTATGTCAACAAATCCTGCTAACATTTAATCTATTACACTGCAATCTCCATAAAAAATGGTTCTAAAATCTCAAATAGGAGACTCCTAGATTTAAAACAAAAAGGCTGAATCAAAAGGCAGGTTCTGTTACAAGGCTTAGCTGAATCTTCAGTGAGGAGGGATTATTAGCTAGGTATTCATTTTTTAAAATATTCATCACTAGCATAAGTCAAATGTTAACATCGGAATGATTTTCTTTCAGTTGTAGGCACAACCCAGAATAGGTCTTGACCTTGTCCACAATGTTAACATAATATGAATTACCATTTCTTATCAATAATAATTTCATCTGATTACTTTACTTTGCACATTTAAACAAGGTTTAGCATGCTTTCTGCATAAATAAATAAATTTCCTTTTTTTATACAGCAAGATTAATTTGTTTTCATGTGCAAAAATGAAAGCATTCTTACTTTTGTCAGAGCTGTGACTTAAACACATCTGCTTCAAAACTTCCAGTGTTTTTATTTGATAGTAATATTCTTCCTTCTTGTAGAGCCATGGTGCAATGACATCCATTAACATTCAAAACTAGAGAACACTTTCAAATTCAAATCCACTTGAGATGGTACAGTAGCAGAAATGGAGCCTGAGGGAAACAATTTTGAGAATAAACAGAGGACCAACCCATTAGAATATTCCACTGGGTATATCACTTCTTATAATTGGTGGTACATATGTGTGCATACATGTTTGTATTTCATTGCAGCTCTATGAATAAATCAAGATTTAATATTTATGGCAAACAATTCAAATATTAGAAGTTTCAGTGCACTACAGTGTTTATGCAATAGTATAACAACAACTAATTATCTGGTGTAGATTTAGGTATATATTTGTGTTCTCTTCAAGAAAAAAAACACAAAATAACTTTCCAGATATACTTGTTTATGTTAGGCATTTCAGGAATTTCAACCTATGCAGAACTTCAACTAAATGTAGAATTCTTACTTTTTTTTATCTTTCTCTGTTTTCATCATTAAATAGCACTGTATGAGAACACTTAATAATCAAGTAAAATGAAAAGTTGTACTTGCCCAGAAAATGTAATTGCTTAATTTTCTTTGCAAAAAGTAAATATTACATATTGACTACTTTTAAGGCAATCTAACCAAAACAATTAAAACATTTTACTAAATATCAATGCTATTTTACTCTTTTTCCAAGCCCTATTTCAATTTATTTTTTTCAAGTAATTATACTTAAAATGCCTACGTATCTAAAATGCCTACGTATCTAAAATGCCTATAAAAAGTGCTGGCTTTAGTATCATGCAAGTTCCTAAGTTTGCTGAGATGAGCAGCATTACAGTGAAAGGAATTAAAGAAGCTCTTGTCTTTAGTTTTAGTTCTGCTACTAGAAAAGGCCAAAAAATAGATCTCATTATTCATGTGCATATTCATGTAAGACAAGGAGAATGTTTCCCAGGTTTACACTAAGTTACTACATCCCCCTGTGTTGCAGTTTTTTTCAATCTATAGACTAGAATAAAAACCACATAGTATTATGTACACAGGTAACACATCTTTTATTGTGTCTAAGCATAAGTATATATGAATAGTGCATTTGGGCTTTATTCTTTTGCTTGCCTAATATAGGTGTAATTGAATATAGGTGAAAACATTAACTAGCCATCAGATTATAATAATAGTTTAGAATTTACTCTGATGTCTTTTAGTTACTATGCGATTTACTGAGACTTTCCAAATCAGAAAACTTGTATGAGGTTCTCAGCACGTGAACATTTATTCATACAAGCAATTCCACTGCACTCAGCAAAAATACTATATGAGTAATGGTAGCTGTGTCTCCAAGAATGAAATTCATCTGATTGATAATAAAAGACTCTGTCTAGTTTAATCTAGATAATTAGCAGATTAATACAATTTGATTTATCCACAGAACAAGTCAGACTGTGCCCCAAAATTGCATCTCTCCACCAACAAACAAACATGCCTAAAGCAGCCAGCTCAGCAGTAGCCCTCGTTATAGCAAATGTGATGTTAGACAAGGTGAATCTCAGAGCTAAATATATCCAAAGTCTGGTTTTAGCATGAGGGAAGCAGGTCTCTGCCCCGAACTATTGAAGCGCATAGGAATTCTTCCATAACTTATAAGGGAAAACTAAATATATTCATGACAGAATTGTAATCCAAAGCAGTAATAAAATGAGTGTTTTCATGGGCTGTATACGTATGAAAGAACACACTAACACTCTTTGATTCATTCCTTCCTAGTCATCAACTTTTCTTAAATAGGCTCACTTCAAATAATTGTAGTTTATTAATTATGTTCTTGTCAGCCAAATTCATACTGTGTTCCTAGATATAAAATAAAAAAGGGTTATGCTTTGGTGGTACTATTCCCCAATTAAACGTTTCAGGAAAAAAATGTCATTTGGTCTTCATTCCCTATATTGCCAGAGACTTCCAAACCCTGGATAGTCTGGGGAAAGCTGCTCATGAATTCCTTTCCTTACCATGCTATTCCATACAAAGTCATGCAGACACAGGATTAAATAGTTCAATATTCCATACTGAAATTTGAAACAGCAAACAGTGGAGTCTTTTTTGTCTAGTAAAAGCCTCATTTAGAAGAAAACCTTACAACATGACTTTCTGCGGCTAGAGGACAGATTTCAACTAGAATGCTTGAGGAGTCCATTCCCATTCCTAATACCTAGGAACATATTAATCATTCTTAAACATGGCTATTAAAAGTGTTAGCACATCAATATAAAGCAAAGAAAAAGGCAGTTTAAAGTGTGCAAAAGGAGTGAGGCAATATTTTACTGCCTAAACTATATGCTTGCATTAATCCTTGTGGTCAGAATCCATCATCAAGCATCAATGCATGCCAGGTCATATAGGAAGGAAGCACTATTCTAACTGGCAGCCATGGCATGGATCAAAAGACCAGCGTGATATGCTAATTTGGTTTAAGATGAATAAGCATGTCAGCCACAGCATTTTATGTAAAACAGAACTTGTGAAGTTTTACAATCAGGTAGGCACCAGAAAGGAATTACAATAATCCACCCAGAGGTGACAGAAGTACTATATGGATTAACATTTCAGCTGTGGCCGGAGAAAATATTATCCCCAACCCAGCAACAGCACATAAATGACTAAAAGGTGTAGTGAGGATGGAATGTAAGCGACTGCTAAAGAACACAAAGAATAAGGCGACTATGATTATCTTTGGCAAGGGATAGGGGGGGAAAATGGTCTACAGACCAACAACACAAGGAATCCGCTGATGTACTTACATGAGTCTTTTATGTCCATAGTATCTGAAACACCTTTGTACGTTTACCTGAATGCCCTTATTCATCAATGCATTTAAACTGGCAATTTGAGATACATCCAGGAGAGCTGGAAAACTCTAGCCAGTGACTAGCAAGAGAGATGATGCTCCTACTACTCACATCACAGGGCTGCAATATGTGTTAGCTCCTGAAATGCTCCTGAAAGGATTTTTCTTTTTCATAGTTAGATACAATGCTTTTACTTCTTTGCATACATATTACCTTTGACTAAAGGAGATCCAGCAAAACTACTGGTGTGTAACATGGCTGACTACTTAAAAATGGAAAGTCACACTGAGAGCACAGTAAGCTAGTCAGCTTGGATTGAAGTGGCTATGAATAACTTTACAGAAGCTCTAGGAAACATCTGTGCTCTAGGAAACACTTGTATAAGACTGGCAGCACTGGTTAGGCCTCCCACCTTGCAGTGAGAGAAAGGGTACTCTACAGGGCATTTACTTTGGACATGGCTTTAAAACCTGAAGCTTCTGTTAAATGTATATACTAATGTTCCTCTGCTTCTCTTTGGAGGAACAAAAATTTGTTGAGTGTCAGTGTATCAAATAATATTTCGTCAAGGAATTATGCTGGGCATGGTGTGAGTCTACTTTAAAACAGACAGATAGATAGATAGTTACAGATATAGATAGAGGCAACATCTTATATAACATCTAAAATACAAAGATAATGCGTTTTGATAAATAGAGATATAATTTGGGTTTGGTTAGCTGGGATAGGTTACACCTGGACAGGTGTTTTATGGGGACATTCCCCATGAAACTGATTATCCTTATCTACTGAATGCCAACAAGGATTTTAATAGAGAAAATATTATCGCACATTCAGTCTCATGTAGGAGTAGTTCAGTGTTGTTTAACCAGGTGCTAAATAAGTGTCAAATACTAAGCTCCACACTTGGAATAGGCGAGCTATAAAGTAAAGATTAAGCAGTTATATTCCACATATAGATAACCAGGCACAACCCTTGTACTAGGTAGCAAACAAACAAGGCTTAAGTGTACAGGACCTAAACAAGTGGAGCTAGATTCACAGCTTTACTAACACATGAAAATAATTTTTTAGGAAATATGCAACACAAACCACCAAAGTAGCACATATAGTTGCAATGGTATTAAATATATTCCTGCAAATTTCATGCTTTATATGAATTTACTACAATTAGGAGTTCAATAAGTAAATGAGCATAAGGGATGTATGGGCTTCATTACACAGCCTCATAAATATTTTTGTCACTGTCAGTCTTCTGTCTTGCTTCTCTGTGTCAGATTTGCAATTGGCTTATGAACTCTTCAGAACTTCATCAGAAACTGCATTACATTAAAATATCACTTCCCTTTTTCTTCTAGATTTTGATAATGAAACATTATAAATGTTCCTACCTTTCTGTCTGACTCAGAGAAGAAAATAACAGAGCGTTTTCCCTCATATTTTTGTGGTTCAGGATGCTGTAAATATTGCTAGGTTGTGTAGGAGCTGTGTAAGCTTCTCACCTTCCAGAGAATGACTCTGACTTTCAAGAAACATTTTCGACAATTGAAGAACGTCATAGTCTTGGCCACCCCTTGGGCCACCTAATTCTTGTGAGGTTTGTAGTCTGAGTTCATGTTTAGCTTGTTCATAGGCAAAACCTTTGGACTACTACAAAGTCTGTGATAAAATATTTAGCTTTTGATGGAGATTGGCTACACTACTGTAAGGGAAAAATAAATAAGTATATATTTCAAGACTTTTTTTTTATGTAGTCTCCTCTAGACAAAAGAATCAACAAGACACTTGCAACAGTGCCATCTGGTGACTCCCATACAGTCAGCCCTAACAACAGGATTCATTTTCAACAGCTACAAGTTCGTAGCACAAAAAAAAAAAAAACAACACAGTAATTAAGAATGCCTTAATTCTCATTTTAACCAGTTAAAAAAAAAAATTTCCATCCTTGGATACCGTCTGGGGCCAGGGACATGCTCTGAGTACTTTCTATGTCTATAAACAGGAGCTAGAAGAGTAAGACATACAAACTTGTCAAAAAAAGAAATATTAAAATACTATATATTTTAATATACACATACTTGGAACTACAAAGGACCTAGTTATGTACAGTTAAGGAAAATAGTGGGATTAAGGAAAACTTAAGCAAAAGATCTTTTACTCAGGTGCCCTGTATTTAAAAATCTGGAGAAATAAGATAATTTTTGAATTAGTACTAATACTGTGCCATTCTTTTGAAAGGGAAACTGTGATGACCCCGGTAACATAAGACCAGTAAGCATCACAAAAAAGGCATGAAAAATTAATGGAAAAGCTAATAAGCTAATGTGGATTCAATTAATACAAAATTAAAGGAATGAATGTAATTAATGATGGTCAACATGGTTTTGTAGAAAATAGGTCTTGTTAAATAAAGCTTACTTAATTATTTGATGGGATTATTAATTTGGTTTATAATCAAGTCACCACTAACTGTTATTGCATGCTTTTGGACTTTCATGGGAGTTATGACTTTGGATAGCCTGACAGCTTTTTGTTTTGTTTTGTTTTTAAATGGCTTACACAATCTCAATAAAAGCTCCTTTCACAGGCTTCAAAAATGGTTAAATCTTCCAAAATTCAGTTTCCAAAAGCAAAGACACTGTTGTGAATTGATTTTAATAAGGACAGGACTTATCCACAAGCGCACGTTGTGGCCATATTGTGTATTGCAAGATCACACACAAGCAGGAGGACGCATCCTGATTTTAGCAGGATTCTGCAAGGTTTGGTAGCTGAGCTCATACTTTGTCATGGATAATCTGGAATTAAATTAAAAAATTATTGCTGATACAGTTTGTAGTTTACACAAAAGCCGGAAGAGTGGTAAGTGTAAAGACAAGACAGACAGAATAATGGATTTTGAACTGTTCAGAAAGGTGGAGCAATGCAAATGCATTTTAATGCAGACAAGCTAAACAACTGGCACCAAGTTGGACCGTCCTTGAAAGTGGAGGACCAAGTTCTGCAAAACAATAACTCCAGAAAGGACTTTTAGGGATTCCTGAGGAAACAAAGCAAAGGGAAGCGTGAGTGTGATACTGGAGCAAAACAGTGAATAGAACAGACTGATCTTACCTGCACGCAGCACAGGTGAGATTGCTATCAGACAGAAGGGAAGGGATAAAAACCCAAAACCACAGGCTGCAAAGAAGACCAGAATGAGTACTGGAGAGAAAAAGAGAAAATGTTTTACAGAAAGGAAAATCCTTTCAGCTTACCAAAAGGAAGAAAGAGGGGTGACTTGATTATAATAGCTCCCTCTGGAGAAAATCCTACAGACTAAAGCATTCTTTAGTTAAGGAAAAAGACAAGCAGCTGTGTACTGAGCTTGAGCCAGATAAATTAAAACAAGAAATAAGACACACAAAGTTTAATAGTGGAGATGATTAACTACAGAACAAACCAACAAAGGAAGCAGTGGATACACTATCTCTATTAATGTCTTCAACTAAAGAATAAATGTCTTTTTGGATATGCTTTATCTAAACACAAGTTACTGAATTCAATAGAGAGGTTGTTGGGTGAAATTCAAAGGCTTGTGAAATACAGGAAGTCAGAGTAGGTGATCTAATGGGAATATTTGCAAAGACTAATCTTAGCCTCAGGATACTAGTCTCCTTGGGTTACCTTCTCAGTCAATAGAGAGTTTCCTTTAGAGAGCAATTCAGAATAACTTTAGTGCTCTACTTGCCCCTCTCCACCAAGAGCTTGCCTCTCTCCACTGACTGCAGAGAAAACCAGAAGGATAGTTGAAGTAATCTGAGTTTTGTTTTTTTTTCTCCACAAAAATACCACCACTGCAAAGTATAAAATTGCAATTTTATTAAATATTCGGGAAAGGGCTTAGTGAGTGAACTGTGAAGAGTACCAGGATGAGGATGGGGACAGCTCTCTTTTCACTCATTAACCCTTGATAACCTAATCCAATTATGTTGGGAGCTACGCCTTGTTCCCTGAATGATTATCATCTACAGAGAGAGGCTGAAGATTAATATGGCACTTCAATCCTACCCCCTTAAATATCCTACTTTAGGAAGTCTCCATCCTACCTCCATTCCCCTCTAATTTTGGAGGCTACAGAGAAGCAAGAGATTAAGACACCTATTTCGTGGTCAGAAATGAGTTCCCAGCCAGAGGGCCAGTGAGCATATTCATCCTGTCTCTACCTTCTATTTCCACTACTGGGAAAGGTAGAAGTTATTTTAATTCTTATGTAATCTATCACATCTAATAAATGCGACTATTTATTTGGTATTTATTTTAAACTGTGATGCTACTACTGTATTCATACATCCTTGGTATATCCTCACCAAGGGAGGTATATCTTCTTACACTACAGTTAGTCTATGTGCCATCCTTACCTTGATTGTGCCTTGTTGTTTTAAATACTACAGATTACTGACTAGCTGCCAGGCACTAAATAAACACAAAAAGGGAAATGCTTGAGTGGCTATGAACTACAGAGAGTGACAGAACATCCTTCAGTGCAGTTTCTAAGACAGTTGTGCAAATTTTATTACTCTGAATGAAAGGAAAAAGACACTACTCTACAGATTTTCTATGCTGAAAACTCTCTTTGCTGCGGCAATTTTACTTCTGGTATATCCCATCTTAGTAAAATTTAAATGTGTAAAATACAAAATATTAAGTGCTTAAACCTCAGTTCTCTCTTTTCCTAGCCAAAGTCTTGCAATCAATAGCATATTTTTTTATTTTTGGTTCTAGTTTTAAAATGTTTTTAAAATAAAAGGTTAAATTGGACCAATCCTTCATTAAACTGAAAATTGATCCTAAAATGCTATTTAATAGAATCCATGGAAAACTAACAGAGGGATATTTTACAATGCTGCAGCCGTGGTTGCAAATGTTTGCCTGCCATCTAGTGGAACATGCAACAGTTTCCAGTAATGCTTCTATTTATTTTCCTACTGTGTTTTACAAATATTGGAAGTGCTTAAAAAAATTACTCAAGTAAACATGAAAAGCATGAATGATACTGGTATCCTCTTATAAAATTATTAAGCAACGAACTCGAATTGCTGCACAGACAAAATAGCCATTTTTTTGTGGATGCCAAGTTATGTAACACAAATCATGTTCTGCCAGCTGATTATCCCAGCAGCTGAGATTAAAAAAAAAAAAAAAAAAGGATGAATTGAAAATAGCATAAAACACTGCCTGAAATTTGTTTCCTACACATTTTTTCCTAAAACTATAAACAGATGCCAAATGTGACTTGGACACATCACAGGACAGTAATAACAGAAACCACATAAAAGTTGTATTTTAGATGAGTGAAGGGTATCTCTGGTACTTATGTGATCTCTCTTCAGACAAGATTGGCATATATATGTCAATGCATTGGATAACTACACTGCACACTATAACATAACTAAAGAAGTTTGTGCACCAGGACACAGAGCAGATTCAGGCACGCAGGATATTGCACAGCGTCAGTTTCTCCAATAGTTGTGCACATATCAGGATCAATCAAAATAATTCTGTCAAAACTGTTTCCAGGAGAAAAAAGCAGTCACCGAGAAAACTATTATTGAATAGTGCCTGATTATCTTGGGGAAATATTGTAAAAATGACTGCTGAGAAACTGGAAAACATTCAAGTCTGACCTCCTCTGATGAGAGAATTAAAACTGAAGGGAGAATGGTGAATTGTGGCAGATGTAGTTGGCAGAAAACCGAGCTCACAGAATATAAAGGGGATCACAGGACATAGAATGACAAACTATAACACTACACTGAATGAAAATCTTTGGAGTTTTAATAAAACAATTTACTTTTTAATTTTTTTTATTTTTTAATATTTAGGTGAAGGAAAACAAGCTAGTTTAACTAGTGTCATTACAAGAGTAAGTTAAAGGTTTGGTCCAACAAAATCATGTCTTCATCCTCTATCCATTCACAGTTAAGATGAACAATGACCATATCTCCTGTTGGTTTATGCACTGTATTGCTATTTTCACTAACTTCTGTAAAACTTCACAGAATGCAAGTCAATGCTGAGTTTGGCCCAACACATCTGAAAATGGAATGGCTGATGTAAAGTAATCTAATCAGGGCAGACAGGCAGTCACAGATGACAGAACCCAAGGGAATGGCCTGAAGTTATATCAGGGGAGGTTTAGGTTGGATATTAGAAAAAGGTTCTTCACCCAGGGGGTGCTTGGGCACTGGAACAGGCTCCCCAGGGAAGTGGTCACAGCGCCAAGGCTGACAGAGTTCAAGTGTTTGGATTATACTCTAAGGCGCGTGGTGTGACTCTTGGGAATGGTCCTGTGCAGAGTCAGGAGTTGGACTCAATGATCCTTGTGGGTCCCTTCCAACTCAGCATATTCTACTATTCTGTGACAAAGACTGGCAGCTTTATTACTGGTTTCATACTTAACAGTGAAATGCATAGCCTGAAATACCATGCTAAAAATGTAGGCTGGATTATAAATCTGTGTATGTGCCGAAGTTATTTTTCTGCCATCAATATGAGTGCAATAACCACAGCGTGCAGGAATAAACAGCTGTGCACATACTTGATGAGTTGTTCCTATGCCTGAGACTGGTTTTACCTGAACAGCGAAGCTAAACAGAACATTCACTTTTGAATCAGAAAAACACTTGATATGAAAAAAGCCTGTTTTACTTCAGTCTGTACTTCTGTATATACAATATCATATACAATTCAAACTGTATCTGAATTCTGCCAAAGAGAAAAGTGAGGCTCCTCTTTGAACATTCTACAAAATGACTGTCCAGCTTTTTTTGTCCAGATACTTCAAAATAACCATCTGCTGCTTACAATAGGCCTTTGAGTTCAACACAAGTTCATTGGTCACAAGAATTAGACTATTTCTCTGCCCTTAACTAGTTGTCCCATCCCAAAATTATAATACAACCTGCTCACAATCATATGCCCCTATAAACTGGCTTAGGAACAAAACCAGGATATGCACCAAGCAGCTTTGCAGGAAAGCAAGATGAAACATCATGAGGAGCTTTTCTGGTATCCCAGGAAAGCAGTATACAGCAAGAACTGATGACTTAGCTCCTTCAAGTCACATCCTGATAAGTTACTCCAACAGGCAGTGATGGCAGAAGGGACTGGCAAGCTTGGTGCCAGTGCCAGCTTCAAGGCCAAATGTCAAGGTAATGTGACTACTTAAGTCTCTTCCTGTATCTTCTGTTCATCAAATAGGAAGATAATTATTGGTATCTTCAAACATACCAATTTTGCATCTTGAGAACAAATAAAATAACCATAAATAAATTCAAGATGGGATGTCTCTCACCCTCTTTACCTTCCTGAGGCCTCCTTCCCTACTAAGGGGTCCTCCTGGCTGCTTCCTTGGGAAACCATAGTACAGCTGAGCATCATCTCTTCCACTCCATTTTCCATCTCCTTCACTGAAAGTTAAATCTGAGCATTAAACTCCCACTTGCCTACATAATGACACCGAGCTCTTTCAGAGATCCATTTTCATGAGATGGTTTCTCCTTACATGTAAAAATTGGAGGTGAGAAAATAAGAATATTTATAAAGTGATAATAAGAGTGCCTGGACTCTACATATTCCAGATTTCCAGTTCAGATAATTAATAGTTACGGTGTTTGCTGAGGTTTTTTTATCAGGTAATGTTTAGGTATCTCTGAAAGCAGGCTTCCATTTATCTTACTGACAGAAAGAACACTGATATTCACACTAAATATTCCTAATTTTCTTCACATTACTTTTACTTAGAGCTGTTTTACTCCACCCTCTGTGGACTCTGCAGTCAGAAGGAACTGCTACAGTCAGTGTGCCTCACACTCTGCAGAGAGGTACTGGAGACTTTGCACCAGAAACTAGGTTAAAGCATGTCTTTCAGAAATATTCTTGACATCAAGCAGTAGCCAGTTTGCCATTTCCCTAATATGCCATGTCAAAGTTTACTCACCTTCATTCCCGGGAAGTTGTGCCATATTTTCAAGGTATGGATCTGGTACGTTTTCTTTGTGATGTTAAAAAGGTGTAGCCACAAGACTTCCTTTACATTCGAGGGCATACCTAGGGTCATTATGTCTCCTCTCAACCTCTCTCTGAGAACCTGCACACTCCTGAGTTCTTTAAGAACTCATCAGGCTTGCTCCCCAGTCCCAAAACAGCTTTATGGCTTCATTTAAGTTATCCTTGTACTTTCTTGAAGTATAAACAGTGGGTTTGGAAGCACTAAATAGGACTATGGTTTAACTTCACTGTTTCTACTTGATAAACCTGTTTTCTGTATATAAGAGACACCCTTCGTGCTTCATAAAAACCTCACAGTAAAGTAGCTGTTCATGATGCTTTAAAAAATCCTTCTCAAATTACTGGTTTTCAAGCACTGAGATTTTGGTTTTAACATTTTTTAAAGTTTGGTTGTTTTTTTTGGTTTTTTTTCAAATCTCACTCCCAAGCTAACAAGAGACCAAAGTAAGTAACAACACAATACATTTGTGTTCTTACTAAACAATGCCAACAGTGTTTTAAGTGAAAATTGTCCTGCATAAACTGAAACATACATGGACTTAGAATCATAAAAGTTGGGAAAGACCTTTAAGATCATGAAGTGAACCATCAACTCAGCACCACCACCATGTTCACCACTAAATGATGTCCTGAAGTGCCATATCCACATTTCCTGGATGCTTCCAGGGATGGTGATTCTACCACTTCCCTGGGCAGTCTGTTCCAATGCTTTTCAACCCTTTCTGTGAAGAAATTTATCCTAATACCTAATCTGAATCACCCTGGCACAACTTGAGGCCATTTCCTTTTGTCCTATCTGTTTGTAACCTGATTTTGTCTTTCATTCTTGGCTAATAAAATCCCAGGTTCACTGGTTCAATGGTTGCTACTGCTAATGCTAGGTGACTAGTCTGCAATTCTGGCCTTGCCTTTGCTCTTCTAAATGTTGAAATGACTTTGACATACCTTTCATTCCTCAAAATTCTGTTTCCAAACTTTAATTTAAAAAGTTCAAGCTCAAGCAGTTGAATCCCTGATACTACGTCCCTAGCTCAGTTCACAGATAGTAATATAAAGCCCTACTGTTCAGCATTAGATCTCTTTAGATCAGCTGTCTACAGCCGTACTATGTACCATCTTGTCACATAGGTCACTGCTGATTCTTAGGTTATTGTCAGTTTGCGCCCTTTTATTTTAATTTAAGGTATATTCAAATAATGACTGCAGGGTTTCTACAGCATGAAACTATGAGCATGTAAAAGCAGATGAGTAAATTTGAAGAACATTGGGGAAGAACAGGGTCTGCTACAAAGCCTGCTGGGAGCAGTCTCTGGAGTAAAGTGTGTCTGCAACAGCACACAAGTTAAACTCAGAAGGAACTAGTTTATTGAATCAAAAAGTCAGTCTAGGATTGAACCGGCATTTGCTCACCTGGAGACCAGCAGGTGGGAAAGAACATCAGCTAACATATATACACCTTTTATATATACAGATCCATTAGGGCAAGTGTCTTGTAATCACCATCCAGCTTTTCTTTTTTTGCCAACTTTTTTTTGGTTAACACCATTTTGTACGAAACAAAAACTCCCTAATGCTACCATGGAGACTTTAGGATCATATGTTTATCTCCTAGCACTAGAAGTTTCATGTAAAGTTACTTTCTTACTGGAGTTTGTATTTCTAAAATGTAAAATTACAAATGTCAGGGACACAATGCTCTCTGCATGACTAGATTCACAACTGTGCTTAAGCTCTCTCGGCTTTGCTATATGTGACACTAAAAGATCCTTGGCGTAAGAATGAGAAACTGTAGGTGGTAGGCAGGACAGCATTTTGTTCACAATCACTGAAAAGGAATGAGAATAAACAGTCAGCTCCTGCCCTAGGTCACCAGTGGTCCTTTGCAGACTCTTTGCTAGGTTGTGTGTTGCGTGACTTAACTTCAAAAAAGTGACAAAGCAACAAAATTTCACAAGGATAAAGTTAGTGAGGGTTGCAAGACTACTAACAAACTGATGAACTGCAGAAACACATGAAAGACTGATTAGGAAAGAAAGTGGCAGATGCATTTCAGCACAAATAAAAAAATTACACGTGGAAATAAACAACTATAGTTTCACATGTGAAAATATAGCCTTTGAACTTTCATTCCGCTCAAGAGTGTTACAATAGATAATGCCATGAAAACAGCACAACATTCAGTTCATATTAAAAAAGCAACTCCAGTATTAGGAATTACTAGGAAAGGACTAAAGAACAAGAAAGTAAACAAACAGGCCCCTACATAACTACATAGGTAATGTTTCATGCAGTTTTAATTCCCTTCTCAGAAAACAGCATGAGACCCAGAGAAGTTTCAAAGGACAGTAAATAAAGAAGCTACTCTATGCCTTTGGTCAGCCAAGAAACAGTTAATGCACTTCAGATTAGAAGAGGAAATTTAAAGGTGATTGTTACATAACTACAGAACATTGACTGGCACAGGCACAGCAGGTACAAGTTTACTGTGTAGGGGACATTAAATTAAGCTAGTAAAAATCAGGTTCAAAATAAACGAGAAGTGACAATTCTTTATGCAACAGACATCAATTGATAAGGCCACTGTTGTTCAGGAAGCATATATAGTCTAAAGGAAACTGGACAAGTACTGGAAAATTGAGCATTGAGAATTGCTAAATAGACAAACCATATGATGTTCAGGAAAGCCTGAAACAGAAGACACTCAGAAGCTAGGAGAACACAGAAGAAAAATAACCAAATGTGCTTGTCTTGTCCTTACCCTTTCTCAAGCAGCTGCTTATGACTACAAAAGAAGCTATTGAGTTAGAAAAAACAACTTTGGTCAGGACCCGTATAGCTATTCCTATGTTTATCTTTTCAAGAGTTCCAGAAGCATGTCGGTAAGGAGTGCAGGGGAAAAACATGTGCTGTTTGCTTGGCTTCTCAGTGAAATGTGGTGCACGTTAAAAATGCAGCCAAGGCTTCCCCGTCATCAATGCTAAGTCTGAGCACTCAGGCTCACATAGTGACACATGGCAGACTTACTTTACAGCACAAGTATTTCCAGTATGAAAATTCCTACTAGAGAGATTTTCTTTATTTCTTATCAGGAAGAAGAAATAAATACTGTACTGTATTTGTTCCGGATGGTACCCCAAACCAAAAGCCACCAGGAGTTCTCTTACACTAGTTTTAAGAAAAAACACTTTCTTCCTTTAGTATAGTAAATAATACTACTTAAGCAACCAATATTACCATTTAGTTCCATGTAATAATGACAATAATGCATTTTTAGCTTTACAGACATCAAATTGAGGTTTTGGAACGTCAAACCTTCTATAATTCTGCATGACAAATGGTCTACCAGAAGATGTCTAAATGCATAAAAACTGTAAGCTCACTGATGGTAAAATGGCAGATGCAATTTACTGGATACATCAAGAATTATATGTAATTACATAAATTATACATATTTTCATATTGCAGTTGCAGGAGTTTTTAAGCATTTCAAGGACATAGAATCCAAAACAAAATCAAGCTAACAAGCTAGAAAAAAACCCCGGAAATACATATATGCAAAGTAGTCAATAGAGTGACATCGAAGGGAAGTTGTCAGGACTTCCTGTATTGACCAAATATCTGCCAATGGAGGGAAAGGAAACATACCAGCAGGAACATGCATCCTTTTGAGACTTCCCAAGATAAATTTCATTGTTGGTATCTTTTTGTACAAAGGATACCTTACTGTTTAAAAAAACCCCACCCAATATTCAAGTCATGAACACTTAAAATCTTTTGCAAATTGGTGCTGTGAGTGTGCAAAATGACACTACTTAAAAGTTGCCCGGCTTGGTTACCCAGAAGTTTTTACAGCATCCTCTTGCAATGATTTTTTGGTCAGGCTAACTGGAAATAAAGGTAAGTTATTCAGAGTAATATAAATATTTTTCTATTCTCTCTACCAGCAATTTGAACTATTTAGCCTCCTTGATTGCTTTTTGTAGACTTGTGACCTAGAGTGCATACAATGTAAATGCTCAAAGTAGAAAGAACTTTTTATCTCTGCACAAATATAACTTTTGGCTTAACTAAGATTCCAGGTTCCGTTCCAAATGTGCTTCACACCATTAACCCTAGAGGTTCCTCTAGGTTCCATTAGCACTACACTTTGAAACCAGGATAACAAAAAAAATTGAAAAGGCTTAAAAAAAAAAAAAAGAAAAAAAGCTTAAAAGCAGCAGATGTAGAATACACACAGAGCCATTTTCTTATCAAGTAGAATTTCTGGATGTAAGGATACTTACTGGAAATTAACACTTCTGGCATTAGTGAAGATTCCTAATTAGAAGACATTCCTAGACCAACTTACTTCTTAAGACTCATTGATACCCACCAACCAAACCTGATGCTTGTCATTTCTGCTTTGACTAGGCAGTAGCAATACTGCCAGTAGTCAGAAGAAATGTAACAAATGTAGCATCTAATCTGCATAAAATCCATAATCCATGTCATCTAGAATTCAAATTTACATCAATTCCTGCATGGATAACTGAAGTACCTTTGTTATCTAAGTGAAACATTTTTCCCAGCAATTTGAATCAAAATCAAAAGGACAATTCACTACCTACATTATCAAAAATGCTTTACTTACTTTCACACTGGTACTTAAGTCACTGTCCTTACTCTAATTAAAATAAATTCAATATAGGCTTCATTCCTATCTGGTCCATAAAGCAAGACTAAAACTGTACATGCAGTTTTTCATCAAAGCAAGAGATAAACTCCAGGATATACCAGCACTTCTAAACGATGCTTTAACAAAGCTGCACTCATTATAACAACATTCATTGGTACACACTAGTAAATTCAACAAATGTACAATATCTGGCATAATTTTAAAAGTACTGGATGCCAAAGAAGAGCAGTTGCACTGTATTCACAAACTGTTCACAAAAATATCATGCAATGATACTACTGGTGAACTTATCTTACAAAAAAACTTGTCAAAGCTATTATGTACACCGTTCTTTTGAATAACATTACAGAAATATTCTGAAACCTTTGCACACACACTTAGTGCATTTTTTTTCTGAATAGTAGCAATCTTCAGAGCTCCTGTGAACTTTGCATTCTTCTCATGCAGAAACCTTCACCTGTATCAGCCTGTCATATTTTCAGCAGCCTAGAGACAGAAAAAACATTTAGTGCAAGTCACCGAAAGAGACATCATGTAGATTAAATTTAATCTTTTCTTTTAACTACTTTAATTTACCTAGAAAACTTAAAAAATCTAAAAAAACACCCATTTACTTAGGAATATTTCTCTAATTAACACAACTATTTTTTTAAAAAATAATGCTGTCAACTTCCATCATCCTGTACTAAAATAGCCCTTGCTTTTTGCTTGTCTTAAATTTTATGTCCTGAATCTGAGCAGTTTATATTCTGCATATTTTACCCTAACGCTTTCAAGAAGTGCTCAAATGAATGAATGTTCGCCTCTGGAGTTTACTAGTTCATATAATTTGTAGTAATTATTATTCCAACCCATATAGATAAGCTACTGACACAAAACTTAGAAGAAAGACACTAATCATAACTGTATCAATCACACTGCCAATTATTTGATTAAGAACACTAGTGTTTTTTATCACCGAATTAACTCAACCTAACCAACAAGACAGAGTTGTTGGAAGACTGGCACCGGCAGATTTTAAGCCAGTTATGGGACAAACAGTCAAAGGATAGCAACAGGAATGATAAATCATCAAGAGCAAAACAGCCCTCAATTACTTACATACACATAGTTAAAGGCATATGTATGCCCACGTTTAAGCATGGACATAAATATAAAATATGCATGAGTGTTAAAGTATGCAGTGTTCCAGAATAGACGCAAGATATAGGTTTCACCTCCACTTCCCAGAAATAAACAAATAGAAGATTCAGGAGAAAACTATCATGATTGTGATGTTCAGGTAGACCACAAAGAATGAAAAACCTTTAAAAGTCAAGTGACGATTTCTTTCTAAACCATTGTTACCCTCTACTAGGTAAACAGGCAAATGCTAATATATGAAAAGCCCTATATACACACACATCATGAAATCCCCTCTTGTTGGTCTTTGGAAAGGTGCAAAGAACAGGTTAATGTGGTAAAAGCAATATGTGAAGACTACACCTACAAAGCTGCATGTACCTGTTTACACGTATGGCTGCATACTATTCGGTCTGAGATTGTAGAAATGAGGTGATATTGTCTAAAGGAGAAAGTAGCAATCTGTTTGTGATATGATGCAGATGGGGAGACAAATGGTGACTACAAACGCCCAGAACAAAAATCTGCGGGGTTTGGTTGCGGGTTTGTTTTTTTGTTTTATTTTTTCCCCTTCAAAAGAGTTACTATTTTTCCTTTTTCATGGTGAATTCAGTTGTATTCACTGCCTTTTCTATGGAACAGTTAATCTCCTTGATTTAAATGTGAATCAGATTTTAAAGTACAATTTACAAATTGAAGTGTAGCAAGTTGCACGTATATCCAACTCTTTAAAACATATTTAAAAGGTTTTTCAGCAAAAGCATTACCTTTAGGGCTTCTGTAGCCTTACGCAGTTCTTTAATAACAGATGACAATGCTTCTGGATTTATCCCTTGTTCACAAAGGCGCACACAAATAGACAGTGTTTCCATATCCAAGCCAGTGTTTAATATTCTTGAAATCTCAAACAGAACTGCAACAAAAAAAATGAAAGCACTTCGGTCCCTATGAAATTTCAATGATCAAAATTGCTATTCATCAACACTTAACTTCTACAATAGAGTGTGAACATGACAGTTGCCCATTGCAGTCTGAACTTCAGCAACAGTGTTCAGGTTCAGCTTTCCAGCACAAGCTAAAAGCTACAGCTTCCAACATAAACACCATGCTTTTCTGGTTCAGGAACACTGAATAATATAGTAGCTGGATTTTGAAAAAGCAAAAAAATAAGTGAAAAATTAAACAATTCTCATGCTTGCCAATCAAGCTGGTGTAAAAATTAGCATTTCAGCTACTGATCTACACTCAGACCTGCTGCTGGAGGCAAGGCAGGAATAGCAGAAGTATGGTTCCTCTGATGCTGCAGGAGTGTAAGACCATTTTGTGCAGGTGGAGAGAGATGTGTTTGGGAAGGACAGAGACTGTAAGTTCGATGCCACTCTTGACCAGACTGCAACCATCATCCTCATCAACAGGTTTTCCTTTCCTTTTACTCTGTACTCAGGGGGACCCCGTGGTGCTCAGCACAGGGGCTAAAGAACATCATTCTGTTCATGCCCCAGGGTGCTGGGTTATACATCTGGGTTTTGTGGGTTAAACCTAATCTTTCGCTATATCATTGCATTTATTGTAATCTTTTTAGTAAATTGTAACTCTGACTTCTAATCTCTCTTGAGTTGGGTTCATTTCTTCTGCTGGTGTACCTTTAAAGCAGCACAGCATGTGACATATTTGAAGACAGAGCAATAAATCTAACTAAAAATCAGTTTCAATTTTCTACGTCAGCAAGAGTTGGGGCTGCTAGTTTCTAATATAAAATAGCTTTAAGTGTTGGGGCAGTGTCTTTGGCAGAGAGATGTAGCAGTTACTACACAATTCTGAGATGATAACAACTCTGCAGAAAACAACTGCTAAGTATCTATGTCTACCCTAAATAAAATATACACATTTTCACATGGAAAATGTGAAGATTAGTGCACTTTCCTTGTCTGTTCTCAAAAGCCTTTCTTTGTCTTTAAATTCTCATATCATCCCTCCTGTCCAAATATTCCTGCAGAAGTGGAGAGGACAGTTCTCAAGTACAGTTACCAGAACTTAGAATCTCTGTCCTTTCCAAACAGATCTCTCCTCATCTGCACAAAATGGTCTTACACTCCTGCAGCATCAGAGGAGCCATACTTCTGCTATTCCTGCCCTGCCTCCAGCAGCAGGTCTGAGTGTAGATCAGTAGCTGAAATGCTAATATTTACACCAGCTTGACTCGTTACGGTCTTTGTTAAGAAACCCTTATGTAGCCATAATTCCAAAAGAAGGGAAGATGCGGAGAAAATAACAAGTGCAAAGCAAGACCTCCTAAACGTTCTCCCTAGACTCTACTCCCTCACTAGGTCATTTCCAGAGAAAGTCTTCACATTTAACAACCCTCAGGGGATTTCCTGGCAGCTTTTTACTCTGCATATAAGCTTTTGGCATAGGCATTTCATAGAACTCCAGAGTTTCACACTACACCAAGAATCAACTCCAGGATATGCCAGCCTCGATTCCTCATAGTCAGACTGGAAGTGAAAATGAACACCTCATCTTTACTCATCTGTTCACGTTTCTCATGGCTCATAAATCTCCAAAATATTTCCCAGTACTCCCAGTGCCCGTACTCTCACATTCCCCATCCCACAACAGTGGCTGTGTTTTGGCTCTTTTTTTTAAATCAGAAACTATTCTAATTCTGTAACACTAACTATTATTCTCAAAGCTTTTTCACTATACTGGTTATGGAGTTTTTTAGGGGAGGATTCAGTTTGTTTGTTTTGGGGTTCTTTTTGTTTCGGTTTGGTTTTTTTTAATTTGTTTAGGTTTTTGTTGTTGGGGTTTTTTTGTTGTTGTTTTGGGTGGGGTTTTTTTTAGTTTACTTTTCCTTTCTGACGTGACCCATCTACAAGGATAAGGGTTCAGATCAGCTCAGGTGCTGGCAGTGTTACAGGGCTGGTCCTTCCTTTCCTTCCGCTTCCACACACTTCTTCCCCTCCACCTCGCTCAAATCCAAGACGCACAGAGCCAAGTAACATAATTTGCATTACCAATATAAATAACAATAAAGTATGGCAAGTATATACAGATATTTATAATCACTAAAATCCAACAGTATTCTACGTTAAATACTTAGCTAACTAAAGATCCCCACTGGAGGAAAGCCACTCGAGATCCAAAGCCACTCGCGCTAGGTGGGCGTCTGAAACTCTGCAAGCATTATACGTGACACGAAGCAAAACAAGACCCTGCCAAGCGCCGCATCGTCCAGCGCCCGCAACCCGCGCCCCTCTTCCCAGGAGAGGGGCCCGCCTTCCCTTCCATGCCCGGCAGGTGGCTCCCCCCGCCCTGGGGCTGTTTGCCGGCCGTCCCCCCACCCCGGGGCCGTTTGCCGGCCGTCCCGTCCCCGCACCATCCATGGTCTCCCGGGCCGCGTTCAGGCTCGCGGCGTTGCTCGCCATGGCCACACCCGGAACCGGAAGCCGCCAGCAGCCACACGGCCCACGTGACGCGTCAGCGGGGAGGGCTTTCTTTCGAATTCGTGCGGGGCGCCGCCGCCCATTGGTCCGTTCGAGGGAGAGCGCGCCCTGCCATTGGCCGGCCCGAGGGCGCCGCGCGCCCTGATTGGGCAGGGCGCCGGAGGGGGC
>JAWWMP010000001.1:66731156-66769232 GCA_035047865.1 Dendrocincla tyrannina
TCCCTCAGAGTGGGGGGGGGATAATGAGGGGCCGGCCGGCGCGGCGGGCTGGGCCGGGCCGGGCATGAGCGGCGATAGTGGCGGCGGCCCGGTAAGGGAGCGGCGGTACGGGGGCTGCCCTGCCCTGCCTTGCCTTGTCTTACCTTGCCTTGCCTTACCTTACCTTGCTCTGCCCTGCTCCGCCCGCGCAGCGGCGGCGCTCTACCGCGGAGAACAGTAAGGAGGGTCTGGTCCGGGGCGCTTCCCCGCGACTCCGGTGCTGCTTGCCGCCCCGGGAGGTCCGCCCCGGGAGGTGCCCGGCCTGCCCCGGCACGGAGCCCTGCCGCCGGCCCCGGCACGGAGCCCTGCCGCCTGCCGGGACCCGGCGGTTTCAGCGCCCGGGCGCAGCGGGAGCAAGACCAGGACCTGCCCGCGGCGTTCGCGCTGCCCCCGCGGCCCGCCCGGCGTGCGGGTTCGGTGCGGAGCGGGCAGGGCGGGCCCTCGGCGTGCGGGCTCGGGGGCCGCCCGGGACGGCCGTGCTGCCGCAGCCGCCGAGCGGCAGCGTCCGGGAGCGAGCTGCCCGCGGGAGCGTGTGTGGCTGCTCAGGGGCCGTTGTGCTCCTCCTCACGGTGGTTGTTCGCGGGGGGCTTTTGGGTTGTTTTGGTATTTGTTTGGAGATTGTTTTTATTTTTTTTTTTTAAAAGTCCACCTTTTCGTGTCCTTTCTTGTCTCGATTTCTTAGGTTTTGGGGGTTTTTTAAGTGGTTATAGCAGCCTGATTTATCAGCTTTGCGTCAGTAGGTCCAAGCCAAAGCTAACTTCGTTTTTGTTAGTCTTTTAAATGCTTCTAGCACCTTAAAATGATTGATTGTCTTTCCCCAAAGCCTTCAAGATGACTCTAAAATGTCCGCGTTATGATTTCATTATTTTCCTTAATTTTTTGTCTCCCTCTTTGTCAGGTATAGCTTGGTGTTATGGGTGATATAGAAGAAGCTAAAATGCAGATAACACCAGAAACTCCAGGACGAGTCACAATCCTGAATCCTTTTGAAAGTCCCAATGATTATTATACTCTTCAGGAGCAGATTGTCTCCAGTCCTTCAGTCTTTAAGTCAACGAAATCCTCATCAGTAAGATCTAGTCTTTAGCAGTGTAACTGTATAGATGGAGTGCTAGTATTTTCAAATGCATTTAAATGGGTATTTTATGTAATATACTTTAACATGTATACGAAGCCACAGAACTTTGGTGGTATTTGGAGTTTCTTCTCTTTACAGAAGTATGCTGCTTTTAATACTAACATTGTTGCTTGGTCTTCTTACCTTCCTAAATTTCTCTAGTCTTTAGATATTAAGCAGTTGAGTGCTTAAAAAAAACCCCAGTTCCTTCTTACAGACTAAGCAGGCTGATTGCAAATAAAACCTAATTGCACTTCTGTTATGAGCTATTTGTATATTCGAGTTAACGATTTTGTGTATATATAACTTCTAGTTGCAAATTACATTCTGGCTTTCAGCTGAAATTATTTTCTAATAAGCAGTAGAGAAGATACTGTGCTAATGTAACTAAAAAGACTCACTTGGTAGATAACTTTTCAAATACATTTGAACAGTGCTTTGTAATTGATAGGTAAAGGGTTAAAGCTGCTTTGTTTCTGAATTAGGTTTTGTTGTGTGCTATTCATGAAATTTGCAGGATGCATATGGTGTTGCATCTCATTAGTCTTCAAAATGGGAGTTGAAAGGAAGACTGCTCTTTTTTTGGATAACGTGGTTTAGGTACAGGCACTGGGTTTTCGTGGAACCACAATTTGGATTGTGACAATCTAGAAGCAACTAAATTTTATCCTAAGTTATGTATCTTTAGTAGATCTGTTCTCAGAAATGGAGAAGAAACTGACACCTTAGTTTGTAAATATTAGCTGTAACCTTCCACTTAATAATACCTTGTAAATCACTGTAATACCACAAACTAGGCTAAGAAGCCCGACTTATTTTTTTTAAAGGCAGAATATTTAAATAGAAGCTCTTTTGTTTGTCATTGATGAAAATTATATGGAAGCTGTGGTTGTGTTTTTCCATTGAGATTTATCCTGTAGTTTATCTATTTATCTTTTTAGAATAGCAAGCCTTAAGATGCCTCTTTCTTTTTTTAGACACCAGGAAAATTTAGATGGTCTATTGATCAGCTTGCTCTAATAAATCCTGTGGAAATTGACTCAGAAGATGTTCGACGCCAAGCAATGTATTTGAGCCATGCTAGGTAACTTAATCTGTTTTTATGCAGTAAACTTGGCATTAAGAGTGGAACACTGTTCGCTTTATTAACACTTTAGCATAGTGATAAAGACTTGTTATTCAAATCTTTTAACAAAAATTTTTACATGTCCATGATGTGGATATAATATTTAGATGAGGTTGCATCTCTGCTGATTCTTTTCCATGTTAAGAACTGTTGATCTGCTCTGATTACAGTTTGGAAGACAGGCAGATAAAAGCAGTCAATGGAAGCAAGAAAATGTGATTGTTACCAGGCTAGTTCTTCTGCTCCTTGTTTCAACACAGTTTGTCTTCTCAGAGTGTTCCATACTGAGAGCTATGAAGCATAGGCATCTTTGGGACTCCTGTAGAAGGGTAGAGCTAGGGAAGTCAGTACTTCTTTTGAAAGGTATAGGTTAGACTTAATGTGAAAGAGAGGGGACCAATGCTAGTTACTTGAAGTAGTTTGGGGACCTTATCTCAACTTCTTTTCTCTGAAAATAACTTCCATGAAGAAAAATGAGCAGGTAAAACAGGCTTGGTATTTCTTAGATTGAGGGATAATTTTACACACTGGTAGTACAGAACATGTCAAAGGAAGGCCGTAATGGTGAATCCTGTAGATACTCATGTACATTTTTCAGATACGAATTGCACCTCATTTCACAAAGCATCTCAGTAATAGAATAATAAGTCAATCTTCCATCCTGTTTAAGCCAGGTTGCTCAAGAGTCCCATCCACCCTGACCTTTAATGTTTGCAGGGATGGGGCATCCAACACCTCTCCAAGCAACCTGCTCCAGTGTTTCAACACCGTCCTCATAAAAAATACTGTGAAATAGTTACTGTTCTTAGTGTCTGACTGAACCTACATCTCTTTTTGAATAGGAAGAGCTGTAGAAGGAAAACAGCTGTCCTCAGCTGTATCTGTGAATCACCATGTCTTAATGTCAGTATTATTTTTCTTAATAGCCCTTTGCTTCTTGGTCTTCCTCTAGCCGTCAGCAGGTTTCAAACTCTAATGCTTTTTATATGTTATAAAGCCTTGAGCCTTTTGGTTTTTAGGGTCAATTACATTGTTTCTGGAAGCTTATTTGGACACACACAAACTAGTTTTAATCTAGATGATCTGGGTGACAGTTCCTATGATGATTTGGACATGGCCTATAGATACAAATGTATTGTCTCAGTGGGTCATTTTAGTCTGTCCCACTGCTTTCATACCCACTGTGATTTTTTAAAAAAAAATCATCTCCTGTGACTAGAAAGAGGTTAGTTTGACCATGTGTTTGCTGTGTCCATGCTTGCATGTTTCAGTGTAGTACAGAACGAGGTGGTTATTTCTGATGGCTGCAAACTGTACATGGTTAAATGTGTATATATGAGTGTGTATGTAGGATTTTGCATAGAAACTTATTTTAATTTACATTTCATAAGTGCAGTTTTATGGAAGCTAAAGTGTTGTAAATACAGCTCTTGATGTCAGAAGTTCTTGATAAAAGAATTGTTTTTGAAGCCCATACATAATATTACATGAACTGTATATCCTTGTTTAAAGAGATCATTTATAATGCTTGTTAACAAGTCTTTTTCTTCATTAGTTTCAAACAAACATAGGTATTCCGTGTATAAATATTTCAAACTGTTAATTCTCTGTAAAGTAGTAAAAACACTCTGAGGAACAGCACAGTGTAAAAGTCTGAGCTTGTATCACATATAGACTTGATTTTGTTAGTATTAGTGTTTCCATAAACTGGGCATCATCTGCGTGCTGTGTGTTTATTAGGCTGCTTATAAGATGTTTACGAGAATGTTTTTCTGGTTGACTGTTAGTGAAAAACAGTCCATCAGTAACTGAGCAGGAACATTGACCCAGTTTTGTCCACAAACTTTCCTCTTTATTTCTACTGGTAGAAATTGAATGTTCTGCTAGTATTTATTAATTATTAAAAAATATCTCTACTGCATCTTGCATACTGTGTGTCACAGTTGCAAGTATCACATTGCTTGAAGTTGCATACAAGGCTGGCTTGTTTTTATTCTTGTTAAATACATATGACATTTTCACTTTGTTATTTTCCTGGAGTTATGTAGTAAAGAAAAAAAGTGTCCTCTTTTGCACTAACCAGCACTTCTAGTGGGAGCTGGTTTTCCAGTTCCCCTCTTTCTTCTTTGGAATCTGGCTTGTAAAAATGCTTATTACTTGTGATCCGCTATGCATAAACATACAATGATTGTGTGCTTATTCTTTTTGGTACAATAACTGAATTTTGTGCAGGTCTCTCATAGAACTCTTACTTGGCCTCATCCAGGCAGTCATAATTGAAGATGGCATGTCCAAGGATTGTAGATTTATTAAAAGTGTGATAAGCATGAAAGAAAGAACTGTGAAAGAGAATTTATGTATTAGGCACATCTCTGTGCATTTGTGTAGCAAATAATGTTGTGTTAATCTGACTGATTTCAAAAATTATTCAAGGTTAATTCAGGTGTGTATGAAACTGTTCTGTGATTCAGCAAAGACAGTGATGAACATTTATAAGCTTCAAAACATTTTACAATAAATTCCATAGTAGTAACTGAAAGTGAGACTTGAAGGTGACTGTTAGGGGAAATATGTGGGAAATATAGAATCTCACACATCATGGCTGAAATAACGAAAATATTTTTTTAAAGCCTATGTTAAAAGCTGCGTAAGGGAATATGTTCTGTATTATAAGTTAAAATATGACGTATTCTAAACTGAAGAAAATATGACAGACTATTTGACAGGGAGAACTCTGTGCTGGGAAAGTGGGCAGGGTCAGGAATTTGAGTTTGTAAATTCCAGGAGTGTTGTCAGTTGCCCTTCAATTCTTTACAGCTCAGTTTTTCAGTCTGCTTGGTTTTATGGTATAAGTCTAGTCTCATGGTAACTTTACTAGTAAAATCTATTCATATGACATTATTTTGGAAGATCAGTTATGACTTTTTGTCCAGACTTGCTGATACAAGGAGTAAATGGAAAATTTGCAAATGTGTACTTCTAAATGGTACAGATTTTTTTAAAATGAGCTGACCTGAGAAGCGTCTTTATATTTCTAAATTTACAGTATAAGATTATTGCACGTAAGAGTAAAAATATCCTGCAATTTACAGTTTAGTGCAATTTCATTTATAAAGTTTCTCTTGAGCATCCATAAATTATTATATGGTTGGACTTTACATTTTCTTCTACTTACTTGATGGTTTTGATAATTGAGTTGTTTTTCATTTGTTACTTAGAATTGATAAGGAGACAGAAGACAGAAGGCAAAAAGCTATTGAGGAGGTAATAAAAGTTTGTGCTATCAAATACTGCTTTGTTTTCTGTCTACAAAAAAAGTCGATGTCTATTAAAGGATTTCAAAACCCAGAAACCTGTTATATTTCAGTAAGAAAGTAGTTTTGCATCCTTATCCTTTGTAGTTGGAATCTACAAGTTGTTTTACTACCCATCTTTTTTCACACACCTGTAGGTCAAAACAACAGATTTTTTTTCTTTCCTGTAGCTTGGCTAGTGGTAATGTAGCTGTAAGATACTTTATAAATAGTTAACTTCAGGTTAAAAATAATTATTGAGCATTTGGGGATTTACAGTAACTGTTAGTATTTTACTGCATTTTTAAAAATATTGCAGAATTTTTGTGACTTCTTCCTTACAAAGTGCTTAGCTGGATGCACACCTTTATTCTAGTACCTTGTATATCTTTACATGCATTTCTCATTCTATTTTTACTATCCATTTGTCTATCAGAGAAGGAAATTGTTTCAAATCTTCACTATAGAATCTTAAATGTAATTTCAAGTTTAAAAAAAATAAAGCTCTGGTGGGCAGATCTGTCCATTTTGGTCCTTACAATCAAAAGATGTATTTTATGATACCATAAAAGTGCTGTGTAGTTGGCCTGCAGCCCAAGATGCTTTGTTGTTCTAAATCTACATGAAAAATGATATTTCTTCTTTGTGATGTTTAACCTAATGGATTTTGCAGCTGAACAGCTTGAAACCATGTCTATGATAAAAATTGTGCCTTTAATATTTGTGTGTTTCAAGCTGAGTTTTTCTTACTTACTTTGAGTCTTGCGTTTACTGTGAAAACAGGATTTACCGTTTATTTCTTGAAGCCGTGTAATAGTGTTCATCTGCTCAGCGTCAGTGCGTTCCACAGTGTGATGATACAGTTTCTGGTTTAAAGAAAAAGACTGAAATGCCTGTACTCATAAATGTTTCACCAATTTAGCCAAATACATTAATGATGTTGCCAAAAAGCCTTGGTTTATCAATTTTACTGTTACTGCAGTGTCTCTTTATCACTTCTGTGAAGTAGCTCGATTGTCAAAATACAACTTGACAAACTGAAAATTTGAGAATAATTATTTTAGACTGTTGTGCAATAAATAAGGTAGCAACAATACAAATTTTAAATGAGTAATTAATATTAAATGAAACTTTTCCTCAGTTTTCACTCTGAATACTTGAAAGATCTGAGGTGCTATCTGTCATAAAGAATATGGGGGTCTTCAAATCAAATTGTTTTTTCTTTAATCTCTCCGGGCCTGAAATAATGAAATATGTTCTGCATTTTTTTGTTGTTCAAAGCACTAATCTAAATTTGAGAATCACCAAATATTAAAAATGCTGGGATGATTTGTTTTTATTCTGCTCTAGTTTTTCACAAAAAGAGTCATAGTTCCTTCTCCTTGGACTGAACATGAAGGCAAGCAAGTTTCTCAGTTTAATTCAACTAAATGTAAGTTGCTTTTATGTGTCTACCCAAAATAATGTAGCTTTTGGAGAAATTATCAGGCATAATTTCTTTCAATCTCAGTTTAAGAATCATTGATAAAATGCAGCAAAACTGACAGGTTTTCAACTGTTCTCTCCAAGTGCTTTCTTTGTTTAAAAATTATTCATTAATCAAGAGTCTTATATAAATTTTCCTTTTTGTTATTTTTGGTTCTTGTTCTTAAACCTTTCTACTTTAATAGCCTGTCTTTAACCAATTTAATTTGCACACGTAATTTTGCAGTGTTGATCCTGGTAATAGCCAAGTCTTCTACTTTGCTTTTTTCTTCTGATAGTTGCACGTCTTCCTTACTCTGACTGCTCTTCTCACCCTATGGAAAATGGGAGTTCCATATTTTTTTACCCTTACTTGCTGCCCTTTTGTTGTCTTAGTGTCCTGCTAGCTCATGGTCATTGCTCGTGGGCTTCCTAAATTGATTTTGTTTATGCCACTGTTAAATTTTATTCTAAAGGCTGTTGTTAATGAAGTTTATATATAGCCAGCAGAATACATAGTAAACGGATTACAAGCTTGGACAAATGTCAGCTATAAAGTACTGTTTGCTTGGTGAAGGAAAATGGTCTAATGTGTTCTTTAGAGGTATAAAAAAGATTAAATGTTTCTTCACCTCAATTCCAGACTGATTAATTTTATGGAAATGTGTTCTACTTGACCACAGCCTGTTTAGCTAACCATAAACAAATTTGTTTTAAATCTCTCATGTAAAGAAGGCTGCAGAAGACAAAGATTTGGGCAATGTTGGTGCTACTTCACTATGCTTTTTTTGAATAGAAAGGTGCTGAGATTCTCTTGATCAGCTATAATGATAAACTTTTTTCAGTACTCCTTTCTAATCTCTTCCAAACTTTGATGCAAAAGTTTTATTTAGTTGTATTAAACAGTCTCACTGCTACTAGGTTCCAAAACTGTATGCAATGCATGTTTAAATTTAAGTTCTTCTATGTTTTACAGCCATCGATATAAATAACATTTCTCCAATTGGAAGACAGCTAAGCTTGCAGCCTGGGAAAAGTAATGGTGAGTAAAAGGCAATGTCTAAAATTACAGGCTTTCTCTGAAGCAAAATAACCCATTTTGAATGGCTATTTAATTTCAAAAGGGAATTACTTGTTCATTAATATTCCTGTAGAAACAGTTTTTCTTGAATTGAGTGGTATTATTAATTTTAATATCCATTTCTCCTAGTAATTTAATTCTATTATATTCTGTTGATTTTTTTCTGAAGTAAAAAATGAAGTCCTCTGTAAGACTGTGGGTTGTATTTTTTCCAATTCAATGTATGCACTTTTTTTGAATTAAGAAGTGAATGTAAGCCTCAGGTTTATTGGTAAATTACAGTATTAAGAAACCTTTAATGTGTTAAATTCTTATGGATTAGGGGATCTTGATTATTTTCTCTGCCAAATAAATACCATAAATCTTAATGCGTCTTTTAAACTGTATTATTATAGATAAATAGGTAGTGTTTTTCCCCAGGGTATTTCAATGATTTTTCTCCCATTTCCTTTTGAATCCTTTCTTTCTTCAGACATCTCTTTCCTCAGTTAACATAAAAGCCTCTAGAGAGGTATTCTTGCAACTCTTGGGTTTTTTATCTCTAGGCCTAGTGTGCTGCAATATAGTGTTGTCAAATCAGAATTGTAGCTTTAATTAACACTTTTCCTCATTGCAACTCTAATTTAAATAGCTCAATTGTGATGCAATTTGAAAGTGAATTTTTGTTTCCACAGTGTTAGTGAAAGGTCACTAAGCTAATTTTGTTGGTTTTATTCATTGCAGCTGCTTGTCAGACAATACTGTCTTTGCCAGTGGATTTTAATTTAGAAAAAATACTAGGTATGTCATGCGATATCTATATTTATAAATGTCTAAATCAAAACTCAGTTTTGTATTGTTTGCTGGATGTTTTTGTCTTACGAAACACTGAGAACCAAATGTATGAATGAAGATTTTAAGTATATGTTCTAAATAGACAGTTATTGCGTGTTGCATGGGGCACATGACTTAAATGATATGATTTGAGTGTGGACATAGATAGAAAAGGAGGGATATGGAGGACAACTGGAAATTGTTCCGCCTGGAGGAGACTGAAGGGAGAGACCTCATTGCAGTCTACAGCTTCCACGGGAAGGGGAGAGGAGGGGCTTTCACTGATCTCTTTGCTGTGGTGAGCAGTGCCAGGATCTGAGGGAATGGCCTGAAGTTGTGTCAGGGTAGGTTTAGGTTGGATATTAGAAAAGGTTCTTCACTCAGGGAGTGCTTGGGCACTGGAACAGACTTCTCGTGGAAGTGGTCACAGCACCAAGCCTGACAGAGTTCAAGAAGTGTTTGGATGATGCTCTCAGGGCACAATGTGTGACTCTTGGGGGTGGTCCTGTGCAAGGCCAGGAGTTGGACTCAATGATCCCTGTGGGTTGCTTCTAACTCAGGATGTTCTATAATTCCATGGAATTGATTCTGAATGCCTAAAAGGTAGTAAGCAGAAGATACCCCCTGCCTCCCCCAAACAGAGCAGGTGCTTAACTTAAACAGCTCTGCTGTTTACATGTGGCTTCCCATGAGGATCATAATCCAACCTTGTCTTGAGTAATGCTGTGCTATAACTCTGCTTTTAATTTAAGTGAAACCATGGTGGTGACTAGTTGTGTGGTGGTAAAAAAGCTATGACTGCTGAGTGAGGAGGCAAGAGTACAAATTAACTGATTATGAGTGCTACATCAAGCAATTGCGGCCACCTTTTCAAGCAAGGGGGCTGGAAAGGCCTGTTCTTACACCTCACACGTGGGAACAGTGGGTACAGCCAGCTCAGGGGGTTTTGGCTGCATGCTCCTATTCCAGCATTGAAGTTCCCAACCATGACTGTGGCCCGTCAAAATTAAAACAGAAAAATAGAACCATACCTATTGCTTTTGGTTTTTGTCTTCACAAATGCTTCCATCAATTCAATTTGTGAATTCATTAAAATTTCTTCTACAAGGAATGTCCAATTAGAGTGTAAACCAGGAGCAAAAAACTAAAATAATCTGTTAAATTATAGCATATTTTAATGGGTCTCGATTAACCTGTGTAAACTGCTAACTGCTTGGATTTTCTTCAAGTTGATTCTGGTTTGCCTCTGGATGTATTATAAAGACCATTAAAGCACATGGGAGACCTGGAAAAGAGTTTAGTTTTGTTTGGGTAGTAAAATAATCCCTTTTGTGCAGCTCAGATGAAGGAATAATACAGTTTTGGGAAAAGACCAGTAAGTAGATGCTTGCCAGAATGTATATTTTACTTGATTTTTAAATTCAGACATTAGTATTAAGGGATGATAGGCAGAAGTGGAACCTTAGCAGACAGAGTGGACTTTCTGTGGTGGTAACAAGCAATCCTTTGGGATAAGTGCCTAATTAGAC
This sequence comes from Dendrocincla tyrannina, assembly GCA_035047865.1. Lineage (NCBI taxonomy): Eukaryota > Metazoa > Chordata > Aves > Passeriformes > Dendrocolaptidae > Dendrocincla > Dendrocincla tyrannina. Next base: position 66,741,619 of record JAWWMP010000001.1, read on the forward strand.
TAATTACTTGCTGTATTGGTAAATTGGATTAAATGTTTTAGTGTAGTGAAAGATACTTTTTTTCCTTCATTCTTACTGGAAGCAACTCCTTCTCCACATTTCTAGGCGAATATTTTAGAACTGATGACTTTGCAGATCAGTCTCAGGAAAATCTGAGCTCTTCATCACTCAGAAGAAAGCTGTTTTTAGAAGAAAATGGAAATGTATCTGCATGTTTGTCCCCTTCTCTGCATAGTCCATGCTGTAGTCAGCCACTTGGAGTGCTTTGTTCAATAGAATTATCTCCAGTCCGGTGCAGAAGCCCTCTGGACACATCTGGTTCAGTAAGTGGCCTATTTTGTGGTCTGGATGGGATGTACTTTATGGGAGAATAGGTATTAGACTTAAGCACGGTGGTGTTGGGTTTTTTTCCCAAATTCAGAAAAAAATATGTGAATAAAAAAAGTCTTGGAACTGATATATAACTGACTTTTTATTTTGTCAAATTACTTTGTTATGCCTTTATTTTTTTGTGTAGAAGAAAAATTATGTTCTGATTTTCTTACAAAAAGGAAGTAGGTGTTAAAACATACAAAAGACTTGCTGAAACCATGTTGAAACCTTTTCTTTTTCATAAAGTGTGTATGCAGAAAAAGTCATGTTTAAATCTGTGAACTGCTGTCTAAAAGTACCAGGTGATATGCATGTGTGATATAATTGTTTCCCTTACAGCTCATAAACTCATTTATAATAGAAGGAATGACTTGTCGATCTTTGAATGCAGTGCTAAATAAGCTTTTTTTCTTATCCATTGACCAGTTTTCAGATGAATAGACATTAGAACACATAACATAATGTCTCTTCTTTAGATTAAGCAAAGTGAACCTTGTTCCCAGGTGGACATAGGACAGCTAAACTGGCTTAGATGATATAGTTTCATCTGTTTGGTGGCCAAAGTGCATGGAAAAAAACTACTCTAGGAATTGTGTGGCTTAAAATAAAAGGTTACTACAGTAACCTAGTAAAGAATGTGTACAACATAATTATACTGCTAGAACTAGTGACCGCTATTCTCTTAAGGAGAATACTTTCATGTTTTGCCTGCTGCTGAAATAAATTCAGAAAACATGGATTACATTAAAATTAAGTAATGGCTGATGTTCATCTGCATTGATATTAGTAAGAAATTTAGATACTTGACTAGATACAGGTAGCATTAATTCTCTGGTTAGGTTTCTCATAGTTCTTAAATATAATGGATGTAATAGGCCTAGTTTGTATTATGCTGACAGTTTGAGTCCATTGCTCTGTTTTCATAGCTGAAGGCATAAGGTCCAGGTGAAGAGCTGTGCTGGAATATTTAAGATAAACTAATGGTAGAGATTGTCATTGTAGAGGATTAGTCTTCCTTAGTGCTGCCATATTAAACTTTTAGTTAGAACATTTCTTATATATATATGGCTTTTTTATATAGCCAAAGGTAACATTATGAAAATACGCTGTGTGGTTTTGATTTTTTTTCTGAAGGGTCAGTTTTCATCAAGTCCTATTCAGGGAGGAACAAGAGCATATAGTCTGGGAAGTATAACCAGTCCCACGTTTTCAGAGAGGTCTCCTGCACGTAGTGGTTCTCCTACTTTTTCACCAATTGCTTTTCACATAAGAAAAACACCACTCTCAGGTATGGTTTAATTTTATATGTGCTACTCTTTTTTGAGTAATATATTTTTATTATAAAAAGTTTTCTATTATAAAAGCTGCTGAATTCTTAGGGGAACCTGTTTCTGTTTGGAGACAAGTTACTGTGCTTGGCAGACCAGCTGTCTCCTCATGTATGACACATTTACTTTTTATCAGTGAAATATGTGAGACAGTGAAATGTATGTGATTGCAAAAAATCAACTAGGGAAAATATTTTTGAAGAAGGCATTGAGACCTTACAGTAATGTAAAAAAGTTAAAAGAGTTAATCTAGTGTGGGAGAGAGTTTAAAGACACATATCTGAACTATGGTCACAATTCTGATTTGGTGCAACTTGAGGCATTTTAATGTCAATGGACAAAGAATGTTTTCAAATGATGCAGTCATGAAGATTATTTGAAATGAAACTGATGAGTAAAGAAATCACAAACATTTTGTGTGCCCATTGCTCTAGAAAATGTCAGTATTTCATGCTGTGTCCATTACCTGGCAAGGCTTTAACGCTGTTTATGCATGATTTTGCTGTAATGAGCCCTGTGGTATTTACCACCATTATATGTGGAGATTGCATAGATGTTTTCTCACTTATTTGATCTTAAACTTTATTGCTGCCACAAATTTAAATACCTGTAGAATATCTGGATTGATACTTGTTCAGGAAAAACTCACAGAACCAGCCTTAAAATATTTCATTTGAATAATGTGTAGTACTAGCATTTGAAAATACAAGATCTCCAATACAGCAAACCTTGTCATAGAAAACAAATTTGGTGATAAAAATGGGACAAAACCTTGCCTTTACCATGATAGTTAAAATGTGCTGGTGGTTTGTTTGGTTTTTGGGGTTGGTTGGTTGATTTGGAGACAGAAGTCAGTGAAATACTGTGTAGTTGACTATAAATTATTCAGTGCACTGTAGGCCTTTGAGGATCATGAATTTTTTCTGTCAGGTGGAATTAAACTTTGTTGTTTTTTTTTTACAGACCAAAGAAAATTTACATTTCGTTCTCCGGATATTCCTTCTTCCTCAAATAGAATGACACCCTCAAGTACAAGAAGTCCTTACATAGATGGTTGTTCTCCAATTAAAAATTGCTCTCCCATGAGACTTGGAGGTTGTAGAAGAACTGCCCAGTATCAGACTTCTGTTATTAGAATACCAATTGCAGTTGAGAATCACGATGAGGATGAGGAAGACAAGGAAAATGCTTCTCCAGCAGAAGCTCGGTTCCCAGAAATGGATAATGGAATAAACTTAAGTCAGGAAGACAGTGATACTTTTGCACATGGTACACATCTTGTGGTAGCAACAGTGTCCATTGCACCAGATCATTCAGAAGCTTGTCATCAAAGGTTGTCATCATTTCGGGATATAGAAGGCTTAAAGGAAAATAATACTGTAGATATGGCTGATGCAGCTGAAGTGTTGGAGGAAAACACTTGGATAAAAGAAACAATTGGCAATAGCGATACGCCAATGACCAGCTTTATGACAGGCATTACTTTCAGTATTGAAAGCTCCCGTATGTGCATGTCACCTCTTGCCGAAAGCAGTGCAATTCCTTGTGACAACAGTAGTATTCAGGTAAAAAATATTTTTTTGCTTCTCTATAAAACTGAGCTTGACGTATTAACTTTAAATACATATACTATTCTGGAAGTAATTGGTATTTTCTTGGATGTGGCATGCAGGTGGTATTGTGATTTTTATCCTCCCTTTTTCTTCTCAGTGGAGTTAGCAGAGAGAGCCATTACACGTTATTTTCCTCTTGCTTTGTACAGCAGTACATTTAACTTACTCCAAATAAACGTGCTTATGATTTACTTTTGTTATTAACTGACTGTAGTTGATTTGTTGGATTAAGTTCTGTTAATCAAATGAAAATCACATCAGTTATCTGAGGGATTTATTGGTATTAAAATCACAGTACATTTTTCAAGTCCTGCTTCTTGATTTCAGGTGGACAGTGGTTACAATACACAGACTTGTGGAAACAGCATTATGGATACTGCGGGGGCTGAAAATAGCTGTAGAGAAAACGATGTGAATACTGTTGTATTTCAGAATAAATCTCAGCTGCTTAGAACAAAGGTAGGAGTTAAATTGTGATACAAAAATGATAGGCTTCCCATCTGAAGCATTCGTTTCCCATTTTGCTTGGTTTTGGGGAGCCTGAGGGGGGAGACAGGTGATAATAAAGATGTTAATGTAGATGATTTCAAGTATGTTGAAAGCACAGAGTAAATGCAGGAGAAATTATTTTATGCTGGCAATAAAATTAATGTGTTTTATAACAAAGGCAGGTTGTTTCAGAGGAAACTGAGATATATGCATGAATGGTAATTATGAGCCTGCTCATAGCTTCTCTTGTATTTTAGTCTGTCTCTTATTTTTTTCTGTTGTTCTTGCTGCTTTTTTTATTGCTAAATTTTTAAATGTGTGCCTGTGGAGAAGGACATTTAGGGGAAAATTGTCGGCTGCTCATTTTCATAAACTAAGCATCAAGTTTCCTAGATCATACTTAGCATGCTGACTTGGTGGGGAACTTTCTGCTTGACTACAGTTTTTTGATTACAAGCACTCTGAAGACCTATCCAAAAAAAAAATTACAAAAGACAATACATATCTAGCAAGACTCCTAAACCCTTAATCTTGTGACTCATAGCAAAGGAGTTCTATTTCCAGAGAATTGGAAGCAAGGCTAGTTTCTTTGGAAAAGAGAGCAAAGATCATTTCTTCTCACTTAGTAATTACAGTCTTAACAAACCCAGTATTTTATGGTCTGTGACTTAGTGTCGTTTACAGTCTTTGAAGGGAAGACAGTACTGACCAGTATTACCAAATTATAAAAAAACCTCAAGTAAACCCATTCAGCCTTGACTTCATTTCTGTATCTGACATGCTAATGGCCACTTCTCTGCCAAGGTGAAGTGCAGAGTGATGGTGTCTTACAGACCATCGACATCAAATTCTGAACTCTGCTCATTTAAGACTAGGATAAATGTGCTTGTAGAAGAAGATGGATATTTTATCCTTAACTTCTAAAAATACCCACCTATTCTGAGGTCTTGTCCCAGTGACCTTGTTGAACATGGATTATCCTTACCAAAATCAATTGTCTAGGATCAAACCTGACCTAGAGGGACTCACCAATATCATGCACCCGTCTTTTCCCAGTGTTACCAATGGCTAGATCCTGACTAAGCCTCATTTTGTATTTTAGATTAGGATTTAAGTGTGAAGTCATTAAGTACTTCATTCAACTCTCACAACAGAGAACCCCCAGAGAATGGTAATAAAAAAAGCACAGACACTGCTGGCTGAAAGAATCAAGTCTAGTTCATTCAGAACATGTGAGCTCTGAAAGGAGGTGGCTCTTGCTGACAGCATGTTTCAAAGATCAGTGCAGAGGAAATGTGTTAATTCTCATTTCAGAAAGGGAGAGGTGGTACTTAAGGTACTTATTGTACTTGAAATTTGCAGATAGTAAGTTTGGATCTTGTTTCTTTTGGAGAATTTCTGTGAAAATGTTTTAAAATTAACTTTTTCTTACTTATCTAGGAGTGTTCTGTTTTAAGCCATAAGGACAATCAGTTGCTGAAAGCAAAATCTCCAGAGAAGCAATCCTGTTTCCAAAAAGCAAAAACACATAGTACAGTATTCGGTCAAAATGCAACTTGCAGCATTTCTGCTTGGAAACATAAAAATGAAAATCAAGTTCATGGATTTCACAAAGGTGATATGTAGTTTTCTGATGGAGAACTTGTGTCGTCTAATAAATTTTTATACATGTGACCTCAGTTACCTGGATTATACCTACTATTTTGCTTTGTTAATGCAAATGTAATAAATTGTCAGGGATATTAAGGGATTTTTTAAATAATGTGGGATTTTTCAGGTCTTAGGGAAAAATTTGTTGGTATCATTAAGCAATCCTCTTTGAAAGTTAAGGCATCTTAGACTTGGTACAAAGAAGCAATACTTCTTTTTTCAAAATTGTGTTCCTTTTGTGATTAGGGTAGATTCTATGAGGAGCCCTGTCTTCAAAGTCTGGACATAACTTGTGCTTCCAGATGGATATTTTGGATAGACTGATAAAACCTAGGATAACTTGCACAGGAACCAACGTAACTGCAGAAATACCTACATTTTAAGATTAGTCTCTCCCAAAGGCATGAAGGACATTTGTCTGGGGAAGAGAAAAAGGAAAGGAGTACTAGTTTTGATTTGGATTGATCTTCCCTGATCAGATTTATTGTGATGCTTCATGAATACTAGCACTGGTACCAAGAGTGACTTACTAGAGAGAAATGAACTGCTGGGGGTGTGATGAGAGCAAACCCCAAAGTTTAGTTCTTTTAGTAATATAAATAAATTAGTTTTATGTCAAAAGCAGCTGTTTAGCAGTTCTCTGAACAGCTTTTAGGTTGGCTGCCTATCTGTCAGTTAGGTTTACCATGTACTTGGGTAAAATGTATTATTGGTTATTTAAAATTACATGATAGTGTTGTTGCTTTAGTAATTGTATTAGTACTAATCTTGGAGTTGGTCACCAGACTCCACCAGTGTCTCGTAAGAACACATGCATCCAAATTGATGCTCCAGTACCCTTTGGAAGGAACCTAGGAAGATGCACTAAGATTAACTGGTCTCAGTGCATCCCTAAGAGAATGGTGCAGCCTTCCTCCTGTTTAAGTAAACCATTACCCTTCTCTCTTTTGTTTAATTCCCAGTGTTATTATGTTTTTTACAGAAATTACCAAACTATTTAGATAAACCCTTAAAAATATAATTAACTTTTGCAAGCCACTTATTTCAACAAGTGTTGATATAAACAAACCCTTGATACTTTCAACAAAATCGTCAATAGATTAAAGTAATGGATTGAGGAGGGTCCAGAAGCCCAGAACTCTGTCTAATCAAATCAAATTTGGTTAAATTTGATTGGATTTGTTTGAAAGAACCTTATGGAATTTACAAATGTGAATGGGGGGGAAAATTGCTTATGGTAATCTTCTAGCCCTAGTGACTAAGGGGAAGAAGAGGTAAGGAAAATACTGAGATTTCTGAGCTCTGTTTACGTAGAGCTCTGAAGTAAACTTTGTTGGGTTAATGAAAAAGGAAAGTCCATTCTAATGTATATTCCAGGTGAAGTAGTCTTCCATAGCAAGGACGTTCAGTCTCAGGATGTTGTATGGAAGTTCTACTTTCTGTTCTATTCCACAACCCACAGAAAAGCTTGTACCAAAGTGATAGGTGATGGCTGATGAGTTGCTGCTGTTGGCACACTAAGCATGAAACAATCGGTCAGACCTAAATTTGAAGGCAAAAGACAGCATTTTTAAAAAATCTCTGTGAACAGAATTCCATGGCATTAAAATCAAAGTGTTAGACCTTAAGAGTTGTGTCTCTTGTTTGAATAGAACAGTTCTTGAAATATATTCCCCAGTCAAGGCTTTCTGAAAAACACTTAAGAAAAAGGCAAATTTCTATATGCAGCACTTGGTTTTACTTCTCACATTGCAAAAATAAATATTAAAAAAATTTACTTTAGCATTCTAACCAGCAATCATGATGTGCATTATATTTACTTCTGTAGCAATTTTATGACGATTTCTGTGATGCATATTGGATGGACAGTAATTGAATCTAGGATCCTAAATTACCTATTTCATGATCTTCAGTGTCCTACAAAAGCTGGAAATACACTGACTTGGTAACTTTTAGGATAAATTTTGCTAAGACTAGGAATATGAATTTTATACAATAGGGCCTTCAAAATGTTCTTAGCTTTAGCTTGTATGTTTTGTCACTCAGAAGCAGGACACAACTTCTCTAAGATTTGTAAGTTATGCATGACCTTGTGTCTTTTGTTTCTCACAATAGCTTTCTTTAACAATAATGAATTGAAGGGTGAATTTCAGATTTCTGGACTGTACAAAGGATTTATTTTTGCAACTGTGATTACTAAATATAGTAATGTTACTTTAATGAATGTTAATGTTAAGGGGAAGATAAGAAGCAGGTGGTCCAAATTATGATCTTTTTCTGAGCTGTTCTCCATTATATGTGTAATTAAGATTTGGTTATATTTTTTATTTAAATTTTTTGAATTATTAATAATATGTTCAATGATCAGAGGCTTTTGAAGTATTCACAAATAAAATAGCAATCACTAAAATATTTAATTTCATCCTGTATTAGTATGTTCTTAACAGCAGAAATATGTGAATGTGGGAATTAAGGATTGCCCCCAAGTAAATTGCCTGTATTTTCTGTCCTGTTTTGTAGTCTCCAGTTAGTTGGGAAATATTTATTTTATGAAAACATGCATATTTTTTTATTATGTTTGTACAACAGATTTGTAGAAGAAACCTACTGTGCAAATTACCGTGGAAATAATTTGACCATTCTGTTTCTGTAGTTGTTCTTAATGCATTGGTTGGCACACATTGCACAAAACGGTCATTGTTTACATTAAATTAATTGCAGTAGTTTTAATGAGAGTCCTTTAACATGTCTAATTGTAAATTGAGTAGAGGAACAGAATAAAGACGTCTCTTTCATACCTACATTGTTCAGTTACTTCTTTTTTGGAGGTGCTAAGGAGAATGCACTTAAGGAACTGATTTCTGTCAAGCTCTCAAATGGCCTTAAGGCTGTTAAAAAGAAACCCTAAAATCATTCCTTCACTTTGTGGAAACATTTATTTTCACCCACAAGACAAAGGTGTATATATCGTTGGTTTTAAAAATATTGTTCTGCATACAGTCATAAAAAGTAGCTTTAAAAAAAAATTTTACAGATTATTAAAATGTGCATTTAAAAAGTAAATAAAACTTGTTTCTGGCATTTTGCCCTTAGGGGAAAAAAAATATGTAAACACAAATAATTATGTGACTTCTTATTAACTTGTATATCCAGCTATCTTTTTAGCTTCTTTTTCTTTTTCTCTGGTTCGTTATCGCTGCTTGCCTCTGCAGACAGATTTGCAGGCGCATCATTTCCTAGTATCTACAGTAAGGAAAAAAAAAACAAACATTTTTTACTCAATTTTTTACTAAAACTTGAGTTTACTTGTACAGACCTTTTATATACACTGCATCAACGTCAAACTTCTGATTTAGAAAATCATGTCACAAGACAATGTGGGAATCAGAACTGTAAGTTAGGAAGAGATTAAATTTACAGACTAAGACTATAGACTGAACCCAGAGATGTGTTTCTCTGTGTGAAACAGTAGTTGAGTTGCTAAGACCTTTGAATGGACACAAAGTGAACGATCACTGCATGTGCATCCCCCTCCTATACTCCTTCCTTACCAAAAAGGAGGACTAGTAACTGATGTTGAGGATAACAGAGTATTTTGGATAATCAGTACAGCCAATCCTTCATCAAGGAATAAGCTAAAACTATAGTGTTAATTTTGTTGTAGAATAAGGACCTTCCCAGAAATTAGTGTAAGTAGAATGGAAGGAGAGAGAAAAAAACCCAAACCATCAGCTTGCCTTAATCTTTGTGTCTAAGTATGCCCCTTGGACTGGAATTGCTGCCACAGAAGTGTTGATGAATCATGCTCCTAACAGTAGTTCTTGGATGAGCACAAGCAGGGGACAGCTCAGCAAGTGAATGCACAACAGGATACAAGGATTCTTCTGTACTACAAATTTCATTACCTACTCTCAGTTTTTAAATTCACAAGGATTGCCTTCAACTCAGTAGAGGCTGGAGAGAATGAACAGATCGAGAACAACTCTGTGGAGAAGGACTTAGGGGTGCTGGTGGATGAGAGGCTGGACATGATCCAGCAATGTGCACTTGCAGCCCAGAAAGCCAATTGTGTCCTGGGCTGCATCAAAAGCGGCGTGGCCAGCAGGTCGAGGGAGGTGACTGTGCCCCTCTACTCTGGTGCGACCCCACCTGGAGTGCTGCATTCAGCTCTGGGGTCCGCAGCACAGGAGGGACAGCAACCTCTTGGAGTGAGTCCAGAGGAGCCCATCAAGATATTTAGAGGGATGGGGCATCTCTCCTAGGAGGACAGGCTGAAAGAATTGGGGTGGTTCATCCTCGAGAAGAGAAGATCCGGGTAGACCTTTGAAGCCTTCCAGTACCCGAAGGGAGCTGACGAGAAGGCCGGAGAGGGACTTTTCACAAGGACATGTAGTGACAGGAATAGTGGGAATGGCTTTAAGCATAAAGTGGGTAGGTTTAGATGAGCTATTAGGAAGAAATTCTTCACTGTGAGAATGGTTAAGGCACTGGAACAGGTTTCCCAGACATGCTGTAGGTGCCCTGTCCCCAGAGGTGTTCTGGCCAGGTTAGATGGGGCTTTGAGCAACCTGGTCCAGTGGAAAGTGTCCCTGCCCATGGCAAGGGGGTTGGAACTAGATGATCTTTAAGGTCCCTTCCAACCCAAACTATTCTATGGTACAAGCTATTAGAGCTGAAAAATCAGAATATTTATATGCATTTGGAAACAGGATTTCTCAAGGAAAAAAGATAATGTTTGACTGTATAAACAACAAGGAGCTCTTGTGTATTTTGGGTTGTCTTTTTCCTCTGTGATTAAGGCTGCTCAATTACTGCAATCACCTGTTTACCAAAAAAGTCACAGCTTACTCTAAGTGCACAATCTTGTAATGTCATGCAAAATATTTAGCAGGGCTAAGGTGTGACACCAAGTGAAAACCCCAGTGTCCCGGATACATTAAGAAGCTAGAACTGAAAAGTCATAAGACCAGATACAGTTACTAGGATGTTACAGTTCTTACAACATTATCAAGAAATTTTTATATTGTGGGAGTTGTAGGACAGAACTGCCATTGGCAGCAAGCAGTTATACAGAACTATCTTCTGAGCCACCAATCACAGTTACACTGTAATTCACTGGAGCAAAAGGAAGACCCTACTGAGTTTTGGCAGATTTTCAAAGGGAGATTTGATTACTGAACTGTGAAATTCAAGATACTACTTCAGCAAATCATCATCCTTCCTATCAATGGAAATATCCCAATGGGCTCAGAACACAAATTGAATTTAGAGGCCATTTTTCAACAGTCTTCTGGGTTAAATTTCAATTTTACCGCGTGATGACTTTTTTAACATTATTGAAGGGTTATATGGTTCTGGTTATATGGTGAATCTCGTGCCTTACCTTTGGTTCTACCAAGACCATCCGCATTTTCTGATGTTGGATGTTGGAATCATCTAACATAATGTTCACTTTAACTTTATCAAATACATGTAATGTTGTGCCTTCCACAGTAAGTGATGGTACCTGAAAGTTCAAATTTTGTATAAATACTTGTAGTGTCTTATGTTTTTATACAAATAAATATTTTTGCAGGAAAATATTAATGTTACACATAAATAAAAATGGCCACAAATTACTGTCCTGAATTTTCAGTGTCATCTGGTGTACACATTTTTTGCAGTAGTTATGCAAATAATTAGATATCAATCATATTATGGAAACCACTGTCAGAACCTGTTTATTTAGACTTACAAAGACTATAGTGGCACTACTACTATGGGTTAAGAAACTTTCGTTTAGACAAACCTCTCTTACCCTTCTAAATCCAACTCGAAATTTTAGCCATTCTGCTCACTTACCAAATGAAAAAATAAAGGTATTTGAAGAGCAAACCTTAAGAATAGTAAGAACATACCTCATTGTTGTAATCCAGTTTTGGTGTTGGTTTGTCTTTTTCTTCAAAGAAGACTGTTCCTTCTAACCCATACTTAGGAATCAGAACCACAATTGCATTTTTTCTTACAAATAATATATACGCCTCTTCATTTACTACTCCCTTGGTTTTGAAGAACAACTGTAACAAAACACACAGGTAAGAAGAATGAGCACTAAACATTCTCTTCTGAATTACCAATATACTGCCTTAGAAAAATAAAACATTCAAATACAAATCTGTACTTAGTGAGAATTAAACAGTATACATTGAAAGCAGATTTAAAAATCCATAAACCATTTAAAACATTACTGTAATATTAAACATTCATCATATTTATTAAAGCACAAAGCTAAAAGAATCCTCAAGATGCTATTATTCTGAACTTTTCAGAACAAGCAATGTAACCTTTACTTTTCCTAAAAGAAGCATCCCTCAGCTTTAATAACTCCTACAGACTTGCTTGGCTTCGTGCTACAAGGTACAAGTGTCCCCCACCTTGCTTTAAAATCAAGGCAAATTGCCCTCAGTTAACCCTAACATTTCAGGACCACTTACCTGTGTATGGAATGCAACAGATGCTCTTTGTGCATATTGTGCCATTTTGTGTCGGTAATTGAGATTTTTACACATATCTGCTAGTTTATGTTTATCTGTAAGTTCCGGGTAAGTACTGTCTGCTCCTATGGCCACTGCCAAAAGCCGATGTACTATAATATCAGCATACCTGCAAAGATAAGGTCAAATGATAGATGACAAAGCAAAACATACTTTTTGAAAATTAAGAAGGGAAAACCCAACCTACTTTTCCAAGAAGTATGATTTCATTACAAGGCAACAGTTACAATAGCAAATTTCCAATTAGCAGTATTTTCATATGTAAAATACAGTCTCCTCAAAATTTAAACAGCTTCCATCTAAAACTCTGCCTCAGTCTCTGGTTGAGACTAATGCTAACTGACCCCAAAGTGCATATCTATGCCAGGGATCTGCATTAGGGATATACTTGTATTACTTTTATGTAGCTCTTTAAAAAATGTTTCTAAATCTTAGGAGTTGTGGACAGTAAACCTGGGAGCTTACATAAAGACGGACCACCAGGTAAGCCACTGCTGCTTCAACTGAAATCCAACACTGAACAGAAACAGTTCTTTGTTTTAAATAGACAACACCACAATTTAAAAAAATATCTTCACAAATAAATCACTTCTTCTTGTTCTCTTGACACTTGTAAAATAAAAGTACCTCCTAATAGGTGAGGTAAAGTGGGTATAAATAGGTGAGGCTAAACCATAGTGATGAAAATCATTATCCATTCCAGAGCAGAAATAAACAGCTTGCATCATGCAGCGAGTGGTCAGAATTCGCAACAGTGTATTTAGGTAGGGGAAGGTAGGCGATTCAGCTTTGTCTAATGATTCAGCTAAAGCCTTTGCTGAATCTGTCTTGATTTCCAAATTCTGAAAGGAGAGAAGAAAAAAAAAACAATAAAGGCAAGATATTACTAACAAACATTATGAGCAGAAATGTAACAGCTACATCGATGGTAATCTTAGCAATAGGCACAGGTATCACACCCAGTAACATAATGGAATGTCACTACTACAAAAATAAAAATCTACCCACACACAGGTCCCTCCCTCATTATTACTACTACTCTATGTGAAAAAGGAAATGCCTGTAGCCTAGGAATTCAGAAAATACATCCATTCTCAACTAAGGAACATTTTATGCCAATATTAACAAGTTGGGTTTTTTTCTGAATAAATCAGAAGGAATATAAACCCCTTGTATTTATGCCACACAAAGATTCTCATCCAAGCACAAGGTAAGTAATTAATTTTGCTGAAGTTACTCCACAAAGTTATAGAAGTGATTTGCAAAACTAGTACTGTATGACATTTTGCTCCTTGTTTGCCAGTGTTCTCTGATAAAAATTCAGGGAGTGTGAAAATGCATAATGTGTTTCAAATTTCCAGAAAGGCAAAGTAAGTTTCATCACATGATCAATTGAATACTCTTTCTTTCATGTACACCACTGATAACAAAATATGATCCAGAGATCAAATTACACCTGTATTATGGTAAAATAATTGCATATTTATTAAAAAAGTATAAATATATCATATTAATATCTAATTGTGATGGTTGTGTCAAGAGTAGAAAAGAGTGGAAAAGTCACTTTGGTTTATTTAAAATGTTTATCTATGCACAGGCATTTACCTTTCCAAATAAAACAGTACATTTAAAATATTTTTCAGAGCACAAATGAAATCATTATCATTATTTCAGTTTTATACCAGTGGAAAATTAAATGGGCTAGGTTTGGGCTGGTTTATTAATCTCACACAGAGAATTTGAAAATTCCTCTCTTGCCCTTAGGAAACAGAAAAAGGGATGGGGAAAGAGTTGAAGGGAAAGTAAATATGAATAAACATCACAGTATCTAGAAAGTTAAAAGTTTAGCTCAAATAAAAGATCCTGAAAGTGTAAAAGTAATTTTTTCTGTTCAGACTTGTTAATTAAATTAGACTTGTTTCAGGCTAAATAAACCTGTAGCTGATCTAAGGAGAGGATGGAAACTATAAACACACTTACTTTCCAGCTTTGAGAGAAACATACTTGATTTGACTGACCAACTTTAAGTACATCATTAAGGTATGTGCTCCAAAGCCAAAAACTGGCTCAAATATCACATGTGACTTGGAGAGGAGAAACATTCACAGCACACAAGTGTTACGACACAAGACTTACCGAGTGATTTACTGTCTTTACCTAAGAAAGGGTTTAAAAGGCACAAGATTCTTCCTTTCATCTAGTGGTACTATTATCTTCTACAACTACCAGCAATTTCAAAGTGTAACTGATACACTTTCAAAGTACTGCTTTCCAACCCTTATTCTTGGGTAAGTGGCCAACCAGAGAGAAAACACAGCTTTTCATAATTAATTCACTTAATTAACATGGTAGAAACTTGCCTTGGACTTTGCAGCCTTCACAAGGATGTCATAATTTGATGGGGGGGGAGCAGGATGTTTCCGGAGCAAGGCAAACTCTGGGAACTCATCATAAATTTTTTGTGCTACAGAAATATTGGCAAGCAACATGAACTCTTCAACCATGGAATTTGTTTCTCTATCAAGGTAAAATATTTTATATTGTTAGAAAAGCATTAAATCACACATTTACTTTTAATGCCTAATGAAGAAACATTTCACAATCCTAACAATATTTTATAATACTAACTAGTGGTTTTGAACATTTATACCCTTAGGCAAGTAATTCTAAGACTAAAAACATAACATTTATTAAGTTTCAAATATCAAGTCAGAACAGAAAAGCCTGAAATATTCTAAAATATCAAATTTAAGAAAAATGCTCCTTAAAGGGCCTGAAAAGATCAAGAGATAAGCATCTTGATTTCTTCCTAAGAATACTCTTAAAATTTTGTACATATGAAGTCTGAAAGTACCATTTTGTACACCATGAAGTTGTGACAGCATACAGAACCTAGTGCAGATTTTAGCAAAGAAACTACATAGTAGTATGCAAGAGAGTAAGTATCTATCATCAGAAATTGAATCAATGGTCCTGTTACTAGAACTCCCCAGTAAAACTGTACCACTGCATATATGCCATAACAGCTTGGTTGTTTACAAGGTTTCAGTAACCCTAACTCCAAAGTTCTACTTTCTCTCCTCTGTTACTACCAGTAGAAGAGCACCACAGAGAAGCCAGTGGCATGAATAGAGTTTGGAACTTAGTGCTCTGTTGAATCAGTAGTAAAGACACAAGTTCATCCATGAAGCATACAGTTCAAAACTTCCTAAATAAATAGTGCAGTAAAACAGAGGAATTCTCTTTCCAAGGACCAGCTTGCTCACAGAAACTGTGGATGTCACATCACTGAAAACATTCAAGGCCAGGCTGACTGGGGCTTTGAGCAACCTGGTCTAGTGGAAGGTGTTCCTGCCCATGGGAGGAGAGTTGAAACTAGGTAATCTATAAGGGTGTCTTCCAACCCAAATCATCCTCTCATTCTATGACTGTCCTGCACTACTATAGGAACTTTGTACGTTATTAACTAAATGTTGCTACTGAAACGTCTTTAAATCAATCCCTACATTGAATTAACTAATAAATAAAATGCATACTTGAGCTCCTTAGTCTGCAGATCAATAGGATCATGAGTTTCACTGTCCATGTGGAAACGAACTTCTGGTGAGGAAAGCGTCAAGGCTCTGGAAGACAGTAATGGTATTAATGAATTACAGTAAAGCAGACAGAGCAGCTGAGCTGCAAGCTTATACACAACATCCAGGTTTACTGTGAAACTGTAATTTAAAATTAGCAGAAATTATGGTCTCAATGTTCAAATTTGCAGAAATTGTCATACTGATACACACCACAGTAGCTCCTAAAATTTCAAATGGCCTGGTTGTGTTTTGATAATGACACTAAGAGATCTATATTGATTGATGTTGTGAAGAAAAGTTAACATCCCAAGTTTATATTTTTGGGGAAATGAAGATAAGCATTTTTATGCAAATCAAAATGAGACAAATATTTCTCTTTTGTAAGATTTTTTACTAGACAAATGGATAACCATCATACATTCTGATTACACAAAAAGGCAGTAAAAAAAAAGGGGAGGAAAACATGACAGGTACACTGCACTGTTTACCCATTCTCAATTCTTTTCTTCTTCAGAATTTTTGCTAATTTGTTTAATCCACGTAGGCTGGTAGTAATGTCATCGTTCATAGTTGCTGAATCAATTCTCATCTGTGCTTCGGCATATGTAAGAGAAGCCTTGGAAGAGGTTAAAAAAGGAGAGACATCATGACACATAATTGAATACATAGTTACATCTTGCAGAAAGTGCAGCCTGCTGTCAAAATTGGTTCACAATAATATAAACCTTTACTTTCAACACCTAAATGCCCGGCATCCTCAAAGAATAATGGACAAATAAGGACAGATCTATGTAAGACATTAAGAAATACCAGGCATTTACAGTGGGTTTTATGCTGATCATAGATGCATTTTATACAGTAGAGGTCTAATTTTCAGAAATTCATTAAACATCTATAGAATCCACTGAATTCAATTGAAAATTATAACTAGCTGGCATATATCAACCAAGTCCTATATATATCATAAACAAAGTAACTACACACAAAAACATTGCAGCATTAGAGGTTTAAAACAGGACAGAATATAACATTTTATTTTTAGAACTCCAGCATAATTTTGCAAGTCTAAGAAAATACAAATAAGCAGTAAGAAAACTTGTATTATCAAGTATGTTTATCATTGTTTTTATAATATGGCTTCCAGCTTTTTTCAGAAGCATATGACAAACCTTGGAATTAATAACACTCTTTGTAAATCTCGTTTTTAGAATTTCAGCCTTATGGTTCATCTCCCATATGCATGAAAATGCAAGTCTATAAGAGGAAGAAGAAGGGGGAAATCTGTTAAAATCCATACACAAACATCTGTAGTTTCTTGTCAAAATCAAAGTATATACACATACCTGTCCACATTGGATCTCAGCGAGCATAAGTTGGAACTAAGTAGCTCTGGAACCATATCAATCCTCTGCAAAGTAAAGAATAAAAATCAAGACTATGTATAAGTATGCACTTTAACTTACTGGTTTTTAATATACTAAAAGATTAGTGGTAATAACAACTATTTTTTTGCTAAGAAAGGTCAGATTTCTGAGAGAAAAGTATGCTACATCAAGGAAATTAATTCCAAGATCCATTTAATCTTCAATATTTTTAGTTATTTCTGAAAAAAGTTGTGATCTACAAGAAATAAAATTAAAAGGATCAAGTCTACAATGTTAATGTTTGCAAACCATAGGAAACATGGAAAAGGCAAAACTAGGCTACTTCTGCAACTTCAGACTGGTATCAAAACAGTACTCCAGTTTCAGAGACATATGTCAATAATGCTTCGAACAGGAGCTGAAAGGAATACTCTCCAGATAATAAATTGTAAAAGATAAAAAGGGAAAAAACTGAAATTAGGGAAAAAGGGAAAAAAGGGAAATTAGACAAATTAAGTGCAGCCTAAAGGAGTCCACTTTTCTTCCTTAGTTCAGAGATAATGTCTCTACTACCAAGAATTAGAGGAGGAAAGTAAGGAATATTCAACCACTTAATTGTATAAAAAGCTGTAGAAAACAATTACTTTTTCACACAGATACACTGTTGTTCCTCTTTTTACTGACTCCTCATCCAAAGCATTTCCTGGGCGAATGAAATGACTGACATCTGCAATATGTACACCAACCTAAAAAACAAGTATCACATTATGTGTCTCATGAAACAGAAAGAGTTCTCAACATGCAAGAAACTTTTTCAAGTTTTTATTTACAACCCAATTTATCCATTGCCAGTTCCCTTCAGCAATTCTCATATTTAGAAATAGTTAAAACCTATCATATTGATATTAAAATAATGAATAGTTGGAGCCATTATTCATAATAAGGGCATGTGTACATTTAGGGAGAAGTTATATTCATTACCAATGCAACTCTTCTTTGCCTAGGGGCTCAAATAACCTCTTTCATTTCCTTCAAGGCTTACTGCAAATTTATTACCTTTCATTTTGGCACACTCTGCTATTACAATTCTGAATTCCAAAAGGATCACAATGTGACTAAATCAGATATAAGGGGGTACAGAGCTGGTTTTAAGCCTATAGCTTTTTAGTTCTTTTTTTAAAATAAAATAATCGTTCCATAGGCATTACAGCAGTAGCTTACCTTTTTTTTCCTGACATTTCCTTGTCCTAGCTGTAAATATCCTTGTTTACAATACTTACCTAAAGTAGCAAATACATTTTATGTTAATTTCCCATAGGAAATGAGGATAAAGGAGGGTGAATTTAGAAGACATTAAATTCCCACTTTTGACACTGATGTAATGAAAATTAACTCCCTTTCTTTATTGCCATCTTGCAGCTGGGCAAACACCATTAATTTATTTGTAACAGATCTGGAACTTTTCTCATGTCATATACTATTACCACTACTGCATTGTTTGTAAAATAAGGGAAGAAGTAAATAAATAGATGATTGGTTTGATACAATACCTCTATATTTCCATTTTCTATTTCTCTGCAATGTAATGCGTCATCAATATCCGTACAGCCAGGTGGATCAACACTACACACATTCAGATGCCGTAAGTCTTCCCTGTGTTTCATATCCTGAAATTTAAAACAAACAAAACATTGTTTTCAAGAACACCTCCATATCAAAGTAAAAACAATCACTGGAGAAAGGCACATTGTGTAAGATTTTCCTAACCAATAAAGCATTTTCAGAATGTTTTTGTTTTGTTCTGTTTTAGGACAAGATTAAAACAGATATGCAGAAACTACAATGATAGAGAAACTAAGACAGAAGATGATCAAGTAATAATTTTTTGTTTGTTTTAAGCAATCAGGAAGAGGAACAGAACACAACCATAATCTTGTTATGATCTTAGAATTAGCAGGACCAGGAATTAAGATTTTTTTAAGCAAAATTTTGACTGATGTCCAGCTGGATGACTTGTTTAGGATATGACTGCTCTCAACTCTAGCTTCTTAAGGCTTAGATGTCTAGACAGTTGAAAGGAACTGCACACTTTGGAAGCATCTACTTCTGTACAATGGCTATAAAAAGATCTCAGGTATCTTAGACTACGCCACTGACTTTTAGAGAGCTAATTTACACAAAGATCCCTCTTTCTGTTTCCATTCAAAAAAAATAGGAGGAGGTAATAAATTATAATAAAAGTAGCCCACCTCCAAGACATTAAAATGCACAAACAAAAACACTCAGTCCAACCCAAATCAAAAAATATGCTCAAATTGTCCCCTGCTAACATTTAGCCATTTTCCCATTCTAAAGCAACCATTTCCCATATTTAAGCTACCGGGGGGAACATGAGATTCAGTAACTGCATTCAGACAGAATATGTGCTTGCAGAATTGCTTCTTTGTCTACTGTATTATAGCAGAAATACATTTAAGTCTCCACCCCTCAGATTATTTTGTCCATGAAACAGGCTGTCATATTTGAATACAAAATTATTTTGCAAGATAAAAAAATCATAGGGAGGATTGTATAATTACTTGAATTTCAGTCTCTCTCCTTAGTAAAAACATTCTTTTATCTTTTTATTCTTTAAGGAAACCTGTAATACATGTTTTATCTTAAAACGTTTATCTTCAACAAACAGTTTTAGCCAAAACCCAAAAACTTGCAGAGGTTTTGTTTCTATAGGAAATCCAGCTGAAAGTTCACCCTAAGACAAAATGTCTTGGACAGCATTTCTTCTCTATTTCCGATGCATTGGGATATCCAAGAGTGTCACAGTTTGCTTTGAAGGAGAAGGTTCAGGAATTTTTACAATAATTTACAAATTATTACCTCTTCTGTAATGCTCCATGGCATTTTTGGTAGGAAACTAAGAACAGCCTGGGAAAAAGCCTGATGAGGGACATCATGTTCAAGCAGAAGAACTTCTGTCTCTGTCTCTTTATCTCCAGCACTTCCCAAATTCTTTACAAAGTGACCCTGAGAAACAATATACATACACACACATCAAGTGATACCATTGCCCAAAAAGAAGTATGTGAACATTATCCCTTAGATTACCCATATATTGAACTACAAAATAGGAGTAATATTTTTTTCCTTTGGTTAACTTTCTCACCTTTAAGAGAGAAATTTAAGTATTTATTTGATTCAGTAAGTCTGAACTGTGCACATCCCCCTTTTCCTTGAATCTCACTAAATTCTACAGAGCTAAGACTGCAAAAATTGAAAATGTGAATTCATTTTTGCATGAAGGAAAAACCATTGCTGCATAAGCAGCAAAACTAATAAGCTCTAATTTCTCTATAGGTTTACATTTTGTCACACTTTCTTCCTCACTTCTGTCACCCAGAAGGATCATCAAGTCCAGCTGTCAGCCCTGCACAGGACAACCCCAAGAGTCACAGCATGTGCAAGGCGGTCCCTGGTTAGTCTATATAAAGCACCTTAAGTAGCACATATATGTTCACTTCAGAACTGGATGAGTAAGCTTTTTAAGTATGATAACCTATAGCTGTTTTATTTGAGGAATAGCAAACTACATCATTTAAGGAATTCCTTAATTTGCACCATCAAATGGCACTAAAAGAACTTAAAATTCATGTCAAGACTGTTTGGAGTTACTCAGTGCTGCAGATAATAAACATTTTACCTAATCAGCACTTAAAAATCAGATAACTAAAAGTTCAGAAGAAAACGCTTAAACTTACATTAGGATACCTGGAATTCCTTGGCCAGCCATCAATAGCAACAATTATTCTTTGTCCTTCCAATGTATCTGCTTGTCTGGTTTCTATTCGAATGCGAGGAATTCTGCGATCAGCTGGTGTAAACAAATGGCGCCTTGCCTATTAACAGACAGAAAAAAGAACAATTAATTACCAATAAAGAAAAAAACACAAAAAGCATCTACAGTAACTGGACTATTTCCTTACCTCTTTGATGTGCGATTTGGAAAGCATGCCACAATATGGTCGCCAGTTTCGTTTTATAATGCCCACTACTTTTCCTGTAGGTCTCAGCATGTCCTTGTTAACAGAAGTCTTCAGCTGGTAGAACACAAAGTTTAAAAATACAAAACCGTTTCAACTCATGTTAACGTGTTTGACTACAGCATGTACCTAAGACATTGGTAGTAACAATTTATGTCTCTTTGTAATGCCATAAATGCTATTGTAACTTCATAAATAGAACTATGCCTCCCTGCACTTTGCATAACTTTTAATATTTTCAGTATGTGACACAACTTCTTAGCTGTGGAGTAAGCAGGGACAGTGGGATGAGATAGCATTTCTTCCCAGTCTTTTTTCTGTTGTTTTTCTGAAATTATGTCCATTAAAAAAAATCCAGACAAATAACAATCTCCATGTTATTTTTGCCACCTATTTTAATTTTTAGTAGTCCTTTTATGCTGCTTGAAAATTCTCCAGTAATTCTCAACACAATAACTGAAAAATGATTTCATGGAATTCAATGGAAAGATCACTTTTAAAGGAATGATCTCCTTGGTCAGGGCATATGTGTGTGGACTACATGCACATTAATTGAAATTACTGCAGGATGCTGAAGAATATTTTACAACTGGTTCCAAATGTATGCATTGCCTGTAAAAGGTGGATGTCAGCATGAAACAACATCTGCTCGTATTCCGGCAAATACTAATCTGCTCGTTGGTACACAGATTTACGTATTTCCTGACTACCACTCAGTAACTTTTGGATTTATTAAGATTAATAAACCCATGTGGGAATTTCTAATTGAGATTAATTAAAAAGTATCCATTTTATACATGATCATGTATTTAACACAACTGTACAGCTACAATTAAGTATTATAACTTCTCTATTCACATCCAATATAAAGCCTAACACTGTCAGGATACTGCAGATTTTGTTTATCTCTTAACATAATAGTTAAGCAAAATTATTTATTTCATACAATGTTTTCTTTCTCCTCTTCATTTTCGATGTCATCTTCATTCTGGCCATCATCTTGCAAGACCACTGAGGATGGCGCTACCCATTCATCTTTTGCCAACAGCTCCACAGCTACAATATCTTCGTGAACTGCTCGGTTTAAATGTTTCAGTCCCTGTACAATTATCTGGATTTTTTTAGAAAACAAAATGAAAATGCAAGTATTCATAAAGGTAAAAATGGAAGACCCAAATCCAAGCAGTATAACAGAAGAGTAAAAACATATAAGAGGCTCTGCACTCCAAAGAACATTTTAAAGCATCTTTGTGATCCATTTCTTCTCCTTTGTCTAGGTTTCTTAGAGTACTGATGATCTTATTTCAGGATTCCGATTCCTTTTATAAAAAGTTTGTCTTCCCCTGGTTTGTTTATTTTTTTGTTAAACCGGACAATCCTGTTTTTTGCAGTCTTGGAGACTTCACATATTACTGGGAAAAGAGGAATAAAAGAGAGACAGAGAAGTATTTCTGCTGCCGCCACAAACAGGGAAGGAGGAGACACCTGACACTGCTTGGAAACAGTCTGTACAACTGTATCAACCAAGAGCCCAGCAGGGAGACAGAAGGTTGACTGCTGGGTGGGAAGAAGCCATCTACTCCTCCCCAAGCATGAAGATAGGAGGGGAAATAAAGCAAGATAACAGGACAAGGACTCATGATAGTTTTTTTCTGAAAATCTTCCTATACACTTGTTCCTCCGTCTTTCACCATATATTTCAAACTGATTTTAAAAACTGTTAAGAGTCAATTGAAAAACTATTAACAACCAAGATTCAGTTTTGCTTTATGAATTACTCTATCAAAGTGCAATTTTAAACACCTTACTGTTTTTTCAAAAAAAAACACAGTCAGAATTTCAGTAGCATATATCCATATGAATAACAAATGAAAATATCAGCAAAAACATAGGAAAAACCCAGAAGAGGAAAAATTACTAAAATGCTCCTTTTTAACATTTCACCGTGAAAGAGTTAAGTCATTACTCACCTCTCTGTTTTCTTCAGCATCTCCATGAACCCAAACAGTAGCTTCAAGATAATTCTCTCTGCTTGCCCTATAAGTTCCTTGGAGGTAAATACCAGATTTTATTCCTTGCTGCAATTTGCTAAGAGGAATATGTTCTGGGAATATTATTTTTCCACTTTCTATTTCTTTCTTTAGGAAAAAAGGAGAAGAAATTTTCAGTATTTTATATTCATGATTATTTCCAAACTGAGCTCAGGAACATAACAATCAATTTAACAAGACTACAAAATTGTAACTATGTGCAGGTATGAATACACATGATAATGAAAAATGACTACTAAGCAGTATTTTTTCTAATGAAGCATCAAAAGCATAAAAACTATAAAACTATGGCAATTTCAGGAACTTTTCCTGTTTGCCTGCAGTTATTTAAAAAGACACTGCAGAAGCAGCATATGTTTTTACGTTGATTTGGATATACTGACTAAACATATACTTAACAAAAAAAATATTACCATAGTACTACCTAGTGAAGAGAATAGCACACTGTATATACTGTAAGCTATATGAAATATAACACATTACTATGACTAAACTTTGGAGCAGTCAGATAATTACTACAGTTAACTGCTAAGAAGATCAACTGAGCCCTCCACTTTCTTCCTACTCTTGCAAGTTAAAGCTCTATTCTGTTAGAACTAATTAACCTTCCCATTTTTTGTACAGTGTTCAGCTATGTCAGTTGTATGTGAAAATATAAGTCTTGATTCTGACAAACACAAAGCACAAAGAAACAGAAGAGGATGTAGCTCATCTTTGAACTGCATACTGCATTTATGTCAACTGATCACCAAATGAAAATGCTTTTGATCAGTGTTGTTTTTGTTATTGTTATTATTATTCCCATCTTCACAAGAGTTACCTAAAGCAACTGGTTTTTTACAAATAACAAGATACCTACTAACAGGCATATAAGTAGCACCCAAAATAGCTGCAATGTTTCCTTTTTACTTTGTAGTTGTCAAAAAGTTAAACTGCCAAAATGGGAATAAAGTCCAGAGTCTTCATATTCTAAACTGATGCTAGTAGCCTGACAAACAGTATCCAATATTATACTGCAAACCATTTCTGATTAATTTATTTTATAAAAAGTAAATAAAAACATACCCCTTCATCAGAAACACAAGCAAGACGATCTACAAGCTCAGGATTAGCTGTCAGGCTTTTTATATATTCCTCACCTACAAAAACACACACATAAATATTTATGCAAGAGATGCACACAGTTTAGGTCCGAAGAGACTGCTCAGTTTATCTGAGCAATGAATTAAACACACATACTATTTCACTCACATGTATAAGCGGTTATCCCTTCCTCTAGAGCTTTCTCTTTATTAGTTCTGTCATTTGTTAAAAAGATAACTTGAATCTTCTCCTCATCCTCTATTTTCTTCAAGTGTTCATTGTACCAGTTTACTGCTACGCGAATGGCTCTGTCATTGCGGTCATTAGAAGTTTCTCCTCGCTTTTGCTCAATGTATGTTTCTCTACATAAATTTTAAAAACAAAGGCAGGGTGTGACAAAACAAAACAAATCCCAACTACTGTTTATACTCAGAAAAATTTTCCAGACAAACAAGATCAAGGCTCTGAGGCCAAAAGAATCATTACTGTACTCATTTTAAAATATGTGTAACACTCCTTAGGCTGCTGAAGGGCCAGGAGACAGACAGGTAAAGGAAAATAGGAAGGAAGTGTTAATTTCTAATACAACCCTCTCACAGACAATTGAAGAGCATTGCACTGAAGATGTTAGAGCTACGGATTCAAGATTCCCCAAACTATGATACTGCAGTATTGGAAATTAATTGTGAGCACAAACAAAACCAAATTAATTGCACCTGCATTTCTTAAAGCTTTCTGTCACTAACTTACTAACAGACTTCTGAATTCTGCTACAGACTGAGCTGACAATATCAATAAAGCACTGGAATATGCTTAAAAGGGAAACTAAAATGGAAAACCAGTATTCTGTTCCTCAAGGTAACAGAGTTGTCTATAAAGCTTATCCAATTTTCTAATCCTTTCATAATTCTAATTCATAATTTCATAATTCTAATCTTTTCATAACACATATATACACTTACACTAATTATAAACAGAAAAACTCCCAGAACACACAACTATTTCCCAACAGGATTTCTTAGAAGTATACAGTTCTACGCACACCAATTTAATTCCTAGTCCACATGTTTCAGTTTTGTTTTCCGACATCAGCACAACTTTGTTAAACCCTATTCCACACCTTACCTATGATGTTCGTTGGTGAAAGAATAGAAATGTTTTTCAGGGTTTTGAATCATGTCCCTAACTCTCTTGTACACTGGTGCACTCCGATTCCTGACTTCTTGTAAGACTGTCTGCAGCACAATGACATTCTTAATAACAGGATCTTCAAGGACATCAATCTGAGGAACAAAACGGAAATGAATGAAAATTGCTTAATTCTATCCAGTGACAGGACTTGAAATATTTGTTTGGTTAATACATAAAAAGCTAACATGAATAACGAGTGGCACTACTTCTGCCTTTTTCTCTCACCACTGGGAAACTGAACGGTGTATTAAGCTGCTTCCCCCTGTTTGTGGGGAAAAAAATCAAGTATTATTTTCCAGGCTCTCTGTAACCTGAATTTTCCTGGAGAAAAGATAAAGACTTATTCTGACTACAAACATATTCATCCCCAATGTATGCAGGACTCCAAACAAATGTCAGGCCGAGTGTACACCATAAATTTTATTTACATAAAATGGGTCCCTGTAAATTATAATCTTAGAAAACAAAATACAGCTATGCACAATCTGACAGTAATCAGACATAATTTACAGGTTGTATGGCATATGCCTTTGGGAGGAAAGCAAGATATAAAATAGCACCTGACCACTGTCACACAGCTGACATGGACATGCCTGGACGTGCATATGTAGGCTTAAGTTGTCCAAAATCAAAACCCACTGTTGCACTGCAATTTTAATTTCCACAAAGTCAAACCAACTGGAATTCTATTAGTCGCTCTTCCCTTTTGAAAGACCCTTTGCTTTTTTAAGGGAATTTGTTAAAAAATTTTCAGCACTTTTCTTTGCCGACTCTTGACAGCCATGGCATGCAAAAGGGAGAAAGGTACACCAAAGACCCATGCAAACTGTCAGGATAAAAAGATGGGAGCTCCACTTGCTAAGCTTGTGGTAAGGAACTGTGCAGACCCACATCCAAAATGAGACAGCAATAAGGTTCTAGAAGGCATAGCTACAAGAATTAAAAGCAATGCCAGACCAAGCTGCTCTGAACTCGACGTTTAGGTGACCTGAAAGATTTAGAGCCATTTTCATAGGGGAAGAAATCCAGTATTATTCTATGCACAAGATGAAGCCTTACTGTTGCAAACCTGTTTCAGTTGCTAGGCAAAATCTTTCCCTGGTGTACCAAGACTTCCTAATCCCCATTTCTCCAGTTTGTGGCAGCATACTCTGGCATATTGTCAGAATGCTCTGCAGGACACACATACAAACTTCCACAGATAACAAGAAGTCCAGGTGAAAAAGGCTGAAAACACCCTCTGATGTACTGTTTTGGGAAACAAATCCTTACAACTTTCAGGATGTGTAACTGCTAAAACACACAAGTGTTGTGCCCCTCTTCAGAGCACTCCATATCAGGATTCACGAATTACTTCCGGTTTCCAATGTCTGTTCAGGGCTATGCTACCTTCTACACAGGTATTCAAAAGCAGTCAAAGTAAAAAAATTAAATATCAAGCTAGGGATTTCAATACCTCCCAGCCTCAAAGGCTACTGTCTGCACTGCTCAGATTCAAATCTTTGCACAATTAGTGATGGGCTACAGAGTTCCTCCCATGCTTCCAGAGGTGCACGTGGGATGATTTTGCAGCCTCTATTCATTACATAAAATCGACATCAAAGTACAAAGAACACAAATCTACATTTTGAAAAACAGAAGAGGCATTTAGGAAAATTCTGGTTGACAGAAAAATTCAATAACTACCAGAAGATCCACAAAAAATCAGTGACCAAAGATCCCAATCGCTGTTTCAGAGTCTACCGACTCTCTCTCTGCCTGACTCTCCATACCCATATTAGATCACTAACGAGCAAAATAAACAAATGCTGTTGTTTATTCCTACTGTTCAGAAAGCCAGGCAGAAAAAAAAACCAAAACCAACCAAACAAAAAAAAAAAAAAAAAAAAAAAAGGCAAAGAAACCCAACTCCCGCAAAACCCCCCATAAAACCGGAATACCAGTCTAAGAGCACAGCAGAGCTGGTGATGCTGCAGCCCTTTCCCGAGGGGCCGGCGGGGAAAGGGAGCGCTGCCAGGTTATGGATCAAGTACCCACAGGGAACAACGAGAGGCCCCCGGCGCACCGCCAGCCCGCGCTTAAAGGGCGCGGGGTAATTCACCCACACGAGGATTTAACCAAAGAGGGAGGGCTTAAGGCTCCACGTGGAAGCGGCGGCACTCCCCGGCGCCCGGGCCTGCGGCCCCGCGGAGGCGGCAGCCGATCCCTCCCTCCCTCTCTGCCCCGGTGCCGGGCCCGCTCACCTGGTGCAGGAGGAGGTTGGTGTCGGGCAGCAGGAAGTGCGGCGCGGGGCACAGGCTGCTGGCGGCGCCGCTGGGGCGCGCC
>JAWWMP010000001.1:66769332-66783177 GCA_035047865.1 Dendrocincla tyrannina
CTCTTCCGATCTCTGCCCTGGGACCGGCTGAGCTGTGCGGGGAGAGGGGGGTGGGAAGGAGCTGCCCTGGGACCGGCCGAGCTGTGCGGGGAGGGGGGGGTGGGAAGGAGCTGCCCTGGGACCGGCAGAGCTGTGCGGGGAGAGGGGGGTGGGGAAGGAGCTGCCCCGGGACCGGCCGAGCTGTGCGGGGAGGGGGGGGAGTGCCCCGGGACCGGCCGAGCTGTGCCACCGCCCCTCGGCCCCCGGCGGGCCCGGGCTCAGATCAGCGCCGTCGGTAAGTACGCGCCGTGGTCTGTGTCGGGAGTTGTAAAAGCCCGTGCGGCGGCTGGGTCAGCCAGGCTGGTGGGAACAGCGAGGCTGCTGCTGCTGGGAAGACAGTCAGCGTATGAAAGGAGGGTGTTGCCAGGTGGGAGCCGGCCTCTTCTCCCTGGGAACTAGCGACGGGGACAGGAGGACACAGGCTTAAGTTGGCTATTAGGAGGAATTTATTCACGGAGAGGGTTATTAGACATTGGGATGGGCTGCGCAGGGGTGCGGTGGAGTCAGCGTCCCTATAGGTAAGGAAAGACTGGACATGGCAGTCGGTGCCATGGGCTGGTTGACGTGGTGATGTTCGGCCATAGGTTGGACTTGATGGTCTCAGAGGTCTTTTCCAGCCTAATTGATTCTGTGATAAGAGTATTTATTTACCATTTCCTCCAAAAAGTCTTGTTATGCCTCTTATTGGGTGTCCTCTGGTGCTGTATATACCTCATGGGTATCCAAAGTTTTCAGTGTATGCATTTCTGATAGCTTGCACATCTTTAGCTATAGTACCATATAGAGTACCATATAGTAAGCAAGATTCATACTGGTATTTATCTTACTGTAGCCAAAACACTTGTTAACAGTTATTTAGGAAGAGTCCTCAGGCAACTACCTTCTTCAGGGGCTGTCAAAACGTTCTTCTTGGGTGAAAAAAAATAAAATCATGCGTACTGAGAAACATAACTTGCTTAGTGGTCTAGTTTAACTGTTTAATTTTTCATAGCGACATTTGTTTTGATTCTTGCAGTGAATTCTTCAGGGGGCTCATCTCAAAGTATAGCTTAAAAAAAGCTTTACGAATAGTGGAAGAAAATGTCGCAGGGACGGTCTAAGGAAATCAAGAAAGTAAACATTTCTAGCTCTTTGGAATCTGAAGATATCAGCTTGGAAACCACAATGCCAACCGATGATGTTTCTTCCTCTGAAGAGAAAGAAGGTTCTGTAAAAATCACTAAGCAGCTGATTGAACAGAAGGAGTTGCTTCATAATCTTCAGCTGCTTAAAATAGAGTTATCTCAAAAAAACCTGATGATTGACAACTTGAAAGTAGACTATTTGACCAAGGTAAGCAGTGTTTCTGCTTTCATTATATAATTTTATTTTGATTTTGGTGCTTTTAGAGTAAGGTAGAAACTTCTGAAAAGAATTACTTTGAATTGCATGATGGAAGCCCACTTGGCTTGGGGGTTTTCTTAGGTGTGCTTTGTTAGTGTTCTTTAATGAGAAGAAGAGGAAGCAAAGATATGGATAATTTAGATGACTTGTCCAAGTCACTATAATTATAAATAAATAAGGTGGGATCTAATTAGTTGTACCTTTTCAAAATACAAAGGAAAAGCGCCTGTTTTCTTTCAGAAATGAAGAATAATTTTGTCACTGATGTTAACAGCTTAACAGGGCTTCGAAGCTGGACTTGTGGAATACTAGGAAAAGTGATCTGAATACTATTCAATGATCTGTTAATAAAGATGTGGGTATAATATAGCAACATGCTAATAGTAGATTTTGTTGTGCAGTTTCCACTAAGATGCATGAAATTAAGAAAGGTGTAAAAGCTTTGCCATATTTGTGTGCAGTTCATTCTTAGAACCTCTTAGATAGTATCTGTGGCTTTGCTGCTCCGAGTTTAAGCCTGATTTGAAATTCGTTGACCAGATAGCCATTTGGTTGGAAAAAAACCCTTTGAAAACTAAGAATTTTTTAATTTTTAGTTCCTTGGGACAAAATCTGTATCATATTCTATGAAGCCTTAGCATATTTAGACGTTTTCTTGGACTGTCGTTGTTGCATTTCCCCCAGCACTGGACTCTTTATTTTTTTCTCTCAAGTTGTTATTTTTGTAAAATATTTTCTAAAAATTACTAAGGTAACTTTATTTTATATTCTTTATATTTATATAGATTGAGGAGCTAGAAGAGAAGCTTAATGATGCAGTCCATCAAAAGCAACTGTTGTCTTTACGACTGGATAGTCAGCTGGCATTACAGCAAGAAGATGCTAGGTATGATGGAAGTAAAATTCAGAACTTCATCTTTTACTGTCCATTAATTAATTTGAGTTTGTATAAATAAGTTATTAATGGAAACAGATAATTATTAATTGCAGGAGTAGGATTTCTTTTGCAGATTATGTTAGTATTTTCATTTTAAAAATGGAATTTACATTTTTAACTTACATATAAGTAAACTTGAATTCAACTCTCACGAGCTGAAGTGTGTAGTTTTGGTTTTATTGTTACCTTGATTTACAATTTAATAGGAAAAGGGAGTAAAAATATTCTTAAAACCAATTAGAGGCAAAAGGTGTAGGCAGAGGGGGCAGAATTTCCATCAGTTTAAACTGAGTTTTTAATAACTCTGCAGTATAGATGACTTGGGAAAGGTAAGGGGATAATGTTTAGTATTTCCAGTCAAGACTGCTTATTTGTCAGAAATGCTTTCAGTTGATGATGTAGAAACTCACTTTCCATCTTGCTTTTCTGAAATATTTTTAGTTAGCCTGTAGCTGAAAAATAGATTGGCTAGTAGGCTTCTTCCAAACTGCTTACTTACAGTCTGTTACAGTAGAGAATGCACCAGCTTACAGGATGAGGCTAATTCAAAGTCATACTCTGTAGTAAGACTAGAACAGATTTAGGAATGTGAAACCAGACCTGAAATTAGTTACAGAAAAGTCTTTCAGCTAAGAGCAGCTGATTGTCAGAAAAATATCTGTCATTTTGTATGTGTAGTTGCACTGGAGTGGAATGTTTTTATGTTGGCCATACTTGAGTTATCCAAGGAGTGCTCAGTAAAGTACTGATGTGCAAACTGTTGTTAATAGGCATAAAAATCTTGAACTACTTTCCTTTCTTCACTCTTTTCATTAGTTTTTTTGTCAGTCTTGTTCTTCTACTTTTCATCCCCATTAACAGAATTGTACACACCACAGAATATGTCCTTATGTGACTGGTTTGCTCACACTTTCTCTTGTCTTTTCTAAACCGGTGGGACAGATATTGCTTTGTAGTACTAGCTAGTCTTTTTCATATTACTTTTTAAATAATGCAGGAATGACTGTGTTATAAAGGATGATTTAATTTGAGCATGTTTTCAAGAGTTATAGCTAAAACCTCTGAAAGAGTTGGTTAGTTGTCTTTGATTTGAAGGCTGTGTGGAGACTTCATAGCAACCTTTCAGTATCTGAATGGGGGCCTAAAGGGAAGCCAGAAAGGGACTCTTCGTCAGGCACTGCAGTGATAGGACAAGGAGTAAGGGGGTACAAATTGAAAGATGGGAAATTTAGGTTAGATATGAGGAATAAATTCCTTACTGCGAGGGTGGCAAAACACTGGAACGGGTTGCCCATGGGGGCTGGGGATGCCCCAACTTTGGCAGCGTTCAAAGCCAGGTTGGATAAGGCCTTGAGCGACTTGGTCTAGTGGGAGATGTCCCTGCCCAAGGCAGCGGAGATTGGGATTAGATGATCTTTAAAGGTTCATTCCAACCCCTTAACATTCTACAATTCTGCGGTTTGAGTAAAATAAACTAAACACTTTGAAACATCATTAAGTGATGTGCAGTTTCTCTTGCTGTGTAATACCTTGTTACTGGTGGTAGTATTAATGATGGTGTTTTAATCCTGGAAGTAACGTAGTGGTATTTGGCTTGTTTGTTGCTTGGGGTTTTTTTAAAGGACCTCAACTTTGTATGTTGTGCTTGTTACAAAATTAAGGATTGTGTGTGAAATAGACCATGAGCATCCATGTGCTGAAACTCTATAAGACACAGGTTGAAGTTGCTAGCTTTATTTGGTAATACACTAGTTCCATGGGGGTTTTGTGGAAATATTTTCTGCTTTTTTATGTGTTTTACCTTTTAATTGGTAAATTAAGATTTATTTATAAATTCAAGTCAGCATGTATGGAGGTTGTTGCTTCTCAGATTCAGCTTTATATTGCAAATGACTATAAAGTTCCTGGCTTTTTATATATACTGTCTGATACGGTAGTATGACCATGGTGGTATGCACTCTCGCACTAAGTAACTAATCTGTATAAATTTTCTCCTCTACTAAATGAACATAATTCACTCCTTTGCCAGAGCATTTGAAGCTTTATCACTTGTGTTACTCACTGCTTAATGTCTTCTGTTTTCAAATCAATCTTGAAGAAAACATCAGGCTCTGATGAAACAAGAAATGGAAACTCTTTTATTGAGACAGAAGCAACTGGAGGAAACAAATCTTCAGTTGAGGGAGAGGGCTGGAAATATCCGTCGTAGCTTGAAAGACTTGGAATTAACAGATGATTGCTATGAGAAACTAAAGTCTCTTCCTGAAGATCAGCTTTCTATCCCTGAATATGTTTCTGTGAGTATTTTGTCTTGTATTGGTTTAAAATCAAAGCTCTATCATGGGTCTGGTTGGCATGGCGTTAACTTTCTTCATGGCAGCCTGAATCTTGCTTGGTTTTGGATTGGTGGCTAAAACGGTAACACCAGTGTTTTGGCTGTTGCTGAACAGTGCTTGCACAGCTTCAAGCTTTCTCTCTTCCCCATTCTGCTTCTCCCTGATCCAGCAAGCTAGGGATAGTAATGAGATTGAGAGGGGACACAGATGGACAGCTGACATGAATTGGCCAAGGGAATATTCCATACCATCTAACATCATACTCAGCAGTACAAAGTGGAGGCAGTGGAAAAAAGAAGAGGTAGGGGAGAGTGATGGCTTCCAAGGTGGTTATTGCTCATAGACTGGTTGCGTATCAGTCTGCTTGTGGAGGTCGTGAGTGGTTGTCTTTGCTTTTGTTTTTTTTTTCTTACTTTTTAAGCTTACCTCTCTTTCCTTCAGTAATTAAACTGGTTAGAAAAGTCGGCATCCAAGTTTGCTTGCTTTTGTTCTTTTCACCCTCTCCTCTGTCCTGCTCCCACTGGAGGCAGCAAGTGAGTGAGCAGCCATATAGGTACTTGGTTGTTGGGCAGGTCAACCCAGCACAAGCTGTAAATTGCTTTTTTTTTTTTTATTTTTTTTTAGAATTAAAAGGAATTCTTATTCATCCCCAGCTATAAATTAAGGGCCTTCAGAGTGAGATGTGCTTCTCATCTGTCTGTTATGACTGCATTCCAGTAAAGAGGGGGACCTTTTAATCCCAGGCTCTGATGTTTTAAAAAGAACCTTACGTTTCCCTCACCATTTCCATCTGGCCTTTTCCTATTTGACCAATCACAGGAGATAGTGTACTTTAAATTGTCATTCTTATCCAAAGGATGATCTTGCAAACGTGTCTTTTAACAAACTTCTTCAAGGGCTAGGAAAATCCTAAGGCTGCGTGCAGCCCAAGAATATATAGCTTGGGCCCTATTAGGTTATTAGCCCCTATCTCTCTCTCTGCCGCTGCTGAATCCTGAAGTATTTGAAGGATTTTTGTTGATTCCTGCATCCCATGGTCGAAAAAGCAAGATTTTTAACAGAAACAGAAATCTGTATCAACTTGCTTGAAACTGGCATGCAGGAAGTACAGGACTTCAGTAGCTAATTGACAGTCAATACAAAAGACTATATAGCCAGGCAGGACAGATACCAGGAGTTAATAACCTTGTCGGCTAATTTAACTGAAGCTGACGCAGCACAGTTAGAGTGCTTAGATTTCATTTGTGAGTAGAAAGGGGCTCTCAAAGAGATGTGAAGTGGGAGAGATGAGTAGCAGCCTCCACCCTTAACCTACCTCTCTTTTTCTCTTGTGTTCAACCAGTAAATGCTCCGTTTGTCTGTGCCAAAAACTCCACTACTTACGTGTTCAGGGAAGCCCTTTTCTTTACACAAAACTTTTTCTTTTGAAGAAGTGAGGGGTTTTTGGCCCTTTTTTTTTCTTATTTTTTTCCCCTGGAGAAGGCATTTTAAAGGTGTCTTATAGTAAAATGCAGTTTTCTGCTTCTTCTCTCACCTTCTTTTAGTAAGAGGATTAGTGTGAACCTGAAAGCGTCAGTTAAGCTCAGTGGTTATTTATCATTACTTTGAGTTATTCAGCTGATACAGATACTGGGGAGCTACAGAACTGTTTTGCTTATTCTGTCTATACATCCATTTGGCTTCTGAAGGCTAAGAAAAGGATGTTAAAGGGATTGCTGTTTTCTGCTTTGCTGCCCTAAGGAGAAATTGTATATTTCTCAGACAGTTAAAATTTCTGGCTCCAGATCTACATGTGAACTAAAAGTACTGATATTAGGGTAAAATTTTCTTTGTCAAGAAAGAGTCCTGCTTAGACAACTTGAACAAGAAATTTCGAGATTTTTAAAATATTTTTTTAATTTATTTATCAATTATAAAATACTGGCTTATATTTCTCCAGGTTAGAAGCAAACATGTATATAATGTTTAGACTTTATTTGAATTCTGATATACTGGACAAAGAGCAGGAAGAGCTTAAAAATAGATTTTATAGAGAGAGAGATTTCAAGTTTAAAATACTGGAATTAAAGCAAATGTGAGATGTTTTTCACTGTTCTTCCACAAAGGGGTGCAATAGTGACATGTTAGAACAAAAACTAGGTAATAGTTAATGTTAATGGTGACAACTGGAAAATTATGTTTTAAGCATCTTTCTCCTAAAATCATGCTTTTTGGTTTTGAACTTATCAGTTAAAATTCAGGTTTGGGGTTTTTTTACAGTTTATAAGATTTTTTTAGAAACAGTATATGTGAAATTTTAGGGTACTTCCGTCTGTTAAATGATCTGGCTTCCAAGCATCTGTTCAGTTTGTTCAATAAAGTGAACCTCTTGTGTACCCTGTTGTAAAAAAAAAAAAAAAAAACCCAAAAAAAAACACACACAACAAACCCAAAACAAAAACAAACAAAAAAACCAAACCAACCAAAAAAAACTTCACCAAGTTTTTTAAACACAGTATCTGCAAATTCTGTTTGATCTGATTGTAATTGCTATGTCTTTCTATTTTATCATTTTGCTAACTACAGCTCAGTTGCTACTTGTTTAAGATGCAACTGCTTTCATATAACTTCATTTAAGAGAAGCCAACCTTTTCATCCTCTGCACCCACCCATTTTTTTCCGTAAAAAGTGGTGGCACATGCAAAGAGTTTTTAAAAATTGCCTGGGAAATAGTAGCTCTATATTTACAGCACGTTGATATAAATTTGTAATTTTTAAGATACACAGTTCTTTCAGAAATTCCATTTACAGTAATTTTTGTTTCTGCCCTAATTAGTTGGCAAGAGGCAATGTGCGCTTTGACTGCTGAGTTAAATGAATGTTTATTGGCCATCAAAACAGCTAAATAACAGTAACAGTTATTGTAGGAATTTCTCCTACAATCTCACCTTCATCTGCTGCATTCGTTTGCACTTTCTCATTACCATGCAGTGAACTTGTCTTGGGAAGGCTTTGCAAATACATTTATCCTTGATGCCTGTATCCCGTGTAATCTTGGTTTTTACTGGGAAATCTGTTTTAAGGTTGTTGTATTCTGGGGGATAAATGTGGCATGATAGTGTGAGTTAGGTTTCCTAAGGAAATTGGAGTAAAAGTAGAAGAACTTACTGGAAAAGCAGGTGTGAAAAACCACAATGCTTTAAATGGTTACCAATTCATGATAATCAAGGTTTTGGGGTTTTTTTATTAAAAATGAGCAATTGAATTATCAGATGCTATAGTTAAAACTATAAATACTCATTTTCCAGTCATGTTGTGGACTTGCCTTATTGTATAAAGCAAACCATACCTATGTTTACATTGCAAATTTCCACGGCTTCTGTGTTTTTTAGAATTGTATGCTGTCAATTACATGAAATATACCTGGAACTTTCTTTTGTCTTCTGCTATTTACAGGTAGCAAAACAGAGACCTGTCTTCCTTCTGCATGGAAGAGTAGTACAGCTTGCTATTGAATTGTCACTTCATTTGTGCTTTCTTACTTGTATTCTTTAATCATATATCAAACAAAGCATCGGTGATGGAGGGTATGCAATAGCTTTTGCATGAAAGCGGTGCTTAATTATCTGTTCTTTTCACACACCCCCTCCCCCTAAACAACACTTTAAGTTACCAAGTTAGTCTGTGAGTAATAACCTCTGTGTACCTATTTGTGGGAGTACATAAAAAAAAGCTTTCTTGTTTTTTCTCTTTGTTTTTTACTATTGACTTTGTGGGTTTGCTGCTGTATTTTGTACTCTTTATTGCTCAGTAGAAATGCTCTGAAAAAGTTTTATGGATGTGGGACTTACTTGCCTGAGACTATGCCTATTACTAAAGTGGGGGGAGAGAGAGGAGTATGTATTTTAATTTATTTTTAATCCATTTACAGGGTTGGTTTTTTTATGTTAATTTAGCAGAGTTGAGTCTTTCAAAGGCTTAGTTGTCTGATGCAGCTGAATCCATGTAGCAACACGTTGCTGCTGAAGTTGTGTGTCGAAGGGTGTCACAGTTCTTCTGGCTATGTGCTGTTCCTGCTTCCTGCACTTGCTCTTGAATTTTTTTTTTGTGCAAATTCAGCACTCTGAACTGGCAGAAAACAAGAATTAATTTCTCTCTATTTCTACACACACCATAAAAATTTATATTGGCTTGGGGGATGTTAGCAAGTTAAGTTGGTTATTGCTAAATAGGTTTTTGGTTTGTTTGGGTTTGGTTTTTTTCTCTTTCTAGACTGTTAATCAAATAGGCTCAAGGGTTGGCACAAGTAAGTGCATGGGGCCATGTGATTCATTAGCAACTGGGTTTTTTGTCTTATTTTCTTCACGAAGCAACCTGACTGGATGCTGCCGTAGTTGAACAGCATTGTAATCTTTGCCTTTATTCCTTTCTTTTATTTAGTGCCAAACGCAAACTGATTATTTCTTAGCTGATGATGCCAAAGGCTGAAGAAAGACACTGGTTTATCTTTAACATTTTCTTCACTACATGCCAAGTCCCCGATCAGATTCTGTCATGCACTAGAAATAATTTGGTGAATTATTGCCATAAAATGTTGAACTGATTTGTTTTTGGGATTGTAGTTCTTCAATTGCAATTTTGCTAATGTCAATTTTGAATATATATCTTGTTCTTCTAGATCCGATTCTATGAAGTCGTCCATTCCTTAAGAAAAGAGCTAAATGACCTAGAGATGAAAAAGGGGAGTCTAACAGAAGAACTAAGCGGGTACAAATCCCAGCTGAAATCTCTGACAGAGGTCTGTGCTTCTTAGTTATCTCAGTTAAGAAACTGTGTAAATACATATATTGTGAAAACCTCATTCTCCAAAACATTATTCATGTATAAGATAGAAAAGCTTTTATCTGTGTAAAAATTCCTGTGGGGGAGAAAAGGGCAGGGAGGGAAAACATGGTATATATATCCTTGTATAACAGCTAATTTTATGCCATGGCCACCATGCAAGACGTGCTCATGAGACTGTTTAGGATAGTCCCTTAGCAGCTGTCCAGTGCTTTCTAAGGGCATGGTTCAAGATGGAGAAGCAGAGACAGGTCCACCCAGCAGTAGTTGAATACACTATGATGGTTCAGTGTATGGTTTTTGAGATGGCGGTGTCTTGTTAGGAATTTGCTTTACCTTTTGTATTAATGTTCTAAAAATGTTTTTTAAATAATTCTTTGGGGTTGCATTTTCTCTGCTATGCTTTTCAGCTTTTTATATTTTTATTTTCCTATTTATTTCTATATTTAAGAGAAAGATAATTCGATTTCAAGTAAGGGATAAGCACCAGAAGCAGAGAAACAAATTATATAAGTATACTTAATTTTTATTTCCAAAGAGCAAAGTAATTGAAACAGTATAAGCATGTTCTTTTTGAGGTATTTATCAATATTTATAGTACTTTTAGCATGTATATAGCTAGGGTTATTTGTATTTTAACCTAGTTCTACATCAATCTGGAGTTGGGATAACAGTTTCAGGTGCTGAGAGTATATTTATCAAAGTCATGGCTATAAGGGACTTAAATTCCACTATTGTTTTACTACTTCTGAGAATATTTTTTAGTACTTTTTTTCTCCTCTGAGATGTACTTACGGCATAATCAAGTGTAAGGAGAAATTATTTACACAAGATTATCTTGTGAAATTCGTGTTATTTTCATTTCTCTTTTTGATTGAATTAAAAAAAGTAGTCAGTAAAATTTGTGCATTTATGTGGTTCAGCATTATTTTGTGTCATTATCTCTGGTCATAATTGAGATTAAATTAAGCCTGTTAATTTTGTTTTACATAAGCATTTTCTTTCATTGTACATTTAATGTGCACTGATTTAATAACATTCTCCGGAAGGATTTCAGCCTTCTGAGATTTGACTGATATCTATATTAATTTTTTCTGAAGCAAATTAACAAGATAGTAGATAGCAATGATTAAAGTTGTGCTAGAAATAGTTTTTTTGGTACATTGACCTTTCTTTAATGCAGAAACTTCCCGTTTTGTGCTTTTTGCACCACATGGTGGCAGTATGCACCTTTCCCACTGATAGATTTTTCCAAGTTTCAAGTATGCTGTGCTTTTCTTTTACCACTTATGAGAAAGCACAAAAATGTTGCCTATGTTGAACTGAGGTGGTTCTTTGAATTCCTATACCTTATTTACATGCTTAAAGCAAGAGACAATTAGTAAAAATTACTAATTCACTCGAAAAAAAGTCAGGTAAGAGATCCAGATGTTGAAATGTCACAAAAATTCTCAGGTGTCAGATAAGATCACTTAATACAGTTTGTCAATATGTACAGAAAAACCTCAAATGCAAGGCTTCACCCTATACCTTACACATAGAGATGGTGTGGTTTGGATATTTAATGAAAAGATACAAGGTATTTTTAAGAGTCTCCATGGTTTGATTCTGGCAAGGTCAGATTTGACCCCGTGACTTCGTAAGTGTCACTGTAACATGATACCTGAGGCTGATTCAGATAAGAGGAGCATCCATCAGTGTTTGAGGATACTTTAGAATCTCTAATGTACTTGGTACACTAAAGCTGGCATACCTGCACGTCTTGCAGTTTATGAAGAAGTGATTTCAAGGTGTACTGCTGGAGTGTCTTATTTATTTGAGTGCCTTCAATAAGGTCAAGCTTTATGGCAAGGAAGTTTATCAGTAGGAAATAAAGTTTTGTTCCAAGCCTTACCTAAGCTCTTTACTAGATTTTTTAATTTTACTTTGGTATTCCAATCATTCTTTTTTATCCAGGTACATGAAATATAGTTGCTGAAGTTTCTTGCCTGTCATTTAGTAATTTATACTCTTCAAAACCTTCTTATGGGTTTCCATCCAGTATTGCTTAAGTTTTGGGTTTCCTCCAACCTCTGCAATACTTCTGTTCTCTACATAGCTTATCAATAAAGCGTCTATTCTGACACTAGTTAAAAAGTAATGATTCAGACATTTGAAATAGAAACATCACTGAAGTTAAGACAATTATGTTTTGGGTTTTTTCCTTTGTGAGAATAAACTACTTCCTACTTTTTTTCCTACTGTTGCAGATAGTTAAGGTTCTTCCTAATGAATTTTGACATGGGGTTTTTTTCTCCTCTTTGTGGAACATGGAAAGGAACAAAAAAATATATTCAGTCCAGATCTCTCTACTGACTACCAAGGACATAGGAGAGGAGAATTTTGCTCCCTTTTCTGATTGTTCATGGCCGACTGTCTAGGCTTGAGTAGGTTTTATACATGTATGTATTCACCCAGTAATAAGATCATGAGATATATGAGAGAGTTAGTTTTAGGCTCATAGAAAAGTCTTTTTATCTGATTAAAGAATTGAAAAAGTTTGAAGAATAAGACAACCATTATCTGACATTTTGTGACAGGATGGCTGTAGTTCTTTAATATGGTCAAAGGAGTTGAGCTCTAATGTTACTGTTCTTGTTTTGTAGTGTGAATGTAAGAGACCTAAATTATGTTTTCTCCATCGTGAGCCTTTATGTATTGTTTTGTGAGAAAATAGAGCAGTTCTACTGTCTGAATGCTGTTATGACAAGCCAGTATTGTGGCTGAGTATGGGTTATATAAAATCAGATATTAACCCATAATTTTTTTTTTTTGCTACATGGTGCCATTTTTTAATTTGAATTTTTTTTTTTCTGGAGGGTGGAAGGGAATGATACCAAAAAAAACCCCAACCATACTCTCTTTTGGCACAACAGACCTGGCCTGAGCTAGTGAGTATTGTGGCCCAGTATTGTGACCTGTCTGCTAACTGAGCTTATAAGTGGCTGTACCAGATAGCAAGCCTGGTTCTGTAAAAATTGATTTGTCATTGTAGCCTTCAGTAACTAATCTTCCAAGACCTAACAGATCCACTTGTTTTTGTCTCTAGGCAATACAGTAATTCATTTGTATTAGAAAATTTTTATTTCCGACTTCAGGGCACGAAACACATCTTCCAAATGTTTGTCACCTTTATTTGTCCGCAAGGTATATGAAAATATATTTTGTTTGTTCAGAAGGGGCAGAAGGTCCCTAGTGTATGTTAGCCCTCTTAGTCTCTGTTAGCACTCATTTAATTCTTTGTATGCTGAGAAATAAGACCACTAAAACTCTATGAGTGTGAAAACTTCTCTTGTTGACTGTGTGTTGCTGCTCTTAGCGTGTAGTCAAAGGCTGCTGAATCTGTAACACAGACCCAGTAGGGTGGGGAGCAGCTTTTGACAACTGGTAGCAGAAAGTAGTGTGTGAAGACTTATTTATACCGCTGGAACATGGTCTGATAAACACAGCTAGTGTCAAATGGTATTTGTTGCCACTTTCTATTTCCTCTGATTCAAGGTACAGTAGCTACAGACTAGGAGGAGGCAGTGAAACTGCTAGAAGTTTGTTCTTACATTGCAGTGCTGACTTGTTACTAAAAGTGTAGAACAGGCTCATTTTAGACCTGCTTTTACAGTGCTCAGTACTTCAAGTGTAAGTAATGTTGACACCACCACCTTTGGAGGTATAGCTAGTGCAGGCAGTCCAGCTATAGCAGTGTATTACAAGGAACTTCCCAGAAAGAAAACCAGCTTCTAATGTGTGCGTTCCCATGCTGAACATCAGTTTACTATTTTTAGAGTTGTTTGCTTCCAAAGCGGTTAGAATCTTTCCTCAAACAGATGTAATTTACTGCTCATGGGTTTCTCTCAAGACTGAGAGAGAGTCTGGGAAGGAAATCTTGCTTTTCTTTGTAGCTCTAGAAGATTAAGTATTGCTTTCTTCTTCTGGCTCGGAGTTTCTTGGCAATGTTTTCCTGGAATTCAGTCTTGATACAGTTTTATCAGGGCTTCCTTTCCTCAGTTATTTTTTCTGTAAAGTGGCCTTCAGGACCTGTGATAAAATTTATAGTATGACAGTGTAGGAGAACTCTGCCTGAGAGACTGTAAAGATAGCCAAGGTGACCAATTCCTAGAGTGGATGGAGCTGACAAGCAAGTGAACAACACCAGAAGTAGACAACTACCTCAAAAACACAGAAGTTCTTGTTTTAAAAGATGTTCTGTAGCATAGATAGTGATTTATTGTATTAGATAGATAGGTATTCCCCTGTATCTATATGTTTTATTTTGATTGGTGGTGGCCGGTCTCC